>CAOLHI010001965.1:0-307994 GCA_948474755.1 Ctenosaura bakeri
TTGTCCAATTCCAGTGTCTTCCCAGGGAGTGGCATTTGCAAGACCCCGTTCTCATCTGATCCACTTCTTCCCGATACCCTTTTTCAGAGTTGGCCCTCATGCTTTAGCAAGGATCTTGCTCAGAGTGGTGCCATCACTTGATTCAGATACCATCGTGTACACTTATGAACGAAAATGAAGAGGAGTTGCTTCAACCTCTCTCTCTTTTTTTTTTGCTTTTCCTATGCTTCTGCTTTTTCCCTCCACCTCTGCTTCTCAGTTTACTCTCCTCCTGGTGAACAAGGCAAAAAAGGGGGTGTTTGAGAGTTTCTGATAGACTGGATGGCTGGAAGAGAGGGGAGGGGGACAGGATGGGGGCAGAGAGAGAGAGAGACAGAGAGAAGGGCAAATACTGACTGTCTGGCTGGGCCTGCATGTTGCTGTTCAATCCACTCCAACCTCAAACTGGTGGAAAGAAGCAGGAGAAAGGTCTTCCTTTCCTTACCAGTGCCTCTCAAGGAACTGTGCTTTTACTTATTTCTGTCTTCTCACACAATCTGAAAAACAGGTTTGTTTTGCACAGGAATGCCTATCATGTTTCCTTTCTGTTTCCTTTGAATATTTTTTTTAAAAAAGAGGTGTTGCTGTTCTTAGCAGATTGGTAGAAGAGCTAGTAAAAAGACCCATGACACAAAGAATAATGGATGATTTTTAAAAAAAAAAGGGGGGGGAGCGGGGAAGGACAGGTTGCTTACCTGTAACTGGAGTTCTTCGAGTGGTCATCTGTAAACTCACACAAGTGGGTCATCTGTGCCTGTGCAGTACTGACTATAGAAACTTCTAGAGCTCTAGGCATAGTATTGTGGCAGGAACCCCACTCTCTTCCCCTGCGGCTATAAAAGCCCGCCTGGCACCTGTGTACTCAGTTCCTTGACCGCCGCAAGGTTTTGGCACAAAGGCACAACAGGACACAAAGAGGGGAGGAAGGGTGGGGTTGTGTGAGTTTACAGATGACCACTTGAAGAACTCCAGTTACAGGTAAGCAACGTGTCCTTCTTCTTTGTGGTCTCTGTAACTCACAAGTGGGTGACTGGCAAGCTTACATCATAGGAGGTGGGAGTGTCATGGCACTCCTGTAGGACAGCACCCAATAGTAATATTGAAACCAATGCTAGGCACAACAAGCCAAAGTGGGGAAAGCATAATTACCCAGAGTTCATAATGCTGTGGAGGACAACACTGCTCTGCCAAAAGCAACATCTCTAGAAGTTCTCTGGTCAATTCTATAATGAACCGCAAAGGTAGCGGGATGTGACCAGATTGCCGCTTTGCAAATGTCCTGTAGAGGTATGCCTCTAAGGAAAGCTGTGAAAGGAGAGAGAGCTCTGGTGGCATGACTCCTGATGTGAGAAGGTGGGTCTCTCCCTGTGAGTTCGTAAGCAAGGCGAATGGTGGAGGCTACCTAGTTGGAGAGACGCTGAGAAGAGAATGGAAGGCCTTTCTTAGCGGAGGAGTAGCAAAGAAAGAATCTCTGAGATTTCCTAAACTCTGCAGTACATTGGACATAGAAGGCCAAAGCCCTTCATGTGTCTAGAGTGCGAAGGTTGCACTCAAGGTCAGAGGTGGGGTTAGGAAAAAAGAGGGAAGGACTATGTCCTGGTTAAGGTGAAAATCAGAGACAACCTTGGGAAGGAATGTGATGTCTGGCCTTAAGACTACCCTGTTATGGTGAAAACGGAGGTACGGTTTATCCACTCTCAGTGTGTACAAGTTCACTAGCACATCTGGCTGATGTGATTGCAAAGAAGAAGGCAGTCTTCCAGGAAAGGAGGCAAAGGTCAGAGGTAGCCATGGCTTTGAAAGAACACTTGGGAGAGCTGTGCGAGGATCAGAGACAGGTTCCAACCTGGTGTAGGAGGACGAACGGGGTGGTGGTGGTGTTTATAGCCCTGAAGGTACCTGCGCACAAAGGGATCTTGAAAGCAGGAGGGCCTACCTTTTCGTCGAAGACAGGAGGAAATTGCTGAGAGGTAACAATGGATGGAGGAAAGAGAAAGGCCGTTGTCAACTAGAGATGAGAGGAAATCCAGGAGATGGATAGTGGCAAAGGAGTTGATGTTCAGGTTCCTATCCTGGAGGAAGGTTTTGAACCTCGAGAGCTTGTAAGAGTAGGATTGAACAGTCGACGGCTTGTAGGCCACTTCAGTCACTCACTGGACAGCTGGCGGAAGAGAGGTCAAGGGCGGAGGTTCCAAGCCGGCAGTTTGAGATGATCAATGCCTGGATGCTTCATGGTACCGTTGTTCAATGTTAGGAGGTCCAGTTTGGGTGGCAGCCTCCGATACCATCCCTTCAAGAGTAGGAGGAGGGTTGATGGGACCACCACAGGGTGATCAGGATTGTCGAGGCGTTGTCTCGAGCAAGTTTCTCAATGACCTTTCTGATGAGAGGAATGAGGGGAAAGAGGTAAATCAATGGGCCTTTCCAGTGGAAGAGAATGGCATCCCCCAGATAGCCTTCGCCTACTCCACCCCTGCAGCAGAAGAGGGGGCATTGTGTGTTGAAAGGGGAGGCAAAGAGGTCTATCAAGGGAGCACCCCAGTCTCTGAAGAGTTGTGCCAGAGTCTCAGTATCGATCATCCATTCGTGGGAGGTCGAGCTGGAGCGACTGAGATGGTCCGCCCAAACGTTTTGATACCAGGTAGGTGGTGAGCTAAAAGGAGAATCTGGTGGGGGAGACAACAATTCCAGAGATGGAGGGTGAGGTTCAAGAGAGTTGGGGATCTGGTATTGCCCTGTTTGTAGATGTAGTAGGTCATGGCGGTGTTGTTGTCAAGATTTGGATGGTATGATCCCAGACCGTGTCCTCGAAAGCTCTCAGAGCTTTGACAATGGCAAGCATTTCAAGGGCACTGATGTGGAGGTGATGGTGGAAATGAGTCCATCAACTGCTGATGGAGAGGTGGCCTATGTGGGCTTCCCATCCTTCCCAGGATGCATTGGTGGAGAGGGCCATTGTTGGTACTGAGGTGTGAAACAGGATGCCTCTGAGGAGATTGGTGGGATTCTTTCACCAAAGAGTTCTTTATTATTGTTGTTGTTGTTGTTATAAAAACTGAAAGTTTGTATACATCACATATCATTTACCTAATTTCATATTGTACATCATTCTTACATAAATTTTCTGTTAATTTTTAATACTTTCTGTACATTATTGAATACTCCTTAATATTTTATTTAATCAATCCCTCTTTCTCCCTCCCTCTCTATCCTCTCCTCCCATCTTTAACAACACATTTTATATTAACCACATTTTTTCCTATCAATTTTCCCTCCCCCTTCCCTTCTCTTTTTATATTTACTTCCCCTTTCCTCCAATCTTCCTTTCCTTATTCCATGTTTTCTCCCCTCCAATCTCTTTTTTTTTCTTGTTCTAAACCTCCTTCTTGTGAAATTTCTTTTAGTTATTGTATTCTACTTTGATTTTACCAAAGAAGAGTTCAAATCACCTGTCTCGGTACCGAGAGGTGACAAGAAGGGTTGTCGAGGATCGGGTCGAAGGTGCTGAGGAACCAGCTCTGCAGGGGTCTCTTCAGAGTCTGGCAAAGGGGACAACCATTGTTGTCGAGGCCAAGAGACCTAAGAGGACCTGTATGGAGCGAACGATGGTGCGTCAATTCCTTTGAAAGGGTGAGATGGCTTTGGCAAGGCGGATGATCCGTTCCTGGGGAGGGAAGGCCCGTTGGCGAGTGGAGTCAAGGACAGTGCCAATAAACTGAAGTCAGCGGATAGGGAGATGAGACTTGTTGAAGTTGACAGCAAGGCCCAGAGTGGCAAGCAAGTGAAGAGTGTCTTCAATGTTGAGAAGGAGCATGTGTTGAGAAGGAGTGACAATTAACCAATTGTCGGTGTAAGGAAAGAGGATGACTCCATGCTGTCGGAGAGTCGCTACCACGACCACCATACATTTCATGAAGACTCTGGGTGCTGTGTTCAGTCCAAAGGGGTAACACGGAATCTGTACGCCCTCCTGCCGATGGCAAAGGCAAGGAATCTCCTATGCTTCCGTCAGATGCTGATGTGAAAATAGGCATCTTTGAGATCGAGTGTGGTGAGCCACGCTCCCTCTGTCAGGAAGGGGAAGATGGATTTCAGGGTCACCATTCTGAACTCTCAAGGCTTGATGAAGCAGTTGAGTCCTCAGAGGTCTAGAATCGGTCTGAGGCTGCCATCCCTTTTTGAGACCAAGAAATATCTGGAGAAGCTGGTTCGAAGGGAACTGAAGGGAATGGCTTCTATGGCACTCTTCCTTCAGAGGACTCGGATCTCTTCGATGAGCGAGGGAGAGGGATGGGTGATTCTGATATGTTGAAGTAAGGAGAATAACTCGATTGTACAACCCCTGGATACAATGTCGAGTACCCAGGTGTCTGTCGTTATCGAGGCCCAGGTATCAAGGTGTTTTGCGAGCTTGGAGCTGAACATGATGTGGGAAGACGAGACAGACTCGGTGGGAGAAGGAGAAGCGTTGGAGGAGATTCTGAAGAGGACATAGCGGCAAAGGGAAAGGCAGTGGAGTCATCATCCGAGGCGTCAAATTTGACGTTTGGGAGGGTCCATCTTTTTCTTATAAGATTGTTTTTGAGGTCAAAGGGGTGGGTGGCGAGAGGACGATACCGAGAGCTGAGAGGTGCGCTGAGGTATGTGTGCAGGAAAGGGCTGTCGAGATGGTTGACAGCTCCTACAGTACCAATAACGGGATGGTTGGGGAAGCTGGATGCCATACTTCCAGACCAAAGAACGTGTCTTATGAGTAATGCTCCAGCTTCTCACCCATTGAAGCATTAAAAAGGCCCGCCGAGTCAAACAGGAAGTCCTCCACCAGATTTTGGGAGGATGGAGATGGGACCAAGGAACAGAGCCAAGAATGTTGGCGAAGGGTCACCGAGGCAGCAAAAGCCTTGGAGGCACAGTCTACAATATGGCAGGCAGTGGTTATCTGTTGGTTGGAAAGACGTCAAGCCTCCATGAGGAAGATATCTGCGATTCACCTCTGGTCTTCAGGGAGATGGGTGATGAAGACTCCAACCTTATCCCATAGCCATTGGTCATAGGCAGCCATCCAGGCAGCGTAGTTGATCTTAAAGATGAGGCCTGTGTTAGAGTAGCTCTTACGACCCATGGAGTCCAACCGTTTGCCTTCCTTATCGGGAGGGGTTGCCTGGAGGGATTGGGAGGTTTTAGCTTGGGCAGTGTCCACGATGACAGAGTTTGGCTTCGGGTGGGTTTGAAGCCATTGTTCATTTGCCTCGATGACTTTATAGAAGGAGTCAACTTTCTTCACAGTCGCTGGTTTCGAAGAAGGGTTGGCCCAGGGTTTCATAAAGATGTGGAGAACGTAAGGCAGGAGAGCAATGGCAGCTATAGAAGGCGCCTGCTCCTGGGGTTGGTGATACACCAGGTCCTCAATGGTTTCTTTGGCCATCTCAATGGCAAAATTAAGTTTTTTTGCCATGCAGGAAATAAGGTCCAAGAAGGACTTGACATCGTCATAGAGTGAGATGGGCTCCCCGCAGGAGACCGCTGTATCTGATGGTTTGTCATCGGGGTAAAGAGCCGATTAGACAGAGTTAGACAGAGACCTGGAGAGGGATCGGCTGGTGTGGAGTAGAGGGGAACAGTCCTCGGGGTCATCGCAATGATGAAGACAGAGAGAAGCCCGCAGCAGAGGTGCAGAGGTCTACAGAAGGTCCTCTGGTAGGTCCGGATCAGGGTGAGGCTCAGATCATTTAGCAGGAGGAGGAGACACTGAGATCGAGTGTGCCAGAGTCAGAGAACAGGGGTGATGACAGGTAACCACCTCCTCATAATATCTATGCCTCCTACGGTGGCGACGTGGGAGGTAGATCACTTTCAAGGAGTATTCATCAGACGATCGGGAGGGTGACTAATAGATGTAAGTATGGTGTCGACGGGATCAAAAGCGATCTCAACGTGGGGAGCATCAGCGGTGAGAGCGAGGGGATCAGCCCAAAGAAGACCGAATCAAGAATGGTGTCGAGATAGAGAGTGGAGGTGGTGCTGATGTTGAGCCATCGATCTCACGGAAGATCAAGAGTGATCCCGGGAACAATGCTAGGGTGACCAGGAAGGCCGAGTGCGAGGAGGAGGAGGAGGAGGGGTGGTGTCCCCGGGCTGGTCACCAACAAGTGCAGGCCCAGTGTCATCTACGGATTCTCTTGGGGCAGGATCGGTAAGAACAAGGTCATCCCTCAGAGGGATGCAAGTGGAGAGATGGAGAGCAAGAAAGTGGGCCAGTCTCCATCAAGGGCTGGAATCTCTGAGTGGAAGGCTGTTCTGCGAGGCCCATCAATGTCAACTCTGAGATAGTTTCGACAGTTAGTGGCTCCGGGCAACCGGTGTGTGTGGACTGCTCCTTGTCTTTGTGCTTCCAGGCCCTCGCTAACTCCTTCTCAATGGACCTGCCTGGAGTGGCAGGGTGCAGTGGAGAGGACGCTGTCAAGGTTGAAGGCCTACATCTCGAGGAGTGAGCCCCTCTCAAGGAGGTTTGTTGAGAGCAGGTTGGAGTTGGGAATGAAGCCGCCCAATCCCGTGGGACGTCCTTGCAGGAAGGACAAGTAGACGGCCCTTTAGAGATGGAACTCCCCGGCGTCTTCTTTGAGGAGTTCTTGCCTGGAAGCCTCCTGGACGAAGTTGAAGGTGCTGATGGGGCAGAAGTCGTAGACGAAGTGGAGGCTGAGGGAACGAACAGTATGGGGCTTTAAAGCCTGTTCACAGAGAACGGCTCGAAGTTGAGCTTCTCTGTTGCTCTGAGTCTGTGCAGTAAAGGCCTGACAGTGGGTACAAGCCGAAACATTGTGTGTTTTGCCAAGGCAGACAAAGCAACAAGAGCATCACAGTCAGGTATCTTGGTGCTGCACGATTGACAGCGCTTAGAAAACACTGTCGATGCCATAAACCAGGAATGGAGTCAATCGAAGATGAGGTCAAGGATAGCCGAGGTCGATACCAAAAGAAGAAGAGAAGATGATATGCGAGGAGAAGCTCCAATGACCAGCAGCGCGGTGGAAAAAAGGAACTGAGTACGTGGGCACCAGGCAGGTTTTTTTAGCCGCAGGGGAGGAGGGTGGGGTTCCCACCAAAATGGTAGGCCTAGAGCTCTAGAAGTTTCCATAGTCAGTACTGCACAGGTGCAGATGACCCACTTGTGTGAGTTACAGAGACCACGAAGAAGAAGGATGTTTGATAATAAAGAAAAGGAACATTTTCCCAGTGAAAAGTGGATTTTGTTATGAAGGACACTTGTGAATTCTATAAAATGAAAAGGGAGATTTTTATTAATTTGAAAAAGTGAGAATGTGAGAAAAAGGAAAAGCTAATATTTTTGAAAATACTACACTGTGATGCAGTTTTTTTAAAAAAAATCCAGTGAAAGGCACAACACCTACTGTCTGAAAGAGAACATGGCAATGAAATTCATTGCTTTAAACTGGCTTAAATGCAGCTAATAAAATTCATTTACACAGATTATTATTTATATTAAATGAGTGTTACAACTCAAATTTAACAAAACTTTTAAACAGACATTTAATACTCAAAAGGAAGTGACTGGCAATTAAATCAAATCATGTCAAGCTGATACTGGTTTTGCATAGACAATATAGTGTCTGTAATGGAACTAGTTAGCTCTCACTATGCTCCACCCTGCTAGCATTTGCGTTGAAAAAGCTTTAAAAAAATTGTTCAATACATCACCTGAACTCTGGTTCCTCACTTATCACTCTCTTTTACAATAAAGTTTGTCCTTTATTTACAAATCCTGGCTTACAGAAGGAACAACAACCTAAGATCCTCTGTCTGAATGACATGCTGAGCAAAAATCCTAGCTTATTTTGGTGGTTGTACTAGCAGGGACAATCAATATATGAACATATGAGCTTTTTGAAGCAGTACACAGCTTCTTCATAATAAATCGGGGTCCTCTAGAGTTGTGGTTTGTTGTATGAGAATGCATCATCAGTCTACAAATACAATCATGAAGAACTGTAGTAGACCATTTGGTGACATGTGTTCTATATGAGCCTGATTTATTTAAATTTATTACTAAATGTACTAAGCACGACTGGCATGCCATCATATATTTATAGATGTATGACTACTGGTTAAAGCTATAAAACTAATTTCAACCCCTGACACATGAGGTTGCTATCATCACTATTCATTCATCTACTTATAAGGACTTACCTATGGTAAGGTCATGTACTGGTTGAAACCTTTTGTCTGTGAACTGCAACAATAAACATGATTTTCCAACACCTGAAAAATAAATATTTCTTTCAAAAATTTCCAAGTATAAAAATTTCCAAAACTACAATATTTCAAAATCATATTTAAGAACACATTTCCATTTAAAAACAAAACCAAACAATATCGTTCAATCCAAATTCTTGGCAAAACATGTCTGGAGAAAGAAAGGAATCCTCAGCCTAGCAGAGAAGGGAGCTTATTCACATTCTTCTATGAATCTCATAAAAATCCCACTCCTTTTCCAAAAGCACACATATTTTCTATATTTACTAGGGGTATTCTATTCAAAAACTGATACATTAAAACCTGTTTCCATGTTCTCTCTGTAGTGATAATGGGAACACTGCCTTTTGCTGTTCTCCCTCTGGCAATTTTTATGGTACCTAGATCAAGCACTGTTCTGCTCCTGCCAGTGTCAAGCCAGGGCTTGGAGCAAATGGCATTACTGGAAGGGAACCGGTACTTAGTTCTAGGCAATGCATAAACAATGACTAGTTCAAAAACTACAGTATTTAAGAAACATGGATTCCTAAGCTCAAGTGAAAAAAATTACAGGCAAACGGATCAAACAACAAACACATTTGGGCCAGGTACAAAACATACTGTACATAAAAACAAACTTTTCCAGAAATTGCTTCATTTCCCTGAGTGAAGTCTTACCACTTGAATAAAGAAGAGTTCAACATTTCATTTTAATACATTAATATATATGTTCATCATTTGGCCATTTAAGGACAATGTGATCTACATGAATAATCAAAGTTTAAAAAACAAAAACCAGAACTTTCTCACAGCTGTTTCACATGCAAGAGTACAACAGAATAATTTTATGCAATCATCTGCAAGATCAGGATAAACCAAATGATCTAAATACATACATATACAAATCCTGTGTCAGAAAGTAATATATACCATGGCTTTAATAATAAGTCCTTGATTATGATTTTGTAATGCATGTTAACTACCAACTTCTTAGAGAAGAATATATTTTGGTGCTATTTCAAGTGCCTGAAGCAGTTTGGAGGGTGCAGGTAAACACTGTAACATCCGAGTTTTGCTGACCTGAAGGGAGCGAGACAGACGCCTAAACAGGACAGGAATTCTCAAAATTATTCCAAGGAGCATTGGTCTTAGAAAATGGATGCCGTCTGCTTGATCTGTTCTCAGAGCTATGGCATGGTGTGACTGCTCCAAGGGATCAGCACTTGGTAATTTACTGTACTTGTCTCCTCTATTAAGGCTGGTAGGACAACTTAGTTGCAAGGATAATTATGTTATTCCACAGAAGCTCAGAAAAGCAGAGCCCAGCTAAAGGCCAAGAGATCACTGGTCTTCACTGTGCTTCCTGATTTAGGAAGGGGAGAAGAAAAAGAAAGGGCTGATCATTTCAGTGGGTCTTACATTCTATGCAAAACATGGTCCATGCTATTAGTCACATTTTTCAAACCACAGAAGTTGTGGCTCAGTGTCATCTCTATCATACACTACCTCCATGGAGTCTTACAAGCTTAAAGTCTGAGTGTCCATATTTATATGTAGCCCAAGAAGGCACACAAAAGCCAGAAGGTTAACTGTGCTGAAGTGATGTAACTGCATAGCCTTTTGTGAGTGTGTACTACACCTGACTCTGTTCTTCTATAATGGTGAAGTTCTACAAATGACTTAAATAGATACTAGACTCATTGTTTCCAAACCTAACATTTCAATCTTCCTCCTCACTTCAAACAATATGGTTGTGGGTCCTAAGGTAATTTGGCTTCAGGAAGTCCAAGGACTTTTCCTTCTGTTCTTTACAGCAACCTGAAAGCCCTGAAAAAGCATTTCAATGAAGTTAATAGTGGGAGCATTTCTGAACAATGCAAGGTGAGGTGCAGTTGCTGTGGAAAGGCATTTCCTTCTTTGATCTTCCTTAAGTTCTTTGGACTTCAATGACTACCAAGAAAATTGATTAATTTAAAATGTACAATTATAAAGATTGTATCCCATAATGTATCCCATAATTCCACCTGAAGAACGAAACGGGAAAAAAGGTGCTGATTGAACAGAAGACCTTTTTTTCTGTAGGTCCAATATGCCCCTAAAATTTGCTCCAAAAGAATGAGGGAACAAGAACATAACGTAAAATTATGGCTGTAGGGGGAAAGGAGAGGTATTCTCACATGACACTGCCCATCAACTGTCCAATATATGTAGATACATTTTAAGTTAAAAAAAATGCAAAATTTAGAGTCTGAAGAACTAATTACACAATCTGACAAGCATCAAGTGCTCAGAGCATCATTCTGTAGTGCTCATTCACATTCTAAGGATTCCACAGTATTAAGACCATCATTGTGGGATCTCACTCTGTTCTTGCACTAGGCTCATAAATCAGTTCATGTATATTCTGAAGAAAGATCCTATCACACACAGACACAGCTCTAGCAGCTGCTTTTCAATTCTGGAATCTCCTTCAAGTCTACAGGTGAGTATGTTCTAGAAGTAAGGTAATACTGCTTTACTGAAGTGGGTGTTTAGTTGTGAGTGGTAACTTCATGTTTTTAATTTGTTGGTTTAAAAACATTTTTTTCTAACAGAATACATCCACATGCTAAAAACTACAATGTAAGATAAAACCAAACTGAGTATTTAAAACTTTGAGTAAAAACAAATAGGACCACTATACATCTGCTGTGTCCTCGTTAGATGGCTTTAGGAAAGCCATTCAACTTCCCAACTTTTTCTTCCTTCCAAAGAAGATAATACCTATCTTCTTTTTTGAAGTCTTTCATAATATAAAAGGTGCTGAGGAAAAAATAATATAATTTCCACATGAATATCGACACATAAGCCATCTTCTACTTCCTTGCCTTCCAATATTCTTAAAAGTATTACAGAGAATGTTTATTAAACACTTTGAACACTCAGAATATACAATTAAATATAAGGTATTTTTGAAAATATTACACACCGTAAAAACAGGTAGCACAGCAAAGTCAACTGGGGCAATATTGAATAAATATCAGAGAAATAAGGCAAAGACTCCAAGGATTTAGTCCACAGCTTAGCCCAGTAATCATGCTGTAAAAGAAGTAGATACTATAGCTATCACTAAAAGTTTTGGGCACAAATTTACTGCTCAGTATTGGCCTAAAAACCCTAAAGGTACCAGATCCTGTTTGATCTTGGAAGCAGGGTCAGTCCAGGATAGCACCTGGATGGAAGACTGCAAATGAATGCCAGATGCTTCAGGCAATATTTCAGAGAAAGGAACTGACAGACCACCTCTGAGTATTCTTTGCCTAACAAAACTGTATTAAATTCATGGGGTCACCTTAAGTCGACAGGCAACATGAAGGTGCGTGCGCATGCACACGCACACACACACTAGTAAAATGCGGGCTGGACAGGGCTACTGTTAGTTGGATTTGCTATTCGTTGACCAACCGAACCCAAAGAGTGATCACCAATGGCTGCTTTTCATCCTGGAGAGAAGTGACTAGTGGAGTGCCACAGGGTTCTGTCCTGGGCCGAGTGCTATTCAACATCTTCATCAATGACTTGGATGAAGGCGTGGACGGCATGCTGATCAAATTTGCAGATGATACCAAATTGGGAGGGGTTGCTAATACACCAGAGGACAGGATCAAATTTCAAAACGACCTTGGCAGATTGGAGCTGGGCCAAAGCTAACAAACTGAATTTCAACAGAGAGAAATGTAAGGTCCTGCACTTAGGCAGAAAAAATGGAAGGCACAAATATAGGATGGGGGACACGTGGCTGGATAGCACTACATGTGAAAAGGATCTAGGAGTCTTGGTAGATCACAAGTTGAACATGAGTCAGCAGTGTGATGCGGCAGCCAAGAAAGCCAACGTGATTCTTGGTTGTGTCAATAGGAGTATGGTGTCTAGAGGGAGGTAATGGTACCACTCTATTCTGCATTGGTTAGGCCTCGTTTGGAATACTGTGTCCAGTTCTGGGCACCCCAATTCAAGAAGGATATCGACAAGCTGGAACACGTCCAGAGGAGGGTGACCAAAATGGTGAAGGGTCTGGAAGCCATGCCCTATGAAGAACGGCTTAGGGAGCTGGGGATGTTTAGTCTGCAGAAGAGAAGGTTAAGAGAGGACATGATAGCCATGTTTAAATATTTGAAGGGATGTCATGTTGAGGACGGAGCAGGCTTGTTCTCTGCTGCTCCAGAGACTAGGACAAGGAGCAATGGATTCAAGCTGCAGGAAAGGAGATTCCACTTGAACCTCAGGAATAACTTCCTGATGGTCAGAGCTGTCCGGCAGTGGAATATGCTGCCTCGGAGTGTGGTAGATTCTCCTTCTTTGGAGGTTTTTAAGCAGAGGATGGATGGCCATCTTTTGGGAATGCTTTGATGTATGTTCCTGCATAGCAGGGGGTTGGACTCGATGGCCCCTGGGGTCTCTTCCAACTCTATGATTCTATGATTCTACACACACTCTAGGCAAGGAGGACACAAAGTGGTACTGTTCAGGAGCTATACCACAGAGAAGGCCAATTAACATCAAGTTAATTTGTCTTTTAGGATACTGGAAATGCACCCAGGAAATCAAGCTTTTTAAAATAAACAAACCGTGCAATAAAAAGTATTGGCTTGCTTCTCCTTTATTCAGTACTTCGTCAATACATGTGATCATTTAAAAAAAATTAATATAAGAAATGCCTCAATTCAAAACCTAAGAAAACTACAATAATAATTCAACTAATAGTATTCTGCTTTAACTTGAGTTAACTGAAGAAATTAACTTTTTAAAGATAGGTCTTAGTATTTGGATATATATTTCTTTTCCTTTTGTTGTCTTTACTATGAATTAACTTTAAAAGGGCAAAGATATAAAAGCCACAGTCAGAAGTGGTCAACACATTATGACTCTGAAAAAATCTTTGCAAGTCCTTAAGAACAAAATGAAACAGAACAATATTCTGCAAAGACTATCTCTATCCAATTCTCCTTCCCCAGCCTGAGTGAGTGCTTGCTAAAGTTGAGCTACATTTATTTTTACTGTTAGTACTCAATAAAAGAACATGTGAATGAACTCTGAGTATTAACAGAGTGTCTTTTTTATTTGCTTAATAATCATAGTCAATTTTGCATGTGAGCCCAAAAATTTCTATTCAAAACTACTTTTGTGTATTTACTGCACCTTCTGCAGGCAAAGGAAAGAGCTAAGTAGAATTCACTTTGCACCTTGCACTGTCATTCAGTTTCAAGATTCAGAAAAGGTAAAGAGAAAGACGTAACTCTTTCCAAAAACAGGACCATGGCGATTACTGTGTTCATATACATATTGAATAAGTTTAGCATGATGTGAATGCACAGCAATGAGCCTTGGTTTCATGCATGTCTTACCTCTCCTTTTCTCAAGCAAGTAAAAAGAGGTTCAGCAGTTTTCCACCTCCACATTTGATTAATTACATCTGATCACAGTTTCTCAAAGCTGTGGTTATTGTACTCTTGACCATCACACACCAAAATAAACACACTTGTATTGTATGATTTATGCAGTATTTTTTGACCCCAATGAAAATTCCAATAAACTAAAAAATGTTCTGTATCAAAAGGTGTGTTTCTGTGTACAGAAGAGTTCTAACCAAACATACAGAGCTCAAAGATACAGTGCTTTGTGGGAGGATTCACACACACACACTCCACTTAACTTTTCCACATTTGGTTTGTGTCGCAAACAGGAATTTGAATGGATTTAACTCGCATTGTTAACATCTGGTGTATAGAAGATATTCAGCACTGTGAAAGTGCAAAATATAACACTAAAGAAAAACAAATACGCACCTGTGACTTTCATAAATATTCACCCCTTTGCTGTGGCATGTTTCAATTAGCTGTGGTGCAACCTGCTGTTTCCAAAAATTACATCAGCAGTTGAATGAGGTCCACTTGCGATTTCAATGCCAAAAATTCTCACAGTAAATACACTTGTTTCTAGAGGCCTGAAGAATTTGCTGGAGAACATATCTAAACATACATAATGAAGATCAATTTTATCAAGTTCAGCACTGAGTTGTGCTGAAGCACCAGTTAGTGTGTAATTATAAAAACAATTCCAAAACTATAAGCACTCCCCCAGAGTACTATTAAATCCATTATTACAAGATGGAAAGAATATGCCTCATAACTGTTGAGAAAATAAGCACTCAGTAACTGGATAAGAAGATCATTAGTCAGAGAAGTAACCATGAGGTCTATGGTAACTCTGAAGGAGCTGGAGAGCTCTGCAGCTGGGATGGGAAAAACAATCCAGCTATCACCTGGATGCTGCACATAGCTGCACTTTATGGAAGAGTGGCAAGAGGAAAGACATTGATGAAACAAACTCATATGAAAGGCTATTCTGAATCTGAAGATAAAAAAATGGGAGAACATACAAGTCTGATGGTCTG
The DNA here is from genome assembly GCA_948474755.1 of Ctenosaura bakeri. Classification (NCBI taxonomy): domain Eukaryota; kingdom Metazoa; phylum Chordata; class Lepidosauria; order Squamata; family Iguanidae; genus Ctenosaura; species Ctenosaura bakeri. Next base: position 14,723 of record CAOLHI010001965.1, read on the forward strand.
ATCTGGCCAAAAATGAACTCTCTGGCTTGGTTGAAAATACCCTATATGGCACAAAGGCAAACATGCTCACTGCCCAAGAACCACATGTCAATAAAGAAGGAGGCACTGGGGGTCAGGGCTGAGGGTAACATGGACAGAACCACATACAGGGCATTTTATAGGAAAACCTGTTTCAGTCTACAAATGACCTGGGACAGGGCAGAGATTCACCTTCCAGCAGGACAATGACCCTAAACATACAGCCAAAGTAGCACTGGAATAGTTTAAACACTATGATGTCTCAGAATGGTTCAAACAACTCCCAGACCTCAGTCCAACTGAAAATATGTGGCAAGACTTAAAAGTGGCTGTTCACCAAACACCCCTATCCAAACTGACACAGCAATTTTGCCAAGAAGAATCTGTGATAATTGTAGGATCCAGATGTACACATTTAAAACATTACCAAAGAAGACCTGCAGCTATAATTGCTGCCAAAGACATTTCTACAAATTTTCTCTCTCTCTCTCTAAATATTTATGTTGGCAACAAATGTCAATCTGTGTTTGTTTACTTACGTCCCACGATAAAAATATTTTCCACTTCACAGTGTTGCATATCTTGAATATACCTCAACTGGCAACAATGCCAATTATATCCATTCCAGTTCCAGAATGTGACAAAACAAAAGGTGAATACTTCTACAAAGCAATGTACCAAGTGAAATATAAATAAAATAAGATAAAATAAAATAAAGCAGCCATTCTCGTATTACACAACATTTCCTAATACAATGAATTCCAGTGTCACACAACAGAAGAAATTTTAATTGCCCTTAAATGGCATCAGCCAACTGGCAATCACAGTGTATCACTTCTGCTTCACTGGATCATAGTTTGCTAGAAAAAAAGCACGGGGCATTTTTTTGTCAAAATACATTACACTGGCCAGAACAAAACACTACTTCAATAGGAAAAAGACTGTATATGGCAAGCAGCTGAAATTCTGAAACACTGTTTCTATTAAGCAACTTTGTACAATGATCTACGCTGTAGCTCTAGTTTTACATACACATTCTGCAAGGCAAATGTACTTTGGGGGATTAAAAGAATTTTTTAAAAAGGCATGACAGTTTAAACAAGTCAGTGTCAGTGGTCCAATTCAGATGACAAAACAGGCCAGTAAACCATGAGAACCCTAGCTTGTAGCGTACAAAACATGCTGCTGTGAACTGCCTAATGGGTCCTTCATGCAATGGGAGTAATGAGACAAATCATCCTATGTTACTCTTTGAATTATTTAACATGTTGTGAACATGGAGGCAGTTTTCTACCCAATAAACCTGAAGAGGGAATCTAAATTACCCCTGGGTTCTTCCTATAGGTTGTTGAGAAGAAACTGTGTAACTATTCAAACAAGAATAAACCAGGGAACAAATCATCATCTTAATTTCCCAAACCTTCAACAGCAGAAAAAAGACATGAAAACAAAAGCAGCAATACAGAGCAAGAAGATTCTGGCATAGAATTCCTATCCTGATAACTGAGTTTTCCTCAACACTGAAATTAAAATGGCCAAATCTAGTCATTTCAGCTTGTAATATGATTCTGTAAGAGGCAGGTGATTTTTAACAACCTAAGTGAAAAATAAAAAATCTAATATCTCTATGTGCAGAGTATCTGAAAGCATGCATTCATAATTGTGCCTATTATTTACAACAACTCTTTTAATATCTTCACCAATTCAGAGTATCAGTCTCCTAAAAAATTACAAAATCACCAAGGCCGTAATCCGAGGTCACATGTGTGTACAAGGGAGATCTCTGTGGTCTGCTCTCCTTACTACTCTCTGTGACACACAGGGAACAACCATCTTCTCTTCTCCCAGCTATTCCCACATCTGATGAAAGCAGCGGCATGTTCAGTGTATCATCTACTGGATCTATTCAGATATCACAAAGAAGTTGAAATTAAAAACATTAAAAACATTAATGTTTTTGACATTAAGAACAATAAAAAGGGTTTCTTTAAATATGTCTGCAGCAAAAGGAAAAAAAAGGAGACAGTAGGGTCGCTGCGCAGAGAAGATGGCAAATTACTCACAGGGGGAAGAGAAAAGGCAGAACTACTTAACACATTCTTTGCCTCAGTTTTTCCCCAGAAGGATACAAGTACTCAACCTGGCGGTTGGGGAGCAGGGGAGGAAGCAGAGGAAATGAGGCACATAATAGGTAGAGAGGTGGTACAGGAATACCTGGCTACACTGGATGAATTCAAGTCTCCAGGGCCAGATGAATTGCATCCTAGGATATTAAAAGAGCTGGCAGAGGTCATTTCAGAACCGCTTGCTATAATCTGTGAGAAGTCTTGGAGGACAGGAGAAGTTCCAGCAGACTGGAAGAGAGCAAATGTTATCCCCATCTTCAAGAAGGGAAAAAAAGAGGACCCAAATAATTATCGCCCAGTCAGCCTGACATTAGTACCCGGAAAGATCCTGGAACAGATCATTAAGCAGTCAGTTTCTAATCATTTAGAAAGCAACGCGGTAATCACGAGAAATCAACATGGATTTCTCAAAAATAAGTCATGCCAGACTAATCTTATCTCTTTTTATGACAGAGTTACTAGCTTGATAGATGAAGGGAATGCTGTGGATGTAGCATATCTCGATTTCAGGAAGGCCTTTGACAAAGTCCCCGATGACATTCTTGCAAAGAAGCTAGTAAAATGTGGGCTGGACAGGGCTACTGTTAGTTGGATTTGTAACTGGTTGACCGACTGAACCCAAAGGGTGATCACGAATGGCTGCTTTTCATCCTGGAGAGAAGTGACTAGCGGGGTGCCACAGGGTTCTGTCCTGGGCCCAGTGCTGTTCAACATTTTTATCAATGACTTGGATGAAGGTATAGAGGACATGCTCATCAAATTTGCAGATGATACCAAATTGGGAGGGGTTGCTAATACACCAGAGGACAGGATCAAAATTCAAAATGACCTGGATAGATTGGAGAGCTGGGCCAAGGCGAACAAAATGAAATTCAACAGAGAGAAGTGTAAGGTCCTACACTTAGGTAGAAAAAATGGAATACAGAAATATAGGATGGGGGACACGTGGCTGGATAGCAGTACGTGTGAAAGGGATCTAGGAGTCTTCATAGACCACAAGCTGAACATGAGTCAGCAGTGTGATGCAGCAGCCAAGAAAGCCAATGCAATTCTCGGCGGCATCAATACGAGTATGGTGTCTAGATCGAGGGAGGTACTGGTACCACTCTACTCTGCTTTGGTTAGACCCCATCTTGAATACTGTGTCCAGTTCTGGGCACCCCAATTCAAGAAGGATATTGACAAGCTGGAGCAAGTCCAGAGGGCAACCAAAATGGTGAGAGGCCTGGAAGCCATGCCCTGTGAGGATAGACTTAGAGAGCTGGGTATGTTTAGTCTGCAGAAGAGAAGGTTAAGAGGGGACATGATAGCCATGTTTAAATATTTGAAGGGATGCCACGTAGAGGAAGGAGAGGGCTTGTTTTCTGCTGCTCCAGAGACCAGGACAAGGAGCAATGGATTCAAGCTGCAGGAAAGGAGATTCCACCTGAACCTCAGGAAGAACTTCCTGACAGTCAGGGCTGTCCGGCAGTGGAATATGCTGCCTCAGAGTATAGTGGAGTCTCCTTCCTTGGAGGTTTTTAAGCAGAGGCTTGATGGCCATCTGTCAGGAGTGCTTTGAGGGTGTTCCTGCATGGCAGGGGGTTGGATTGGATGGCCTGTGTGGTCTCTTCCAACTCTAGATTTCTATGATTCTATGATTCTATGAAATTCTTTAGGCAAGTCAGCATGATGGCCAATTGTTTCCACTTGCAATAGAAGCTATTAAATAAACCATCATTTCAGCAATTTTTAAAAAGAGTTTAATTTTGCAGAAGCCACTACTCCAGTTTGTTTCTGCCTTAACAAGCCACAAGCTTTTTGTTAGGTTGTTTCTCCCCCAACAAGCCAAACAAAGTCAGAACACTAGCTCTGGTCTGTTATAAGCCAATGCACCTTACTCCCAAGTTGGGTTCAAGTTGAGACTCCTGTTTTACACTGCACTACAGGAAATCCTGTTTTACATTATATTCCTGTTTCAGATGACATTTTTAGGCTACCGATGAAAAAACAGATTCTACTAAAAAGTTACATATTATTTATCATTCATCAGATGACGGAATCATGTAATCTCCCAGGTATTGCTGGACTGCAAATCCCGATGAGCTGCAAATTCTAGGAATTACAGTCCAACATCTGGAGAGTTTTACTCCAGGTAATGGACGAATGAATGAAACTGGATATACTTGGGGGCTGTAGTCAGAGACTAAGCTACTCTGAGTCAGCTGAAAATATCATAGAGTAACCACAAGAAGAAAAAAAACTATCCTTAATCCAGATTCATACCTTGCTCTTTTCAACTAGATATCCTTGAACACATACGCATTACCCAAGTTCAAGGCTTCCTATTCAAGGCATAAGGCTTCCAATCCAAACTTCTGCTTTAAAATTTACTGACTTCAGACAACAGTCTTCAAGAACTAAAAAAAAAGTCTCAACTTTCAATATGTTGCTTTGAGCCTTGACTGTGCATGTATTTTTAAACATTCATCAGTTTATTGCATTTATGGGAAGAAATGAAGCGTTTGAAGACAGCAGATGCAAGAAAAATCAGTGACCATGCTATCTGTTGTATGAATACTATGAATATCTCAGCATTACATTGCAGGACTATTAGACTTTTAAAGACATTTCATACTGTAAATCAGCAGTTCTTAACATTTTCTTTACCACAGACTCCTTTTAAATATCTTACATTGCCATGGACCACCAAGACTTAATTCAAGATTTAAAATCTTAAATATTTATATCAAGTTGCTCATCAAGGGTCTTCAAATTTGGACACAATGAAGAAGTAAGTAAATGCACACACTCCTACTATAATATTTTTACTGGAATGATTCCATATAAATTTAAAATTAATAATAATACCTCAACATGAAACCATGCCCTAATATTACTTGTTAATTTTAATTAATTAATCAATGAGAAGGTTACCGACACATTTCACTTAAAAGCTCTGTTATCTTGGGCTTAATAGCTGAAACTTGTATTCTGAGTTCTCAGTCTACATTTTTCAAATGGTTTCTATATTTATTTTTAGGATAAAAAAGAGCAAAGAATGATTTTTCACACAAGTATGTTATTACAAAAGGCATTAATACTTTTGCAGCCTTCATAGCCCTTTTTGATAATTCTGGAAAATCTGTTTGTAAGTGAACCCAGAAATTTGGAAGGGACTGTTCCTTGAACAGCAGTTTCAGAGCACAATCCATGGATATTTTTATAAGCTTGTCTTTGCTGCTTTGAGCCCTTCTTGTTCATACACATTAACTGAAAATGGATCTCTAATCCATTATTTGCTTGCATCAGGGACAGGAAAATATTCATGGAAACTATGCTGCAAATCTTTCAAGTGTTGTGTGATAAGTTATGTATACCCCTCAGAAAAGTCTTTGTCAGTGGCACCAAGAAAATTTGTGGTTTGGAAATGTTTCATAGTTTCAGTTCAATAGGTGATGATGCCACAATCCATTTTCAGTTAATCCAGTTTCTGTTTGCATCAGGGACAGGAAAATATTCATAGAAACTATGCTGCAAATCTTTCAAATGTCATGTGATAAGCAATGTGTCCTCCTCAGGCAACTTGTTAATGGAAACAAGAACATTTGTGAGGTTTGGAAATGTTTCACAGCTTTGATTTGACAGGTGATCATCCTACAATTTCACTTTTTTTACCTCTGATTTGATCTCATCTTCAACTTGAAAAACAGTAGCTTTTTCTCCTTGAAGAGTTAAGTTGAGCTATTTAAATAGGTGAAAATATCTGACAGATATGCTAATTCTACTAACCAAGAAAAATCTTGTCAAACAATCGCTGAGGTGAAACTGCTGCTCATGAGGAATAATCTTTTCTCATTTCTCAATTCCTCAAAATGAGACAAAGCTTTACTTAGTGACACTCAACGACCTTCACAATCTTCCAAAAGTTGATGATGTCTGCTGTCCCTATCTTTGCAAAGCTGCTCCAAAAGTCTTGAATTCATTAATTTGCTTTTATAAAATTGACAATTTTGACTGACTGAGGTATGTTTCAGTTTTTCTGGTCTCTTCTTAACAACTAAGGCCTCCCCATATATGCAGCAATTATATCAAGTATCAAGTTATGGACAGTATGATTTCCTTAATCCATGCTACATATCCAGTAAGCTTTCCAGACCTGTTCATGACCTACCTGTGCTAATTTCCACAACATTTCAACTAATATATGTCAAGAGATGTTATAAAATCATTTAAACCATTAAATACTTCTTCAGCAGTAATGTGTACTAACAAGGATATGAAGAGTAGAGCTTCAAAAATATTTCTCACATGCTCATATCACATGTAGCACAGTAAGGTTGCCTTATATGTTATGTCTGTGCTTTTGTCCAATTGCAGGATAAAACAGGAGAACATCTGAATTCTTTTTAACAACTATTCCTTGATATTGGCTGACTAACTGTTGATTTGCTCCTTAACTGTCAAAGATATTAAGGAAAGGTCCCTGGCAGATTTCTCGTTGATCAATGCAAAAGCCATGATTTTTGCAACAGATAATAGAACAGAAATTCTCTAGCTACTGTGTGAGGTCTTCTGATTTTTGCTATTAGTTGATACACTTCAAGTAAGGTACTCACTGCATTATCCTTGTTACAACAAGTTGCAGTCTTTTCACCCATTTTCTTACTTTCCTGAAGCACCTGCTCCCTACTTTTGAAGAAAAAAAGGTAATATTGGTGGCAAGTTTTTTATGTTTAGGCTCAAGTTATCTTCACAATTGTTACAATTTCATGGCCTCACTGTACAATACAATATTACACAATACACACTGTGGTACGTGCTTGTCTTCTGAAGCCAACTGACAGATATTCCTTGCTATAACAGTGACACTTAAAGATGATTGGAAAAAGCTTCATTTTTGCTTTGAATAGAACGCACTCTCACCAACTGCAGCAGAACTTTTCTGTTCCAGATTCAGCCACTGATTCATCCTAAGGCTCAGTCAAAATGCATTGTTATGTAAATCACCACAATAACATCAAAAAGTCACTTTACTCAACAATAGCCAAATGCTTTTATTTGCAATAATTGAAGAAGAAACAATCATTTTCAATAATCCATTTATCATTCTGAACTCTATCCGAAAACTCACTCACACCAACTCTGTCTCTTCCCATGAACATGTTCTTCCTTTTATACATGAACTTCTTCAAGAACATTCTCAAGACAAATAGAGAATTCCAGGAAGCAGCAGACATTCTGAGAATGTGGTGGCATAATGTGGACAACATTAGAGTTTGGTACAGCTATGAAGGCAGCTTCTGGCTCTGCTTGAGTCAGCAAGAAATGTCAAGTGCTTTCAGTCATTCAGTGTCATTCACTTGCATGTTCTCCCCACATCCAGAAGTAGCAACTACCAAGTACTTTATTTTTTTTTTTACTATCAAACAGTTATTTTCATAGCTTTTGAACAGTCTGCGATACTGTAATGAAACTTTGTAAATGATGTCTTTCCCTGGCAAAAAACTCCTGCTCTTTGAGTTCATTGTATGACCACTTAACTTTCTGTTTTAACTATAAAAGCTCATAACATTTCTTCAAGCCTTTACAGACTCCCTGTAAGAACATCAGGGCCCCTAAGAGGTCCATGGACCACAGGTTAAGAACTGCTGCTTTAAATTATATTCCACTTTCCCCATATCAAGTCCTAAGAATATCTTTTGTTAGTATACTCATCAACATATCAAAACTAACATCATTATCTTTGAATCTCAGGTCAAAGAGATGCGCAGTAGTACGATGCAAATGTAACATAATTTTTAAAAAAATGTTTTTAAGAAGTATTTTGCTCATTCCTGGAAAATGTGCCTCTGTTCTTGGGAGCGTTTAATGGCCAAGTTAGGAATAACAAGCCAGCTGTGTTGTCTTTTTCTCCTCTTGATTGTAATGAATATGTTATTTTTAATAATGCCTTATTGCTATTTTTGTTATGTTTTGTTCATGCAGCATGAAGAAAAGAATATACACCCACTGTTATGTTAATATATCTGAGATACTTAACATTACGTGTGAACATTGTCACTGTGACACTAAATATTCTGAATTATTTGCTATATTAAGCTGTATTTAGCATACCGTATGTTTGCAACAGAAATTGCAGCATAGTTTGTTCTCTGATAAAATGCTTTTGTACAAACCATCTTTATGACTTGTTTAATTTGAAGGAAAATCCAATCAGATCTAAAAACTATACCACATAAATCTTCTGATAGTGTTCATCAGCTGTGAGGAAACTGATACTAAGCAACGTCAAGCTTAAAAAAAAGCCTAATCCAACGGAGTATCATAACCCGTTAGATGTCTGCGATTCATTATTTGAGAAGGAAAGCTGTGTTGTCTTTTAACCTAAAATAAGAACTATCTACTATAGGAAGAAAAAAATCTGCATTTTTTTTCAGCCAATCTATGCTGCTTTTATAACAACAGGTCCTTGAAGATTCACACCTTTTTCTTTGAAGTCAACCCATGATCAATGCCAGCACCCAGTGTCCATAATTCTATGCTGAAGGTTAGAATTCTTTACACACTTATCTTTTTTCTTTCTTTATTTATTTATTAGTTTTTACATAAACAATCTAATTCACAATTTAAAAATATACATTTGGGAAAAAGGAAAAATAGAAGGAAAAGAAAAAAGCTAATAAAAGAAAACCCTAAAAGCCCTAGCCAGCATTACAGCCAGCACTAATAGCTCAGGCTAGAATAGGCAATAGTAAGGGGTGCTGGGAGTTCAACATCAGGATGGCAGCACAATTCAGACTCCTACTTCACATTCTGATTCATGACTATTTGCTGTTTTGCCCCTTCAAGTTGTTTCCAACTTACTTTGACCCTAAGGAGAACCTGTCATAGGGTTTTCTGGGGTGAGAGTATGTGATACACTCAAGGTCACCCAGTGGGTTTCAATGACCAAGCGGGAAAACAAACACTACACCATGCTGGCTCCCCATGACTATTTACTTAGCTCTAATTTACAGACAAGCATTCATAGGAGTGTGGCATTAGTTGATTAACACAATCGTACAGCCACTACATATCATGGCTGACATCCTGTCCCAATTAATGTAGACATATTAAATCATTTCTCCAATAGCTAGTTAATATACAGGTAAATCCCACTGACTGGTTTACCTCTAGTCAAGACTTAACAACAGGATATAGGCCAAGATGTAACATGCATCCTGGGGTTTTTTTCTGCTAGTTATTTACTTTAAAACACTGTTCCCATTTCCCTACCTCTTCAAATTGTAGCATCATCATCAAAATTTATAGGCAGAAAGGGCCTATTAATAGGATGGAATAAATGCATTTTAAACTGAAGAATCCTGCTTTTTAACCAAGAATGGTGATCATGCAGTCATCCAGAGGCTATTGGACTGCAACTCCAGTCAGCTTTAGCCAACAAAAGCAGAGGGGGGAACTGCAGCCCAGTATTTGGAAGGCCACACAATTTCCATTCCTGTTCATCCCTAATGCACTACAAAAATACTTCTGTAGTGACAACTCTGACAATTTATTTTCTCCAATATGATCAGGGATTAGTACCGTATTTGTGCACCCTGGTGACAACTAGTTTCTTCCTTCCTGGAAGGAAGTATTTTGAAATGGTGGAATAAAGTACTGCTTATATTAAGGGTAGTATTACTTCCATAACACAATCCAGTCAATTTACTTGGAAATAAGCCATATTAATTTTAGTTGAGTTTTACAAGGAAGACAAGTCTGCAAGCCTGCCCATCAACATATGATAGCCTTGTGTACAGAATCAAGGGTCTGAAATATGAGGACACTTTCAGTTTCCAAAAGCTTTTCTGTCTAGTCACTTAGACACATTCCTTCTTACCACGGACAACCAAAAGTCATTTCAACACTGCTTCAAGGGCACTTATTTCCTAGTAGCATGTAGAGCTGTAGGCTTCAAAATTTCTCCCAGGTCAGTCAGTGTATGGTTTATTTTCAAATAAAACCTGCACGTCCTATATAATTTAACCTTTTTCTGGTTTTACCCACAACAAGAAATGAAGTTCATGCACAACCTGATCTTATGTTCATACAGATATAAGCTTCAATAAGGCTTATTTCCTGGTAAACATGCACAGGGAAGTTTAATGTATAACGTTGCTTACCAAGTACTTCTTGACATAATACGTCAATAATACATCTAAATCAGGAATATTTGTTTCCAAGAAATGTGTACCAAATGCCATTTCTGCACTACACTATTATAGTGCTACTTTCAACATCATATGGAATCCTGGAGTTTGCAGTTTAGTGAAGGATATTTAAAATTCCCAGCCAGATGGCTCTTTGGCTTCAGTAAACTACAAACGCAGAATTCCACAAGAAGTTGAAAGTGAAATAATAGCACTATAAGAGTGTGGTGTGGAAATGGCCAAAGTGGGCCGCAGGTATTTTCAAGCAAGCATTTTTTAAAAACCCAGAAATGTGGAGGATGGAGGGAAGTGAAAATAACTGAAATACATCTGCTTACATAATTGAGCAGTAAGGAATTTCAGTTTTGGTAAAATGAAATCCTAAAAGGAATGGAAGGAAGAAAATAAGTAAATTAAGAGTAGTATATTCACGTTTCAATTTCTTCTTTTTAACTGAAGAGAAAAAGAATGAACTCTTACAAAAAACACAAACATTATACAGAACTGAAAAAAGGAGTTTTTCATAGAAAGCCACAGAATCTCCACATACACTTATAAGGAATATTCTAAGACTAGTCCTTATATTACACTACAGTAAACATGTACTTTTAGCAGCGCATACTGTTACACTACAGTAAACATATATTTTCAGCCACAAATACTCTACACACATACCTACCTGTTTTGTGTGTATCTCAGATATATCGTGTGTATCTCAAATATATTGTGTAATGTAATAAAGTAATTCCTTAGACAAAGGATTTCTTGCATTGACATTAACTGAGAGAGATTACTCTTTAATTCTCTATTACAACCCTATTTACTTATTTTTAAAAGTATCAATGGTTACAATGGGAGGGAATTGTGCAACCCAAAAGGGGCAACTTCCAAACTGTAGTCATACACTTGCTAGACAGCGCATGTCCTTCTAAAGCACATCATGTCATGTTTACACCTAGTTTAGTCAGGAAACAAGAACCTCAACAGCAGAGGATTGGCAGCACTGAACTTCAAGTCTATCAATAATAAACACTTATAGACATCTTTTAAGTATTCAAAATACTTCACATGCATTATTAGCCACTATGTTGTAAGATGTTAGCACTATTATCCTTTACAATACGTGGGGAACCTGGGTGACGCTTATAGCAGCACGTTATGTGACTTCCTGATTCTTCACTGTTTCATAGACATGTATCAGTTTCCTATTAAAATGTTTGACGTTAGTCCAGGCATTTAATAGCCCTTCAATAAAACGTGGAACCAGATTCGCTGGACGGGTTTCAATCATTTTCTTTTTTCAAGGCAACCAAGACAGGCATGTTTCTGATACAGTCTCTCTTTGTACCTGGAGCGACTACATCAACCTTCTCGAATTTGGGGCCTTCCAGATGCGCCGGCCTACAAACCCCCTCAGTGTTTTATGAGAGGAAGGGAAAGGCACCGACTGACTGACACCCCACACACTTGCAAGCCGCTAGGCCGGGGGAGGATGCCTTTGACGGAGTCCTTGGAATCGGACTCCTGAGGCGCGCCCCGTCGACGCCCAGAAGCCAAACCTGGGGAAAGGCCTCAGGGCCCTACCACCACGCCCCCTCTGCCTTCGCCGAAATGCTTCGGTTACCCAAGAGGCCTGTTCAGAAGCAAAAAGCGAACGAAGCCAGCGGACCCCCACCCGCCCTCCTGAGGTCTCAATTTCCTCCAACTCCCCGCCGCCCCCTCTCCCTTCCCCCTTCTCCTCCTCGCCCACTCAGCCATTTTTGGGCGCAGGGGGCTCCACCTCGAAGGAAACAAGGGCACGGGAGACACGGACCGCCTGACTAACGCCCAAGCGCCGGGCCTCCTTGCCAGGCCGCGGGCGGGGCCGCGTGGGCCGAGCGCCTCCCCCTCCCGAGCAGAGTCACTACCACGTCGGCGCGGCCAACACTGCGGAAATGGGGCAGCCGAGGCCGGGCGTTGCGCAGGCGGCGTCGCAGCTCGGGCCAGAGTCCCGATTCGCCCAGCAGGACCTTCCCCGGGGCTCTCCGCTTACCTGTGTCCCCGATTATGATATACTTGAAGAGATACGCGTAGGCCATGTCTCGCCAGTCCTCGGCCGCCGCCGCCGCCTCCTTCGCTTAAGCTGCTCCCTCCTCAGTGACGCGGCGCGATGCCCCCTCCTCCTCCTCCTCGGTATCAGAGCTCGCGCCCCGGAACGTTCGAAACCGTTGGCGACCCCCGGCCCCTTCCAACCGCCCGCTTCCTCCTGACAGGCGCCTCTCTCTCTCTCTAATCGGCAGCAGCAGCCTCCCACGCCGGGCCTTCGCGCGCGCGCACGGCACTCCGCGCGCCTCCGCTTTCTTCCTTGGCCTTTTTTTCTCTCGAAACGAATATACGTATCGGTTCAGACAGCGATATCTCGCTTTGCCACGTCCCTAAAGAGGCTGGGAAAGCGTCCCGGAGGCGCGCGGTGGAAGCGGCGCGCGAGGCAGGAACAATAACAGGCGCGAGGCTCCCAAACGCCTCAGCAACGTCACGCAGGCTCCTTCCTCGACCCGGAAGTGCTCAAGTAGCCGGCGCCTTGCCTTGGCATTCGGGCAAGGGGAGGATCCCCGGGAGGGGAGCTAGTGCTGAGGCGGCCTCTTCTTGGCGGCTTCACCTCTGGGTGGGGACCGAGGTCTGGCCCGGTTGGCAGATTAGGTGAAGAATAAAAGGATTGACAAGACTTCCTTATCAGGGGAGGCTGTGATTCGCGTTATCTGAAGGCTGCGAGCCTGTTTTTTTCTTTTTAGGGAGGGGAGGCAGCAGCTTCCACCATCTTCCGCGTGACACAGCCCTGAGTGCAGGCTCTTCCAAAGACTAACCCTTCCAGTTGAACCGTGGTAGATTAAACACAGAAAAGCCTTCAGGCTCTCCTACCTATAGTTTATGGTAGAGTTCACAAGGGCACCTAAAACATGTTTCCCTTCCCCGTCAGACTTACTATGGGCAGAGTGGTCCAGCAATCCAGGGCAATTGGCTTATTGAAGTAGGAGCCATGTTCAGAAGTCCTCCTCCTATAAAGCAAAACTTGTGCAAACGTTGCTGCTCTTATAGTCTATGACAGTGGTTCTCAACCTTCCTAATGCCGCGACCCCTTAATACAGTTCCTCATGTTGTGGTGACCCCAACCATAAAATCATTTTCGTTATATATTATTTATTTATTTATTTATTTATTTATTTATTTATTTATTTTTTAGTTAGTTAGTTAGTTAGTTCCAACATCAAATAGATTGGAAACACTGCCCTAAATCACTGCTCTGGATAGACTTCTAATGCCTAAAAACTGGTAACCCTCTCCACATTTTTAAACACAGAAAGCGTCCATCAATGCCAGGATTAAGGCAGTAGTTCTAGTTCTGAATGTTGGGTTTCCACAGTTCAAAAAGCCAGTCACTCCCAAAGGCAGTGCCGAAACAGCCCACATTTTACACAAGGCGCAGGGAGGAAAGGACAGGGAGAGAGGAAAGATGGCGGCGGCATAAGCAGACGCGTTTTGTTTCCCTCCCTCCCTCCCTTATAGGGAGTGCGGACGCTGAACATAGAAAAAGCGAGGCATGCAAGACAGGGCGAAGAACACAACACGTGCGTGTGGCAAGCGCCAAGGGTCCAAGCACAACAAAAGCGAGAGGAGAAAGTCATCCTGGCTATTTCTGCACTAGACTGTTATAGCACTATTATTCCACTTTCACCATCCTATGGAATCCTGGGGTTTGCAGTTTGAACCCCAGCGCAGGGGTCTCAGAAGCACTGCTACCATTGGCTGTGATGCCACCTTCTTTTAAAAAGGGGGGGCAGGATTGGAGCGGCGACCCCTGTGAAATGGTCATTCAACCCCCAGGTTGAGAACCACTGGTCTATGATGTAACCGAGGAAGGGAAGGACAAACGCGCTCTGAACAAATTCTGCCAAGAAAACCCCGTGATAGGGTTGCCTTAGGGTTGCCCTTACTCAGGCCATTCCCCTACTACCCAGTTATAGTGCTATCATTCCACTTTCAGCCTCCTGTGGGATTCTGGGGCTTGTAGTTTCCTGAGGCCAAAGAGCTCTCTGGCTGAGAATTCTAAAGGACCCTCCTTGAACACCAGGATTCCATAGGATGTTGGAAGTGGAATAATAGCACTATAACAATGTAGTGCGGAAATGATCTCAGTTAATGAATTGAAGGCACATTCAGGCTGCAGTCCTGTACACACATGAGCTAAATCTGATTGCTCCCAATCTGATGTGGCGCCTGTTCTTTACCACACAGTTCTGTCTCCCCCAGCTTATAACACCTTATTTGTGTAAAAGGTTAAGAGTTTCCAAGTTTATTTAGAACCCCTTAATAATTTTATGATGGTGTTTTCTGTGTTAGTTTATATACTGTATACAACTTAACCAAATCACTATTTATAAAAAATAAACATTTATTAAATTAACAATCAGAATAATGTAGCACCTCAGATTTCAAATGCAGGTCAAAGCTGGTATATTTCCTCAGTATACAGTACACTTTTAAACAGTTCACTTATATCTTTAGAGTCTCATATGAAATCGAAGTATCATATAACAGCCCTTTGGCTACACTCCCACCAAAGGCTCAACACCCAATCAAGGTCACACTCTCAGACTAGATTCTTTTAAGGTTCAATTACCCTATTTGCTGGTGTATAAGACTCACTTTTCCCCCTGAAAAATACTTTTTGAAAATGGGGTACATCTTACATACCAGTGCATCTTGTACGCCAGCAAATAGTATTTGCCAGCATATAAATGGGGTGCATCTTATATGCTGGTGCCTCTCATACACCGGTAAATACGGTATTCTGCCTCTCACTAGGCTTCCACAGAGAATTAAACCTCCCTACATAGTCACACTCTGGCTCAGGGGCTCCACTCCCTAGCTCTTTGCTAGGATCTCACTGAAGTAGTGAATACCCATAGGTACTTGGCTTTATATAACTTTTTCTCTCAGCCACCAGCCCCTCCCACACAGTACTGGGCTGGATTTCTCTCCTGAGGAGCTATTTTGATTGCCTGGCAACCTGCTTCCAGGCTGCACTGGCACTTCAGATACACCCCCAGAACATCATCATAGATGGGAATGGAGAAACATTTTCTGTGACCAAAAGCCTGTACTTTCCCAACTCCTACCATAGACCAATCATGAAAAATAGAGATCAGATATTTTGCAGATATAGTAGAGGGATTTAGAGATGTGCCGGTGGTTTTTGTTTTTTGCATATAGGGAATACAATAAAGTCCATTCAACACTTTAAGAGTAGTTTACTCAGGCAACTAAGGTTTGCTTCCTGGAGCTAGGAGAACACAAGGAAGCAGCCATTGCTCCACTGCTAGGTAGAGGCCTATAGCACTGACTCAGTCAGTAATTAATATCTTCAGGATGTATTATTTCTCCTGTAATTTTTGTTTCTACTCCCAACTATGTTCTGGAACTACAGTTGGCCCTCCACTTTTGTACGTTTTCCTTTCATGAATATGATTATTTGTAAGTTTGTAGCTGCTAGCCGTGCCTCTTCTTCTTCATTGTGCAACAGAGCATGCCTCTCCCAGATTGGCCATTTCTGCACAACACTGCTATAGTGCTATTATTCTACTTTCAACATCCTATGGCAGAGCTTTCCAAACTTTTCATGTTGGTGGCACACTTTTTAGACATGCATCATTTTGCAACACAGTAATTCAGTAAGTGGAGGCAGCCGCTCCACCCAAGCCTGGCCCACCGCTGTTGCTAGGGTCTTTCTCAGCCTGAGGTGGCAGCAGGAGAGGCAGCCCCTCCACCCAGGCCTGGCCCACTGCTGCCACCGTCCTCACTGGGGTCTTCCTTGCGCCAGGGCAGCAGAGGCAAAGGGAGTCCCTTCACCTGGGCCTGGCCCGCCACGGTGTTAGAAGAGGCGGCCCCTCCACCAGTTACGTTCATGCAACATACCTATACACTGCAGGTGACACACTAATATGTTGTGACACACAGTTTGGAAAGCTCTGGAATCCTGGAGTTTGCAGTTTAGGGGGAGCATTTAGAATTCTCAGCCAGAGAGCTCTTTGGCCTCAGTAAACTATAAGCCCCAGAATTCCACAGGATGTTGAAAGTGGAATAACAGAACTATATTGAAAGTGGAATAATAGCACTATAACAGTGTAGCGCAGAAATGGCCATTGTCTAAGTAGCAAAGGAGAAGGAGACTAAGGTCCACCTGCTTGCAGATGGAATAAATTTTATTCTTTAAAAAATCCCAACACATTCCAGCCAGTTTATATACGTTTGGCCTTCTTGAGGGGCATGAATCCAACAGAAATTCCTGGAGTTGCTACTGCACTCTCCTTGAGAACTGGACTGGTGTGAAATTTCTGTTGGATTTCTGAAGAAGGCCAGATATATATAAACAGGCCGAAATGCATCGAGCTCTTTTAAAGGATAAAATTTATTCCATCTTACAAGCACATGGAGCTTATTCTCCTTCTCCTTTGCTGATTCAGACACGTGCTTTCAAATTTTGGTTCTTGCTCCTGCCATTGTTTGAGTAGGTACTCAACCTAGTCTTAGCAGCACCACCAGCAGTCATCTACAATCCAGCACCTCCTGCCACTTCTTCCCACCTCTTCCCACTTGTCTCCTGTCCTTCCAAAAACGACGAGATGAAATTCTCTTACTGCATGCCTTGGCACTTTCATGCCCCTTCCATATTGTATGAGCAGGCAAACTCAATCCAATTTTGACAGCACCAGGGGGAGCAGCCCATCACCCAGTGCCTCCCCCCACTTGTCCCCCCAATTCCACCCCCCCATCTCCTATCCTTCAAAAAGGCATCAGCCTCAAACTCTCTTTCAGCTCACCCTGGCACCTTCACAACTCCCTTAGATTATCAGAGCCCCTATCCCTTCCAGCACACTCAAGCCAATTTTAGAAGCAGCTGGTAGAAGCACTAAGCTCCTCTTCTTCTCCCTTTCCTTCATGCCAACATAACAGGTGAGTGGAGGTGGGGTGTGTGGGGGGAAGTGGAAGGAGGACGAAAAGTGTGAGGCAGGGAAGCAAAGAGAGGGCTGGATTGTGGGCTGGTAGTGGTGTTGTTGCTAGAAACTGGGTGAGTTTGCCTGCTCAAACAATCTGGGAGGGATATAAAAGTGCCAGTGTGCGGTAAGAGAAGTTGTGGCTGGTGCCTTTTGGGAGAACAGGAGATGAGGGAGGAGGATAAGGGAAGTGAGGACCTGGATTAGCCTCTGCCACGGTTGTATAATACTTTATACAGCTGCTTATATAATCCTTTAAAATTGGCTGCAAGTTTATTCACAATATTTTAACTTTTGCAGGGGTCCTGCAGCCTAGCTATTGCGAAAGTGTAAGGATGATTGTAGTTTCTTTCGATACTTCACAGCAGGGATGCATAACTGTGCCAGAATCTTCTGGGTGCCACATGGACTGTCAAAAATTCCCCCTAACAAAACCAGCAGTAAGTACACTACCGGTTCAGATATTAAATTGGAGCGGGGGGGTACCATGTATTTACTGCCCCTGGAAAATTTTTACCTATTCAGGGGATAGGCAAAAAGGAAGACAGTGCAGAGACTTGGGAGGAACTAAGGGCTGCGATAACAGCTTTGGGGCCACATGCAACCCCAGGATATGAAATCTCTCTCAAAAAATTTTTTTTAAAAAAAATATTAAAGTTTCTATAAGAAATAAAAAATTGGGTACATTCCATTGTAATGTTACCCTTCCCACCCTCACTCTCTTGTATCAATCCTTTTTCTCCAGTTGAATCATACAGTATATTATCTACCCTACCATGTCAATCAATGCATTATATTTTGAATCATTCCCTTATTCCTCTCCATTCCCTTTCAAATTGTTGAACAGGTTTATTCTTTAATGAATTTGCAAGTTTTCCATCTCAACCATATCCATAACCCTTAATTTCCATTCCTCCAAATTTATTACAATGTCCTGTTTCCAGCGTTGAGCATATGTTAGCCTAGCTGCTGCAATCAAATATAACATTATCCTTTGGTATCTCCTTATCTCTGTCTTTAGGTCTATCATATTTAACAAATATAATTCAGGTGTCATCTCAAAGTTCAGTTTAAAAATCTTCTGAATTTCATCATGTATTTCTTTCCAATTTTTTTTTACTTTTTTACAAGTCCACCACATATGAAAAAAAGTTTCCTCCCTTTCCCTGCACTTCCAGCATCTTGAATTGCCATTCTTAGCGATCTTTTGTCGTCTCTCTGGCATCATATACCGTCTATATAGCATTTTATAAAAGTTTTCTCTTAAATTCAAATTCAGTGTAAATCTTAGATCATTTTTCCATGCCCTTCTCCACTTCTCCATGCCCTTCTCCACTTTTTCCATGCCCTTCTCCACTTCCATTCTATTGAATGTCCTATATTTTGGGTCCATCTGATCATCATCTCTTTAATTTCATCCCGCTCCATTTCTCTCTGTAATAGCAGTTTATAAAGTTTGGATATTCATTTCTTTTGATTTCCTTTCAACAATACATCCAATTCATTCTTCTTGCTCTCAAATCCATATAACTTGTAATCCATTTTAAATCTTGCTTTCAATTGTCGCCACGGAAACCAATTCCAGTCATGTCTAGCTTCTTTCATTTCTTCTAGCATTCTCATTCTCAGTTCATCTGCTTCCCAAATAAGTATATCTTGATATGTAAACAGTTTACCTTCTTTTGCTGGAGCAATTTTAAAAGCTTCTTGTGGTGATGTCCATATCGGGAGGTATAAAATTTTTGGTATACTTGTTGCCATATTTTTAATAGTGTTTTCTGGATGCAGAAATCTCTAAAAAAATTAAATTTATTTTTTTCCTATATTCAAAAGGACATCATGGCTAATTAGCAGCATGTACTGTTTTCCTGTACCGCCTACCCCATTTGATTACCTATAGGAAAATATTCATCGCTTGATATCACCTCATTCAAAAGCTTGTGCTCTTTTCATTGCTGTGGAGCACACAATTATTTCACTAGGACTTGAATTCCATGGTTCGCATGGTCAACTGCTTTGATGGTTCAGCTTAACACATCTACATTTCTCTGGAGTTCACATTTTTTTTTATTATTTTTTTTAGTTTTTTTTTTTTAATTTTATTAAACTATAACAAAAAAACAAACGAAAAATAAAACACCATGTGTTATACATAATAGTGAATTAAAAAACAAACGAACAAAACAAAACAAAAAATTTTTTTCCCTCTTTTAAACAATGCAAACTTATATTATTGTTTTTCCCTTCCCCTAAAATCATAAACTTGTTCAGCTTGTTCCATTCATACAACTTATACATTTTTGTTACGTATCTTCAATTCTTATTTTCATTATATTCATTTTTATTATTATACTTTCACTCTTAATTCAATATTTTTCACTCCCATTTAATCTCTTACTATTATTAATTATAAACTTATTACTTAATATCTCTAATAATAACCTCTCTCTAAAACCAATTACCTTTTAACTTTTTTCCCCCCTTTTAAACATTGAACATCACATATCAAATTACATCTATAAATCACAAGTTTAACACACACAGATAATAAACAATATAAAAATACAAAATAAAAGATAAAAGTAATAATAATAAAAAAACCCACCCCCCAGAGCCAACTTTTTATTTAATCCACTTTCCAAAATTGCCATTCTTCTTTTAACAGGGTAGCATTACCATCTCTTTTCAGAACTTTTTCTAAAAATATTTTCCAAATTTCTTCAAAATCATTTGTTTTTACCAAACATTTCATAAACCTAATTCTACATGTTAGTTTATCATTAATTGCAATTTTCCACACTTCTTTATACCATTCTTCTATTTGAAATTTTTCATTTGTCTTCCATTTTTTTGCTATTATTAATCTCGCTGCAGTTAACAAATTTGTTATTAATTCTTTCTTTGCCTGAGTACACTCTACCTTATTATATATGGACAACAACGCTATATTTGGACATACTGGTATTTCTAATCCTATAATCTCTTTTATCTCTTTAAAAACCTTTTGCCAAAATTCCTTTATCTTGTTGCAATTCCACCACATATGCATATATGTACCAATTTCTTGACATCCTCTCCAACACAATCTTGAATATTTCTCATCTATTTGATTTAATTTCACTGGAGTCAAGTACCATTTCCAAACTATTTTATAATAATTCTCTTTTATTCTTATTGATAATTTTTTTAAATGGTGTTGTTCCCAAATTTTTCTCCATTCTTGTATATCTATAGTTTGTACTGTCTCTTCCTCCCATATTTTTCTAAGATAATCCTCTTCTTGTTCTTTTGCTAATATTTTATATATTTCACTTGTTGTACCTTTTAGTATTTCATTTTCTTGCATATTTTCTCTTTGAATAATAATTTGTTCAAATTTAGTATATTCTTTAAAATCCTTAACATATCTTTTCATACTCTTTGTCCATTGCTCTAGTTGTATATAATTTAACCAAGATATCTTAGTTTCCTGCAATCTCTCTTTCATTCTTTCTTTATTTATCATTATTTTCATCCAATCTTTTAATCTATATATTTTTTGTTTTTTTATTTCTTTCTCTATTATTTCTCTTAAATTTATTGGAAATTTTTCCGTCATTACTATCGGAGTTAATATTGATATATTCGGTATCAATTTTCTTTTATTTTTCTTCCATATTTCTATTATATTTTTTATAAAAGGATTTTCTATTTTTTCCATTTCTTTCTTTGAAAAATTCCTAAAAAATATATTCTCTAATTTCATCTCAATATTCTTATCTTCTGTCTCTAACCAATCTAAATCGCCGTTTCCTGAAACTCCATCTATGATATATCTCAATTGATTTGCATAATAATACCATTTTAAATTTGGAAGTCCCAGGCCACCTTCTTTTTGACTTTTATACCAATATTTCTTGTTAATCCTCGATTTCTTATTTCCATTACAAAAATTATTTAATATCTTTTGCCACCCCTTTAACTTTTCCTCTGATACTTTTATTGGTAACATTCTAAACAAAAAATTAATTTTAGGTAAAATTTTCATTTTTACCACTGCTATTCTACCAAACCACGATAACTTTATATTTTTATAATCCTCTAATTTCCGTTTAATTTCTAATCTTAATTTCTTGAAATTTTTTTCTTGTAGTCCTTGTAAATTTTTTGTAATATCTATTCCTAAATATTTAATTGATTCTTTTACTTTAAGTAATCCTCTTTACTACTTATAAATTTTTGTACTTCTTCTTTAGTATAATTAAATAACATTATTTCTGATTTGGCCCAATTTATTTTCAATCCTGTCTTCTCCCCAAACTCTTTTAAATGTTTATCTATTCTATCTATCTTTTCAACCGGATCTTTAATTGTCAACAATGTATCATCTGCAAATAAGCTTATTTTATTTTTCTCCTTAGCTCCAATTCCTTCCAAATTCTCATCATTTCTTATCACATTCGCTAATATTTCTATAACTATTGCAAATAAAACTGGAGATAATGGACATCCTTGTCTCGTTCCTCTTGTTATTTGAATCTGATCTGTAAATCCATCATTTACCATCACTACAGATGTATTATATGAATATAATTGATTTATTAACCCTTTAAATCTTTCTCCTAATCCTATTTTATTTAAAATTGTTTTTGACGCCGGCCATTCCACACAATCAAAGGCTTTAAATATATCTAACGCTAAAATTCCAGCTTTTTGTTTTTCTCTATCCATTATATTTATTTTATTTATCGTTTTCCCTATTAAATTTGCCATCTGTCTTCCTTGAATAAAACCACATTGATCTTTATGTATATATTTATAAATAAATTTATTTAACCTCTTCGCCATTATTGCTGTCAAAATTTTTGCATCTTGGTTTATTAAAGATATTGGTCTATAAGAACCTGGATCCATAGGATCCTTATTTGGTTTTAAAATTAATATTATTAATGACTGCTTCCATGATAATGGAATTTTTCCACCCCTTAATATACTATTATATAACCCTTTTAGTTTAGGGATTAAACCTTTTTTAAATGTTTTATAGTATTCTGGACCTAATCCATCCAATCCTGGTGATTTTCCTCCTTTTAAGTTATTTATTACTTCTTCTATTTCTTCTTCTGATATCATTTCTTCCATCAATCCTTTATCTTGTTCTGTTAATCTTACTTTCCAATTTTTATTAATATAGTCCTCTATATTCTCTACAGATTTATCTTCTGCTAAAACAATTCTCAAGAAATTCCTCAAATATTTTTAATTTCTCTTTCATCAGCCTTTTTTCTTTACCAAATTTATCTTTTACTACGCCAATCATATTTCTAATTTTTTTTGATTGTACTGATTTAGCCAGCATTTTAGAATTTTTATTGCTATATTCAAAGTATTCCCTTTTCAAATATATTAAGTTTTTCTGAACTTCATCCATTTCTATCTTTTCTAATTCATCTCTTTTGGCTTGTAATATTATTAATTTCTGTTTAGTTCTATCTATTATATAATCATTCTCTAGTTCTTTTATTTCTTTTTCTAATTTCAATTTTTTCCCCCTAATTGTCTCTTTAATTTGCTTGATTCTTTAATACATAATCCTCTTACCACTGCCTTCATTGTATCCCATAATACATCTTGTGTTACTTCCTTATTGTTTATATCCCAAATTTCTTGCCATTCCTTCTCTATTTTATTTACTATCTCCTTATAATTAAGTAACTTAATATCCAATCTCCATCTTTTTGCTTCTCTATAATTCCTTTTCATGGTTATATCCAAATTCATCAAAGCATGGTCTGTCACTTTTATTGTTTCTATTTCTGTATTTATTAATCTAGGTATCATATTCTTTGAGACAAAGATATAATCTATTCTTGAATAATTTTTATGAACTGATGAATAATACGTATATTTCTTTTCCTCACCCTTTATTAACCTCCAAACATCTATCAATTCATTTCTACTCACTAATTTATTCAAAATTGTTATATTATTATATCTGTCTCTAATTAATGGATCCGATTTATCTTTCCATCTATCCATCACCATATTAAAATCACCTGCCATTATTGTGTAATCTCCTTTCATATTTTTAATCTTATTAAATATTTCTTCATAAAACTCTTTTTGCTTCTCATTAGGTGCATAGATATTCACTATAACATATGTTTCTCCATCTATTTCACCTTGTATAATTACATATCTACCTTTTTCATCTAACTCGACACTTGTTACAATGAAATTACATCTTTTGGAAATTATTATTGCAACTCCTCTTGATTTGGATGTACCAAATGCTTCCTCATAAGTGGCTACCCAATTCAATCTAAGCTCATTTTTTTTATCTCTTTTTCCATGTGTTTCTTGTAAAAAAATTATATCAGCCTTATCTTTTTTTAATATCGATTCTATCCTTTTTCTCTTTATTATTGTCCCTAAGCCTTTCACATTCAATGTTGATATTCTCAGTCTATTCTCCATTTTTCATATTTCCCGTTTCCTAATCCCACTCCCCATTGGCTCTTTAGTGTGATGGTGCTCCCCCCTCCCCTCCCTTCCCCCCTCTCCCACTCCCCTCCCCCTTCCCTCCCTCCCCTCCCCTACCCACACAAACATTCGTCCCCCCCTTTCCCTCCAAAGCGCTTCTGCCTTGGCAACGACCTCCCATGATCTTGGGGGGGGGTGAAGGTATACCTACTCCCGGCATAGAGACCAATATCCTCTCCCGATTTGTTTTCTTTCCCATATTTTTTCCCTCTCTTCCACCTCCCTTCCCTCTCTCTACCCTTTTACTTTATATATATATATAGATCAAACTCTATACATTTACAATCTACAAGAATATATTCTAATCACTAATCATCTACCCTTCTCCTACTCTATGAAGTTCTCTTTCTTCTTCTTCTGTTATTTCATATTGTTTCTTCCAGTCCTCCTCAGCCTCTGTCCTTTCGTTTATCTCCCGAAATCTTCTTCTCTCCTCCTCCTGTTGCTCCTCCCACTGCTCCTTCTTCAGTTGCTCCTCCCACTGCTCCTTCGCTCCTCTAACCGCTTCCTCTTCCTTTTCCTCTTGCTGGATCAGTTTCAGTTCTAGGAGTTGCAATCCTTGTTCAAGAGAATTTATTCTGTAATATTTGCCAGCCCACTGGAATTTCAAAAAAATGGGATATCCCCAGCTGTATCTTATTCCAGCTCTCTGTAGAACTATAATGCAAGGTTTCATTTCCCTTCTCCAATTTATTGTTTCGCGACATAAATCATTATATATTTCCACTGTATTATCTCGATACTTCAATATTCCTGGATTCTTTCTAATAGCTCTCATCAAATCATCTTTCTTGTTGAAATTCGCAATTCTCATAATAATATCTTTGGGAGTTATTCCTCTCTTCGCAGCTGACACACGATGAATTCTCTCTATGTCATTTTCCTCCCATAAAATCTCAGGAACAATGCTTTTTAGCCATTTTAAAACTTCCTCTTTCAAGGATTTTTGACTTTGTTGTGGCTGCTCTGCGAATCCACGAATCCTCACGTTGTTCCTTCTATTCTGGTCTTGGAGCTGGATAATTTGTCTCTCTAACAAAGAAATCTTGCCATCATGTTCTGCTAGTTTGGTCTGCTGATTCCCTTGGGTTTTTTTTATATCATCCACTTTAAGGTCCAATGCTTTTAACTCCTGTGAGATTTTTTCCTGCAATTGCCCCATTTCTGCCCTTATATTAGATGTTATTGTAGTAACAAGAGCTTGATTAGACTCTGTAATAAGCTTGTGTATAAAAGTTTTTATCTCTTCATTAGCTCCGTTCGCGGCTTTCTTCGCCGCCATTTTAATGACTTTTTCGTCTCCGTTAGAGTTTAAGTTTATATCTTCAAAGTCTCTAACTAGACGATTATATGTTTTATCTGTTGCCGTAAGTCGTCTCCACGTAGGTTGTTTATAAGCCTTCTTTTTTTGTTTAGACGACATATATCTCCGAAAACTGGAGGAAAAAAAACTGTTTTGCTTTCAGTCCGTTTCAGCAATCATTTGCAGTTTAAACAGAGTCCTTTATTTTTGTTCTAGTTGGAGAAGAATCAAAACTAATCCCCTATTTTATCTTACATTCTTTCCCACATTATTTAGTTAATTACTCACAGTCTATCTTTGTTTTGGAAAGGGCATCTGGGGTTATTTATAGTTGTCTGCTCGGAGAGAAGAATAATTAGCCTCCTTTTGCCATCGCAGGTAGCTCCTCCCCCCTCTGGAGTTCACATAATGATCATGGATACTCAGCTGAACTTAGTTTACATATTCCACAGCAACCATTCATTTATTTCTTTTTTACTCAACTGTATCTTGTTCTAAAATGGTACTCATTCTAACAATGGCGAATGAAATATGGAAAAAATATTTAGTCTCTTATATCAGCAGATGCAAAACACAACTCTAAGTAAGCAATCTTCATCATCAGTAAGGCAGTCTTTTGGGAAGCAGGCTGCTCAGAGCAAGCACATTATTGCCTACCTCCATTTACCAGCAGAAATTAACACAGCCAAAAGTGCAGCTGTAGTGCCACAACAGCATTCCAGCCAGTGGTCTAAATCCCATCTAGACTAGACTCATTGAATGAAAGGTACTTACATGTTGTTTAAGTGTTAACATGCTCCCATTGATTCAATTAATCCCATTGATTCAAAGAGCCTGTGAATTACTGGGATTAACAACTGAATTGAGATCATTAGTGGGGAAGCCTTTATAACTGGAAAATGGACTTTTAAAAAATTTGCATGGTCTAAGTATCACAGCAAAATATTCTTTTTCTTGTAAATATTTATATAGTTGGAAATATGTGTTTAGCATGAATGGAAATATCAATTCAAGTTAAATGGGGTCACAAAATGGTACCTATTGCAAAGGTTTTCACAGATTTGTGCTGAGCTATGATAATTCACCTGCCCAATATATTATCACCGAAGTTAAAAATCACACTCTGTTAAAAAGATGAAAGAGTACCACTAAAGGTACCTACACGTGTAAAGAATATGATGTTTGTCAATGCAGCTGTTTTAACAGTGGAGTCACACAATCCCTGTAATCAGCTCTGGTCAACATCCTGACCACAGCATTTTGGACCTGCTGAAGTTTCCAAAGTTTCCAAAGGCACCTGCACGTAGAGTGTTTTACAGTAGTCCAAATGGGATGTGATCAAAGTCTGCATCACTGTAGCCAGATCTAATTCTCAAGGAAGGGGCTTGCTAATTTTAACTGTGCAAATGCTCTCCTGCACAAAGCCAAAACTTGGGAATCTAAGTCCAGATGCATGTCCAGGAGCACACCCAAGCTTCAAACCTGAGATTTCAGGAGGAACGTAACCCCATCCAGCACAGGCTGAATCCCTTTTCCCTGAGCTGCCTTTCAACTGACTTGGAGCACCTCTGTCTTGTGAGAATTAAATTTTAATTTGTTCATCCTCATCCAGTCAATTACTGACAGCAGATATTGGTTTACTACAGAAATATCTTCTTTGGAATCAGATGTAAAAGCAAGACAGCATTGTGTGTCACCAGCATACTGATGACACTCAACCCCAAAACTCTGGATGACCTATGCCTGCAGTTTCAAGTAAATATTGAAAAGCATGGGGGACAGAACTGAGTCCTGAGGGACACACAAAAAAGTGGCTAAAATGCCAAATAGTTATACCCCAGCACACTTTCTGAGTGTGTCCTCCAAGAAAGACCAGAGCCATGTAAAACAGTGCCCCCAAGCCAGGGAGGCAACTGAGAAGGATACAGTGGGTGATGGTATTGAAAGCCACTGAGAGGTTCAGCAGAGCCAACAGGGGCCCTCTTGCCCTGTCTAGTTTCCTGTGTAGATCGTCTATCAAGCCACAGCTATGTCTGTCCCATAGCCAGACCTGGAGCCAGATTGAACTGGATCTAGACAACCCGTTTCATCCAGGAACCTCTAGAGCTAGGAGGCTGCCATATGCTCCAGTACTTTGCCACAAAAAAGATATTGGAATTAGGTTTGGGAATTGGGTAAGCAACTTGTCCTAGATAGGATTGAATGCTCTCAGAGGAGCAGGTGGAGAACAAGGAAGTGCTCTTGGATCCATCACTGTTATTGGAGACCCCGATAGGTCTGTGGCTTGAAGAGCCTTTGGAGAGCTTTGAGTAATCCATTAGCTGCATCCTTTCTTGGGAAGGGTTAATCTAACCACAGTAGTTCATATGTGGCAACTTTCTGGTTAGTTTTCTGCTGTATGCTCTGTGTTGTGCTGTCCTTGAAGATGACTTGGAAATGACAGCTGATACAGAAACCTGTAGCTAGATAACCAGAACATCCTTCAGAATTCTTATAAACCAGATATAACAGAATCGCACTGGCTGTTGATCTGTTTACAGGATGTCATGCTACACTTTTTAGCCCCCTTTCTTGTCTGTTCAAAGTGTTACAACAGTTAAGCACAGACTGGTTTGGGATTTCAAACTTAGAAGGAAGCTCTTTCCCCATATATAAATTGGACTGAGGTCTGCTGAAGATGCCATCCTCTGCCTCCTGCCAGTTGGAACTATATACTGTGTGAGGACCTTCTCTTCTATGATGCCCAAATTGTGGAATCCCTTCCACTAGGAGGCCTGATTAACACTCAATGCTGGCTTCTTTCCAGTGCCAGGTTAAAACGTGACTTTTAACCAAAGCCTTTAGGATCTGATAATATTTCCTAAATCTGCACAAGTTTTAAACACTTTTTACCTGTTTAACTCTTAAATTGTTCTGTTACATTGTTTAGGTATGGGACATAAATATTTTAATGAAACAAACAAACAAACAAACATTTTTCTCAAATGAAGCCTAACAAGTTAATATGTGGTTAACAAGATTCACTATCAGCATTCACTATCAGTACTATCAAACTATCTGATTAACTAGTAACTACTTGTGTGTTAACTCAGTTCCCTCTTCCCACAACTAGGCTTAAAAAGTAAATGTTTTGGTCAGTGTGTTAAAATGGAGAATTTTTTTGTCCTGTCATGCAGTGATTGATCTCAAAAGAAGGAGACTGGCTGAAGAGCACCAAATGTGTTAGAAACTGGAAATGCAGACTGAGGTGCAGGTACCAGTTCATGCATACAAAATGTGTGCTCTAGCAGTGCTCTTTGCAGACCATACTTCTTGATTCTGACTGGGGAGAGAAAAGATTGAGTTATTCAATAGTGCATTAAAATGTTCTATCATTTACTCAGAGACTCTGAAAGTATTCATGATTATGATTTCACCATCAGATTGTAGCCATTTACTGTTGCATTTCAGTATTGCGCTGCATCCTCCAACTGGAATAAACAAATGATTCTGTATTACCTTTTCCTATCCAGTCAAACAGTTTGTGAAATTTGAAGGACGTGTGGACATATAAGTGGGATTGGAAAGAAGAAAGAGAGAATGGTCAGTGACAAAGCCTTCACTGAACAGATCCTAATATTTTAGGATTGTTTTCTCCAGCCAGCCAGGTCCTTTGTACTATAAATCTCATCAGCACCAGCCTTCAATCAGACGTTAGGATTTGTAGTCCAAAATTTGAAAAGTGTAAAGGTGGAGAAGAAAAAAATCTTAAATATTAGGGGAAACAATGAGAACTAAACATGCCATTCTCTGTAAACTCCATGGTTTCTTAAAACTACTAACAATTTATTTAACATAATGACAATGCAACAAAGTATCAACCCATTGTTAATATTAACAAATTAATTTCCCTGTTTCTTACTGCCACTGTTAATAAGTTAATTTTTAAACACAACATTCTCAGCTCTGAGATGAACAAAGGAATACCTGTTTCTACAATAAATATATTAGAAGCAAATATGAGAAGTTGCACTGGAACTGTTGCATAGAGGAAGGTATGTTGGTCTGATATATCAATGTTTCTCTAAAATGTTTATCAGTGCTCAGACCGAGAAAGATGAAAGGCTAAAGGCATCAATTGCAAATTACAGAGAGCTAGCCATGTTAACATATTACAGCTACAACAGCAATAAGAATAAAAACACCGCAGTACTTTAAAGGCTAACAAAGTTTTTTTTTTTTTAACAATAAAGTTTTTAACGAGCTAGGTACTAACACATTAATGTCTTTTGGAAGGAAATATTTGGAATCCATGCAAAGTGTTTTCCCCTCTTTCTAGGAGACAGAGATCAAAAATAAAGTTTAATCCATATTCTGCAGTAAACAGATGTTTGGTCTGATGTACTCCTGAGTAAATTCCACACATTTTTCACCTGTATCTCCACTTTCTTTGATCCAAGGATGTTTAATTTATGTTGATAACAAATGTGAGTCTGCTATTTTTTGAATGGTTCTTCAAAGGAAAAAAAAGGAGCCTGTTTACTTTCAGTGGGCAACCAGACAAATATTGAATAAAATAGCCTCAGTAGTTAAAAACTAACAACCACAAGAACTTTGTGAGTAGTCTCCTTCTTCCCACAAAACTGATGGCCAGATATATGGCTGTCAGAACTTTTTTGGAGTACGACTTTTTCAAGTTCCTTAACCAGTATGGCCAATGGTGGGTTTCTGGGAGCTGGCCAAAACAATAACATTTCTGCTGAATATCAATTTAAAATGATATTAAATTGATCAATATCAGTTTAAAATTATATTTGCCATGAACGGAGGTAAGAGAAGAGGAGAATAGGCAGGCAAGAGATGCACAACATTTATTTTTATCTTGAGAAAGTGAAAAATGACTCACGTAATAGAAAAAAATCTGGGGACCTCACAAAATATAACATTATTAGCAACAATCAGGGACACTGTTAAGTGTTATTTATGGTAGCACCATAAATAATCAAAGATGTAGGCCAAACTTCTGTTTGCTCTTATTTTTAAGTAAACCCCATCCAGTTGAACATGGGACACCCTGTGCTTCAGGCTATATTTCAGAGAAAGGAGCTGGCAAACCACGTCTGTGTATTCCTTGCCTAAGAAAACCCTATGGCCATTTCTGCACTAGAGTATTATAGCACTATTATTCCACTTTCAACCTCCTATGGAATCCTGGGGTTTGCAGTTTAGGGAGGGGCATTTGAGGCCCCTCCCTAAACTGCAAACCCCAGGATTCCATAGGAAGTTGAAAATGGAATAATAGCGCTATAACAGTCTAGTATGGAAATGGTCTATGAAATGCATGGGATGGCTGTAAGATGACAAGCAACTTGAACACACACACACACACACACACAAGCTTCTGCCCAGATTTTTTTTTTTTGTTTACAAAAAAGGCTGTGTTGATACGCAAATGATGTATTGTTAACATAAGAGCCAGGTGAGTCTACTTGGGGAGAGGCTGCCTCAGTTTAGATGGCAGAATTACCTGGGGGAGGGTCTCTGAGGAAGGTGTTAGTGAAGCAGCAGTCTTTTTATGGAGAATTTTTTCAAGTATCTGGGTCACAATGAGACCCTAAGGATAAGCACCAAGACTCTGAACTGTTGTTAATCTGATTTCTGGGGTCCCTTGGGGGACACCACAGTGTGCTCCAAATGGGGAATGGGAATTAGTCAGAGCACAAGCTGTAGCACTATGAGAGGCAGGGTAACCTAGCGAAATCTTTAAACCCTCTTCTTTTTCAACTCACCTTTTTTTGCATGAAAAAGCCATGCATGACTGCTTTACTTGAATCCCAAATGATATCTGTGCTTGTATCTGGTTTATGATTTTCAAGAAAATAGAATTTTAAGTTTTCGTTGGCTTTTGCTGCTATCTTTTTGTTTTGCAAGAGTCTTTCATTCAGATGCCATCTATATTCTTGTCTTACTTTTTTTTTTTTTTAATGATAGAGTTATTGCATTATGATGAGATAGTGTTCTGGGGAGAATATCCATTTTAACTACATTCTTACAAAGTGTTGTCGAAATCAAGAACATATCAATTCTTGAGAAGGATAGATGTCTGTCCAAGAAGAATGTAAATTCTTTAACATCACCATACAAGTATCTCCATGCACCTAGCAAAGTAAGGTTTTCCATCATTTTATCAAAAGATATAAGAAGTTTTCCTTGGGTCTTTTTTATCACCTTTTCTGATTTGTGGTCCATGGATGGGTCTACAACTCCATTCCAGTCCCCTAACTTAACTATATCTTCATACTCATATTCAGAAATTTTTAATTCCAATTTCTCATAGAATTATTTTTATTATCATGGGTCCATATATTCCCACTATTAAGATCTTTTTGTTTTGCCATTGAATTTCTACCCCTACGTAGTGACCGTTGTCATCGTTGAAGATTTCTTTTGCTTCAATATTGTTGTTTACATAAATGACTACAGCTTTCTTTTTCTTCTCTGTTGTTGAAACAAACTCCTTCTCTAATTTTCTGTTTTGGATTAGTTTTATCTTTTCCTTTCTGATTTCTTGAAGACAGATAACATCAATTTTTCTTTTCCCAAGGTAATGAAATATCTTCTGCCATTTTTGAAGAGTATTTATTCCTTTTATGTTCCAAGACAATATTTTCAGTTCCATTGTTTATTTTATTCAAGTTCTTCTAATCCTCTGCTTTTCTAATTGAAGTCCTGTGACTATTACTAATCTGGTTATAATCTATCCTCTGCTTCTTCTTCCTGATCTTCTCTCTCTTCCTCTTCTTGCTCCAACCTCTCGATCTCTTCCTCAAATGGTTGGTCGACGTCTAATTCAATATCTATGACGTCTCCTTCTTCTACCTTATGATCTGAATCTGTCGCCTTAGTTGTCCCATTTTCTCTCTGAGATTTTTCTATGTGTCTTTCAGTTTTTTACTCTTTGTGATAATCTTCAAAATCTCTTTTGAACTTCCTCCAAAATTCCTGAGCATCTGATAGAGAATTTAATCTATAAGTTTTTCTCCTAAATTGAAAGGTCAGGCCTTCTAACTTCCCCCATCTGTATGGGATTCCTATTTTTCTTAATTGAGCCATTAAAAAATTGTACTCTCTTCTCTTACATAGAATTCTTGCTGGGATATATTTATATAACAGAACCTTATCTTCTCCTAGTATAAAGAGGTTCTCAAAATTCTGTTGGATTATAGTATCTTTTATTTTTCTCCTTACAAAATAAATCACTATATCTCTCGGGAGGGTTTTTTTTTTTTTTTATGTAAGGTGATTTTATCCTGTAGATCCTATCTATCTCCTTCTCAAATTGATCCTGAGGCTGATTTTAAAATGCTGCAAAGGCTGGAACAAGAATTTCATAAAGATTTTCTTCACTTTGTTCTTTTAGACCCCTTAATTTCAAACAATGTTCACGCTATTTCAAATCTGCCAACATTTTTTCATTTAGTTCTTTTTCTTGGTCTACAGTTACGGCTTCTATTTTGTCTTCCACTTTCTTCATTTTCCCCTCTAAGTTTGAAACTCTACTAGTAATCCCCTTTAACTCTTCTGAAAGCTTGTCTATAGATTTCTTAATTTCTCTTATTTCATTCTTAAAGTCTTGTTGAATCTCAGCTCTCATTTCCTTCATCTCTTCTTTCATCTCATCTTTCATTTTTCTTATTCCTTCTAATATTGCTAATTGCTCCATCTGTTTAGTACTTATTTCTATTGAAGGCCGTCTTTGTGTTTGAGAAGCAGTAAGAACAGTTTTTCTCCTTGTATCCATTTTCTAATATAGCTAATAAACTAAGGTAACTTAAAATGTATGTTCTATCCAGCAATCTTATATAAACTGTTATTTATTCCCATTTTCTCTCAGTTTTTCTCATAGGGAATTTGGAAGGGAAGAAAGAAGACTGTCTTACTTTCTCCCTCTTGCTGCGTAATAATTGAACAATCCAAAAATTAATTACACGATATGTTTATAATGTATGAAAATGTGAAGACTAAAATGTGGTTATATTGTTATATTGGTTAATAAAGATTTGAACATGACAAAAATTAATTACACAGTTTTCCAGCTAATATATAATAATTACAATAATTTCATTTTTGTATGAAGAAAGGAAGGAGATAGAGAAGCAGAGAGAGAGAGAGAGAAAAGAAAGAAAGAGAAATAGAGTTCAAAAATAGGTCAACAGTGGAATTAACTGTTTCAAAAGATGGTACCTCTTTAGAATTCAAAATTCAAATTTCGACTAAATGGTATTTAGAATACATTAACTGGATTAGTTTTACATCTACAGTATTTTTAATGTAATTTAAGTATTCCTGTTAATTAAAGCCAATATCTATCATAATGAATTCAGATAATTATACCAAATTAATTTGTCAGTTTATCAAGATAAAATCAGTTATCAAAGTAGCATCAGTTGTCAAAATAATATAGTATCTATAATATCCATCAATCTATCAAGTAGTATTGATTGTCAAAGAATAACTGATCCCTTAATATACGATTTATATTCATAATAGGATCTTTGTCTAGTATATATTTTCCCAGAGGAAAGAGCAGAGGAGAGCTGGGCCTGTGAAGACGTCCTAGACCAGGTGTGTTTCACAGGCTTGTTTTTTTGCTGAGCTTGTTTTTGCTGTGCTTGGGGGCCTTGCTTGTTTTTGCTGTTAATTGCTTGCTATTGTTTGCTGGCTACTGCCTGGCCGTGGGCTCTGCCTGATCACACGGTCTGACTAACGAGAGGGAGGAGGCAGCTAGCGGGGAGGAGCTTTATTAGGAGCTACCAACGGGCCTCTAGCTCATTTCCCAGAGGAAAGAGCAGAGGAGAGCTGGGCCTGTGAAGACGTCCTAGACCAGGTGTGTTTCACAGGCTTGTTTTTTTGCTGAGCTTGTTTTTGCTGTGCTTGGGGGCCTTGCTTGTTTTTGCTGTTAATTGCTTGCTATTGTTTGCTGGCTACTGCCTGGCCGTGGGCTCTGCCTGATCACACGGTCTGACTAACGAGAGGGAGGAGGCAGCTAGCGGGGAGGAGCTTTATTAGGAGCTACCAACGGGCCTCTAGCTCATTTCCCAGAGGAAAGAGCAGAGGAGAGCTGGGCCTGTGAAGACGTCCTAGACCAGGTGTGTTTCACAGGCTTGTTTTTTGCTGAGCTTGTTTTTGCTGTGCTTGGGGGCCTTGCTTGTTTTTGCTGTTAATTGCTTGCTATTGTTTGCTGGCTACTGCCTGGCCGTGGGCTCTGCCTGATCACACGGTCTGACTAACGAGAGGGAGGAGGCAGCTAGCGGGGAGGAGCTTTATTAGGAGGTACCAACGGCGCTCGCCTTTGGGAGAGCATTGACACTCCTTTACTTCCTCAGAAGGGTTCTTGTCACAGGCTCTGTTGTTTCTAAGGTTTGAGGTTGGGGGCCTTTCTTTTTTCTGTAATTGCTTGCTTTCTTTCTGGCTACTGCCTGGCCGTGGGCTCTGCCTAAGTCACACGGTCTACTAACTGAGAGGAGGAAGGCGCAGCGGGAGGAGCTTTTAGGAGCTACCAACGGGCTCTAGCTCATTTCCCAGAGGAAAGAGCAGAGGAGAGCTGGGCCTGTGAAGACGTCCTAGACCAGGTGTGTTTCACAGGCTTGTTTTTTTGCTGAGCTTGTTTTTGCTGTGCTTGGGGGCCTTGCTTGTTTTTGCTGTTAATTGCTTGCTATTGTTTGCTGGCTACTGCCTGGCCGTGGGCTCTGCCTGATCACACGGTCTGACTAACGAGAGGGAGGAGGCAGCTAGCGGGGAGGAGCTTTATTAGGAGCTACCAACGGGCCTCTAGCTCATTTCCCAGAGGAAAGAGCAGAGGAGAGCTGGGCCTGTGAAGACGTCCTAGACCAGGTGTGTTTCACAGGCTTGTTTTTTGCTGAGCTTGTTTTTGCTGTGCTTGGGGGCCTTGCTTGTTTTTGCTGTTAATTGCTTGCTATTGTTTGCTGGCTACTGCCTGGCCGTGGGCTCTGCCTGATCACACGGTCTGACTAACGAGAGGGAGGAGGCAGCTAGCGGGGAGGAGCTTTATTAGGAGGTACCAACGGCGCGCGCCTTTGGCGCGCGCACTTGCACTCCTTTACTTTCTCGAGCTTCTCCTGTACTACTCTCTGTTGTTTCAAGGATGGAAGGTGAGGGAGCTGCTGCAGTCACCTGTAACGCTTGTGGCATGTTCCTTTTCTTGCCACAAGAGGTTCTCGGGTACACCTGCACCAAGTGCAAGCTGGTCACCTTCTTGGAGGAGAAGGTTCGCCAGCTGGAGGCACGAATTTCTGATCTCCATCTTATTAGGGAAGGGGAGGCGTTTTTGGATAGGGCAGAGAAGACCTACCAGAAGACCGAATGCACGGAGGAGCTGCCAGATCAGGAAGTCACCACACTTTGCCGGGAAACGGAGGTTTGGGCGAATGTCACACGGAGGAGTAAAAGGACCAGGAAGGTAACAGAGACTCTTAGCATACACAATCGCTTCGAACTACTTGGCCTTATGAACAATGAG
Source organism: Ctenosaura bakeri (assembly GCA_948474755.1). Lineage (NCBI taxonomy): Eukaryota > Metazoa > Chordata > Lepidosauria > Squamata > Iguanidae > Ctenosaura > Ctenosaura bakeri. The sequence continues at coordinate 50,416 of CAOLHI010001965.1, forward strand.
GAGCACCACGCGGAGGGAACAGAATGTCAACAAGAAGGAATCAAACTTCACCAACAGGGACTAGATCAACACTCCCAGCCTAAACAGAATGCCCAGGCAGTCCGAGTAGAACAGGTTCGCCGAGGAGCCCAGGACAAGTCTCAGAGGAGGCGAGTTCTGGTTGTTAGGGACTCTTTGCTAAGAGGAACTGAAACAGCAATCTGCAAAACGGACAAGCTCAATCGAGAAGTCTGTTGTCTTCCTGGGGCCAGGATCAACCACATAACGGAGAGGCTAACCAGGCTAGTCAAACCCACTGACTATAAGCCCCTCATTTTGGTTCATGTGGGAACCAATGACACTGCGAGGAGCAGCTTAAACCACATTGCAAAGGACTACGAGCGTATGGGGACCAAGCTTAAGGACCTTGGTGTGCAGGTGGTCATTTCGTCTCTCCTCCCTGTTCAAGGATACGGCGCATGTAGGGAAAGGGCAATAGTAGAGGTCAACAACTGGCTCCGCACATGGTGCTGCCAACAACGGTTTGGGTTTTTGGAACATGGCCTGAATTTCCATGAACATGGGCTTCTGGCAAGGGATGGGCTGCACCTCACAAAACTGGGCAGGAATGTTTTTGCAAACAGTCTTGCAAGGAAGATTAAGAGGTCTTTAAACTAAGATCCACTGGGGAGGGAGACAATATTATTCAGGGCAAGGACTCAGAGAACACAGGGGGAAAAGGCCCAAATGATACTGGACAAGTAGTACAAGCGGCCAATGGCGGGAGGAGTAGAAACAATAGTACAGGACTTGCAGGAAGGGCCTGGGGACTTAAGTGTCTCTACACTAATGCAAGGAGTATGGGAAACAAGCAGGATGAGCTTGTAGTCCTAGTACAAAAAAATAAATACGATTTGATAGGCATCACTGAGACCTGGTGGGATGAGTCTCATGATTGGAATATAGGAATAGAGGGGTATAGCCTATTTTGTAAAAATAGACCAAACAAGAAAGGAGGAGGAGTAGCCTTGTATGTCAAGGATGTTTTCACCTGTGAAGAGATCCAGGACTTAAACCCAGAAAGCCAGGTAGAGAGCATTTGGGTAAGAATTAAGGCAGCGAGAAACAATAGGGATATTCTGGTGGGGGTTTACTACAGACCTCCAACCCAGGCTGAGGACTTGGATGACGCCTTCCTCAACCAAATGACTGAACATTCAAAGAGGAGAGATACAGTAATAATAGGAGATTTCAATTACCCAGATATATGCTGGCAGTCAAACTCTGCCAAGACAGCAAGGTCCAGCAAGTTTCTTGCTTGTCTTGCAGACAACTTCATGGTCCAGAAGGTGGAAGAGGCCACAAGGGGATCAAATATTCTAGATCTGGTCTTGACCAACAGGGATGACCTTGTGAATGAGGTAGAAGTGGTTGGATCTTTAGGGGGGAGTGACCATGCCCTGTTGGAATTTAGCATTCAGTGGGAAGGAGAAGATAAGGGTAGCCAGACACTCGTCTTAGATTTTTAAAAAAAAAAAAAAAAATATTCAAGTTCATTAGTCTAACAAGTCATTCAAAATAGTTCCAGTCAGAAACCAAATCAGTTAATTATGTCTTCCTTAATATCAAATCAAATCAAAATATCAGCCAGCCTATTGACTTGTGGCCTTGGTTAAAGCTGTCGCCTTTCCTCTTTCCAGTAGTGTCGTAGTCTCTCTGTTACTCTATTGCTTTATCTTTGTGTCTTCAAAAATTCACCTCCTCTCCCTTTCTTCACCTTCTCCTTATTCCCACTGCAACCTCCAAAATCCAGTTTGTTCTTATTTTTGTCTTCTATTAAAAAGTTGTTTGCTGTTTGTATAATTGTGGCTCTCTTTTATTTTGTCTATTCAGCTTAGTCCTTCCACATTGTGATTGCTTTTTCCGTCCTTGGGTGGGAGACTCAATGTTTTTAAATGTGAACATATAAAAAAAAAATCAATATAATTTTACTTCTTTCCAGTCCTGTCTCTCAATCACACATTCAAACTTGAATCTTCTTAAAGTTCACTTTCTCTAGTTATTTTATAGCCTGAGATAGATTTAATTTGTAGCTCGAGTTCTTGAGTTCTCAGTGTCTCAACATCTCACTCTGCTTTGCCACAAAGCTATTTAGCCTTTCACTGTTACTTCCGCTCCGTTAGCATTTTAAATTAAGGATTGGTCAGCACATTTTAAATTGTAAATTTTAAATTGAAATAACTGGACTTACCATGGAATATATCCTACACAATATCGATAAGCCTCATATCTCGCCGTAGGATCCATTTTCTGACGATCCTCTTTAGATGAAATGTCAAAGTTTAAAATGGTTTGGTGGTGGAGCTTAGCCCAGAAATCCTGGGAAACACCCTAGTGGTAACAGCTGCTCCAGTCTCCTCTTCTTCTCCTGCTTCGGTCGCTGCTCCAACTAACAGCTACTTCCCAAAGTTCGAACAAGGTGACAGACCTCTGGAGCCCCCAAAGACTCCCCAATACCAAGCAGAGTATATTTGGTCGGTCTCTACAACTTAACCCGCCTTGCTGCTTGGTGTGAGTTCTCTCTCAGTAATGCTGCAGAGAGAGAGCTCCTCACTCCGCCATCGCCCAAACCAGCAAAATATGCAAGTTTTATTAGGACTCAACAGGTTCTCCCTATCAATGATCAGTGATTACGCTGCCCTCCCACAGTCCGCCTGCACTTACCTGAGCTGCAGAGGATCTGGAAGTCTGTGCTTCCTGCCCTAGCACAGCCTGGGACAGTACCCAGCTATGCTACGGAAGCAAGAAGTGTGGCCATCACACCTCTTGCATTCCTGCAGACAGCCGTTGCAGAGGGAAGCGCTTCTGTCTCACTCCCCTCCTGGGAGAGTCTCTACTGAGATCCCTGCAGGATGCCACCAACAGCAGGTAGGGTACTGAAAGGGCCATTCTCTCTCCGTGTGCCTGTTGTCAAAAACTGAAAACATCTGTTTCCACAGGTTTTTAATGTATAACCCCTAGTTTTGTTGGTGGCAGTTGTAATGAGCAACTGTTGTTTTATTCTTGCTACTTTTAGGTGTTTTTTTTCCTATCACATCTTTGGCTTTACATTTAGAAATGGAGTATTTGTAATTGTACTTTTGTTGACTATACTTCTAGTGATAGTATCTAGTATGGTTCCAGAAAATCATTAATCCTTTAAATGACTGTTCAGTTTCAACTGCTGTGGAAGATGAGTGCCTATCTCTTTGGGTGCTTAAATGTCACTCATGTTGCCCATCAGTTTCATGTGCCCTTGAGAAAGCGTACCTTTCCCAGTTGACCACCAAACATACTACTCTATATGAATGAAAAAAATATTGGGATGTCACTGAAGCCCTTCCCCCAAGTGAATTTCACACATGCCATGCAGTCTATGTGCTAAAATAGACCTTTCCAAGCAAGTCCAAATTTGCTGAAAATCTGTACAGTTGTTTACCCTGGTGGTGCAGTGGTTAAATGCCAGTACTGCAAGTCACAAGGTTGTGAGTTCGATCCTGCCTGGCTCCAAGGTTGACTCAGTCTTCCATCCTTTCACAGGTTGGTAAAATGAGTACCCAGCTTGTTGGGGGCATGTATAGAAATGTTTCGAAATACATGCTATTTGTAACTTGTTCGCCGCCTTGATCCATATGGAGAGGCGGGATACAAATAAATAAATAAATAAATAAATAAATAAAAGTGAAGCAACAAAGAGACAGAATCTTAGTTTTATTGATATAGTCATGGCATTAGTTTTTAAAAATATAATTTTTGAAATCAGCTCACTTGAAATGTTTGAAATGATATACCACGTTACTCTATGTTAATGAAAAAAATAATAATTGGCGTGCCCCTGGGCTCCCCCAAAGTGAATTTTGCATATCCCATGTCATATTTTCTCAAGATACCCTCCATTTGGTGAAAATCTGTCCAGCCATTTTATGTAGAGACTTAATTTCATCTTTAAAAGATTGTATATTACTCTATGATTATGTTGTATACCATTCCAGGTATTTTCAGTCAAAGAACATGATATAGCTAAATACAGTTGGCCCTCTACACTAACTAGAGTTAGGGGTGCAGGACCTTCTCAAAAGTGGAAAAATCACAAATATTAAAATGTGTGTGTGTCTGTGGAAAGGGAGCGAGGCATGCTGGGGAGGGCAGACACCCAGGGTCCATCCAAGCACATTCAAGAAAAAGAGAGGGAAGGGGGGAAGGTCAGTATGGTGGTCCTATACTCCCTCCCTATTGCCCATCTCATTCCTTGGGTATAGGGGGGCACTTGGAGAGGGTTTGTGGTGCTGTGAGCCATCCTTAGTTGGTCGGCCAGTGACTGATGGAGGAGGAGGAGGATGGGAGGTGAGGGCTACCTTGCCTGACTAGAGTTGCTGAGAGGGAAGATTTCCTTGAAAAGAAGCGCCTGAGGTGGTACTGGGAGGAGTTGAAGAAATTCTCAAATAATAAAATTTGTGAAAGTGAAACCCACAAATGTGGAGGTCCACCTGTATTCTCATGTGCTCGTGAAATGGGTCCTGTGGTACATTTCTGTTTTGGTTTTGATAAAGAACTGGTAATTTAAAATCTCCACAACTGGAGAAAATGCTGAAATTGCTATGCCAAGAAGGTAGTGTCCATGACTTTCGCATGCCTGCAATTATACCCAAGTGGCTCTTAGTGTGAAAGTAGAACGTCCCTGTACAAGGAATGTTTTTTTTCAAAAATGTGCAGATGAATAAATGCACTGATAACTTACTTGAGCAACTGTAGTTGAAGATATAAAATGCATTTTCACAAAAGATGTTATTGCACATTCCTGAATGCCATCTGCATTTCTCTCTTTGTTGTACTGTCATACAGAGAGCAAGTAGAAAAAGAGGAACTGAATTGGGCCTTTGTTTATATTTTGTTAAAAAATACCTAAGAAGACCAGATTTATAGAAGAGAAAGTGACAGCCACACAGACATCTGCAAGTGCTAGCAGTGTCGCAGAAGAGAGCACAATGTGTTTGTGTATCATTTATGAGACTAATGCAACTAAAGACAGAAAGGGCCTTTTGAGAAATGCTGTGCTACAACTGCAGTTCTGTTTCAAAGAGACGATTCTTTATTCTTCATCTGGATAATCGGGGCCTGGGTTGTCTGTACAGTGAACTTCTGCAGAAACTCTGCTCAGTGGTTATTAACACATAATCAAATCTTAGCAGAAATAAACACAGGGATTACTTTTCAGTGTGATGAAAGTCTTTGTGAATACTTAATGGAATACTGCAATGATCTGGTCATTCTCTAGACTAAAAGAAAGTACAGTGCTTTCATTTCCAACACAACAGGGTTAAGTGTAATAACATTATTTGGAACTGCAAAATTTCTAGCATGAGCAAGATTGTGGTAAAATGTGCAGCATTGCCTGTGAGTGGCTTCACATTTCAGGCAAAATAACAAAATGGCATCCTTCATATATAATTCATTTCTACTTGCTATTGAATTGCTGAAGTGGATGATGGCAAGGACCTTGCTTACCTGAAAATCACTCCTTTAATTTTTCTCTTACAATTTCAGTTATATAGAGGCTAGGATGGATTAGTCTGCATTCTTTGTATAAAAAAAGGAGCCATCATACTTGTTTGTATCACTAATTGGTGCTGTCATGCTTTGAGGAACACATCTTTCTGGTCCTCCCTTACTTCTTTTGGAGATTGTTGATACTGCTTCCAACTCATTTGTACACTATCAAAAGAAAATATCGGGTACTGCTTTCTTCCTTTCACTTATGTCTGCTTTGGACCAGAGCTTAGAAAAGGTGTTTATTTTATTTTTATTTTATTTTTTACCACAGTGCCCAGAACTGTCTATGCTTGCTGGGAGATTCTGGGAATTGTAGTCCAAAAAGTAAATTTCCATGTTCTGGTTTGGACTAACAAGAGAGAGCACAGAAACAAATTATTCTTTGCTATGTCTCCTTACAACCTAATGGAGCATCAGTTTCTTTATCACCTCAGGACCAAACTACACACAATATTCAGTCTTTTGAAGAAGCATATTTAACCTATGAGCTTTGAGCAGCTGTGGGACACCTATCCAGACTGTGAACAGAATCAGGGGGTCTACAGAAAATTACTCTTTTTGGGGAGGGGCCACTCTTTGCCCTAAAATAAACACTTTGAGAGGCAAATAGCTGCCTGGAGGCTGCAGTTTTCAGTGGAAAACTAGTGCAAAGCTCCAGTTTGGTCAGGATCACATTTGAGATTGAGGGCCCACAGTTGCTGTTTCTCCAGAACAGATGATACTTTGAGATAAATCAACCATTTTACAAAGCACAAATATCATCACAAATAGTTTGGCCTTCAGTTAGTATAGAAGCAATATAAGGATGGTGACTGACTATAGTAAATGAAATCTAAGAAGAAAATTGATGGTCATCTCACCATTTTATAGTTCTGTAAAAATAAACCTATCTATCTATTTATTTATTTCATTGTTTATAGGTTCAGGGTTACTCTTTTCAAGGCAGGTCATATAGCTTTACTATGTCAGTGTGACACTTTTAAGGTCTTGGCTTTAAATACCATCTAACTAAGGAAGATAGTATAACTTATTTTTGAGTAAATATACATATGCTTATGCTTGAGTGTAAAGAAAAGCATATTTAAATGCATTATTGTATGTGAAAATGGGTGGAAGATATTTAAAAAGTTATTGTGTTATACTATTAATGTTCCTTAGAAAAGCTAAATTTTGAAGTGCAATTCTATGCCTTTGGAAGTTGCTTTCTTTCTTTCAACTGTAATTTTAATTATATAATTAAGTGTAACTTCCTGTCTTCTCCTTACTGCAAAAAAGCATTTTGCAGAAAATTGCTTTCAGCTGTATAATGAGGCTAAGTTTATAATAATGTTTGCTCTTATTGTAGCTGTTCAAAAGAGATCTTTTATAATAACAAAATAATAATGACATCATATAGACTAATAAAAGAAACAAATGTTAGTTTAGGATTGGGTGATGTCAAGAAAAAAAACACTCCAGTAATATTTTAAACCACTTTGTTGCCATAATTATTGGCTTTTGTTAATCTGAAATGGAAAGTGTGATTAATGTTTCTGAGGGGACTTGAGATAAGTAGACAGTTCCATGTCATCACATTCTAGTGTGTTAAAATTGTACAAAACAGAATGTTAACCAGATACTTTGAACAAAAGTGGAAATCCAAAGAAGTGATCTGTGATGAAAAGATTTTAGCTATAAAATGGATGGATATTTATGATGCTTTAACATAGTGTGGGTAACCATGGGAAGTCTGAGCCAATTTTATGCCTCTGGACATTCCAGGGGCTTTGTGGACTGTCTTCACCAACAAATAAAACAGAACCAGGCATAGCCAGTAGTATCTACATTCCAGTACAGCTTAATGTGTACTCTTAGTTTTGAAAAACAAGGATTTTCTGATGTTAAATGGAGCAGTGATGGAGCAGTGGCCTTGAAACTAGCATTCTGGAAATGTGGGGGATCTCAACATTGACAGTGTGGGTCCTCAAGTTGACAGGCAGGTTGTTATTAATTTTGCCTACTTGTAGATGCTTGCAGGAGGACAACTTACTTTTCTAATTCATTATCACTGAAGCATTCTTAAATGTGAAGACTTATAAGCACAAGGAGTACATAGAAGTGCTTTCTGTGTGTTCAGTGTACCTTGTTGTTGTGTGCCTTCAAGTCATTTCTGACTTCTAGGGACCTTAAGGTGAATATATCATGTTTTTTTTTATGGAGCTGAGAATGTGCAACTCACCCAAGGTCATCCAGAAGGTTCCCATGGCCGAGTGGGGAATAGAACCCTTGTCTCCAGTGTCATAGTCCAATGCTCAAACCACTACACCGTGCAGTCTCTCTCAGTGTACCTTACTCCCAAGTAAATTCATATCAGATAGATTGCAGCCAGCCTTTATTATTCCTGGGAGGACTCAACAACAATAGTTGTCTTAATATTTTGAAGTGCTTGATTGTTTAGCATACTTCTTACTGATAATTCCTGAGGAGTTTTAACGACATAGTGGTCCAATTTTGCCGGATCATTTCAGAGGGGCTCAAGTCCCACTTGCTTGGTCTTCAGGGGGCATGAATCCCCCTGCCCCTCCAGTTCTGGGGTCCATGCCTTGCAACCTTTTAAAAAGGGGAATTACTGCTCTAGGAAGGCTCCAAAATGCCTTCTACCCCCCTCTCTTTTGCCATAAAAATGGCCTGAAACTTTAGAGGGGCCACATATAGCCTCGAGGCCACAATTTTCTTGTCATTGCCTTAACATATACACCCTCTGAAAGCACTGCAGGAATAAATGTAATTTCTTCTATGAATATGTGCCATACGATAGATTTTTTGGTAACTGAATTATTTCATATAATGCATCAGTTGTGCAACACTTGAAAGAATACCCTTCCTTTGTTTTCTGTTGGACACCTGTGAGAAAGCTCTACATTCCAATGCAGTGTTTATGTGGTGCTTGAATGTTGAGCAAGGACTCTGGGAGACCAAGGTTCAAATCCCCATTCAGGTATGGACACCTATTGAGTGACCTTGGACAAGTCAGATTGTTTCAGAGGGAAGAAATATCATATCTCCAAATAAATCTTGCCAAGAAAACCCTAAGAAAGGTTCACCATAAACTGGTGTCAACTTGGAGCCCTGGTGGTGCAGTGGTTAAATGCCAGTACTGCAAGCCACAAGGTTGTGAGTTCGATCCTGCTGGGCTCCAAGGTTGACTCAACCTTCTATCCTTTCGCATGTCGGCAAAATGAGTACCCAGCTTGTTTGGGGCACGTATAGAAAATGTTTCGAAATACATGCTATTTGTAAGTTGTTCGCCGCCTCGATCCATATGGAGAGGCGGGATACAAATAAATAAATAAATAAATAACTTGAAGGCACATAATAACAGCAACTGATACAGAAAGTGGGACCTGACCTACTCATCTGAATAAGCTAAGTGTACATCCTGTGCTTTTTCTTTAAATAGCTATCCCAATCTAAAGCTCTTTTTTATGAGTGGCCTTTATTATGTCTAGGTCTTTTGAGATGCAAATTTAGGATAATCTGGAGATGGGTTCATTGAGTACTTAATCTTCTGGTCTGCTAACCAGACTAGACTCACTAGATCTCACATCAGATATCACAGTCTTGGATAAGCCAATATTCATTCTCTAAAATAGCCTTCATTAATTCCCATAAAAGTTAGAGTTGGCTTGTTTAGCCTCAGAGGTCATCCTGTTTACATTTAATTAGAAGTCAAGATGTTCGCTCTTAGACCTTCTTCTCTGCAATGAGCTCTTCATAATCTCTGGAACCTATGACTGTACTCAGATACATATCATGTTAAGGTCAAAAGTTAGATTTACTTTATTGATCTTATTTAATCTATGTGCATTTCTGTTTGTGAGTTTGCATGACTGTGACCTCCCTTTCTGTTCCTAACTTTCCTACATACAGTATGACATAACTGCAAAACAACCTAATCTATTTTTAGGACGTCCACAAGGTTTTGTTCATTTCTGTGTTTCTGGGCTTTGTGAAAGAAAATTGAGTTGAACTAAAAGGATGGGGTCTGTACCAGTAGGTGTCAAAAATTACCCCAGCAGGTGGAAAGAACAGGGTGTGTCTGGATGGTCATCTGGATTAGTGACAGTTTATGAGTAATTAGTGGAGGTAGGGAGCTTGTAAAGAAATCCACCAAGAGGGAAAGTAATTCCTTTTCGCAGATCTGTAACATCTCCACTTTAAGTTGCATGTTTCTCTGATAGTTTAGCAACCGCTGCTCTACTTGGGGTTCTTCAATGCAGTTAGCTTCCTGATTTATCAACTACAGTTTTAAGATATTACTTTTTTTACTTTTTTTTACCTGAACCCCCTCACCACACACCACATGAGGCTGGTGGCCATGCCAGATGGGAATTCTTGCAGTTATAGTCAAGAAAAATAACCTGTCAAAACTCTGAATTCGACCACTACCCAGGTGAACCCAGGCTAATAGTTTAACAGCCAGCTATTCCATACTGAAACAGATACTGTCCTTTAACACAATACCTCTTCAGACAGAAGAATTAATCCAGCTCTCTTTCTCAGACATGATGCTCCTCTATTTTCTGTGCTGGCTTTTTCTTTTTCTTTTTTTTTTTGAGGAAAATTCTGATTAATTTACAAAGTTGTAAACCAGTCCACTAGGTGGAGAACTTGCACCAAATATGCACCTAACTGTGGTAAGTGTAGTCCATCCATATGAAGTGAATTAACATTTTAGTAATATTATTGTATTACATTACTATTTGTCTGTTGCACTTTCTAACACAGAGTTCTGCTAAGTTTCCAGGAAAACATTAATGAATTAATTAGAGTGCACAGTTAATAACAGGCCTAAGTTCTACTTATTACCCAGCAAAAAGTACTGTTGTATTATATGATTTCTCCCCCCACATTTATTAAGCATACTGTTCAGTTTACTTATCAAAAAGATTGTGTCCTATCCCACCAACATGAAACCTTTCCCATTGATTTAAATTGAGACATTGGTCAAGCTTAACATTTCAGTTTTTTTCTCACTGAAATCAGTTGTCTTAAAAACTGCTGGAGTTTGGGTGACTTGGCAGTTATTAGTAGTTGTTCCAATGGGCAATGTTTTTGAATTCTCATATTATAGATTCTGCCCTGGCTTATTTCTTCTTCATCCCTGTTTATTTTTATTGAAACACCTCTGTTCCATTCATCCTCCGAGTTTCTATTGTCCATACCAAGTCACTCACAGAGCTTTGTAGGGAATGAACTATCTTGCATCATGGTGACATATGTCAAAGTATACCTTTAGAGTTATTACAGTGGGTGCTTCAACCATTAACATGTCTTTCAGAATTCATCAGTCTGGTATTGACGACGACATCATCATCATCATCATCATCATCATCATCATCATCATCGAAACCTTTATACATTGACATACAATACTTATTTGTGTTCAGGAAAGATGCTGTTGTTTTTTAGTCTTGTTTGCAATACCTTTTCAGTCCAAACCAGTGGCGGAGCTTGGAGTGTGTGGAGGGGGGCAGGAAGGGTGGGGCTATGGTGTGAGGGGCGTGGCTGGCTGAGATGTATGGGGGCAGGGGCAGGGCACGTGGGGGCATGACCAGGGCACACAGGAGTGTGACTATGGGCCAGGATGCCCCCAAAACATTGCTGCCCGGGGTGAATTGTCCCTCCGCCCCTCCGTCACTACACAACTGGTCCAAACCCATTCAGTAAAGAATATATATCAGGGGCTGCAGGACTACAGCTCCCTACATTTTTTTTACCATTGGTTATAGTAGCTAGGGCTGCTGGAATCTGAAGGCCAACAACATCTAGATCCTAAATGGAAACATGATTTCTACCTCTTCTGTACATGGTTAGAAGCACTAATATCTTTGCTCTGTTCCCCCATCTGAGTTAAGCTCAGGTTGACCATGGGTCAGTTTTACTGCCCTATCCTGATGCAGTCTAGACTCAGGTTCATAAACATAGGTGGTGAAAGATAGTTAAGAATTTCCTCCTATGACAAAATAACTAAAGTAAAAAAGAGATTCAGCCTCAGCCCTAAGAATGAAAAACTATGACCCAGGAATTCAAATTCAGAATTGTGCCTCAAATAAGTCTCATTATACATTAGTCCTCTATAGACTAACCAGCATGACATAAACCTCACTGTGCAACATAAAGCACAGGATGTGTTCTGTATACGATTAAAGAAACATGCTTTAAGTATGATAAATGGTCAAGAAAAGAAGTGAATTACAATATTTCATCTTGCCACTATGAAAGAGATTAGAACAAGGAAATATGTTTACATCAATTCCCACAATGCAGTTTTTGCACGACATGAAGCTCCTTCTTTTCCTTTTAGTTAGAGATGCACATTGCTGACCCATATCACACAGCCAAACAATATGGATGACTACTCACTGTAAGCTTGGTAAAATTATTTTTTTTCTTTGCCCTGGGAGAGTATATGGCAAAGCATTTGTCATACTTTCTTCATACTTTCTTCTGCTTGATGGATCACAAATTGCACAAGCCTCTTTGTCATGTTCTCTCTGAAACAATATTCTGGAAAAGCAGGTCTGGGTAATGTATAGCCTTCCAGATATGTTGGACTGTAGGTCCCCTCAGCACCAGCCAACATAGCTAAAAGTGAAAGATGATGGGTGTTACATTTGAACATCATCTATAAAGCTTCATATATTCATATTCATATATTCTATCCCTGACCTAGAGATCCCAAGCCACACATCTTAGAGAAGCAGCTTGTTTCAAGGGCATCCCGAGAAAGAAAACATCCAAATTAGATCCATCCAACCAGCAGAGCCCTCTTTCTGATTTAGAAGAAACTGAGGTAATTCTGAGGATGCAAGCTGAATCAGTTGCTGGGCAAAGGAAGTTCCTACTGAAAGAATAAAAAGAGTCTCCTTGTCTAGATGTTTACTCATGAGTATAGATGTTTCTTCAGGGAACACAGATAGCATGCTCTGCGTGGGCAGGCCCTAAAACCTTAAGTTCCATGCAGGGAATTTGTGGAAAGATACTTGTTTTTCAGCACCTTGGCCTTCATTCCCTGTCAGCCTTGCTCTGCAAGGGAATGTGTGTGAGTCTAAGACCTTGGACAGTTTTCAGACCTTGCTTTTTGTGTTGTTCCTTGCTGCTTTCTAAGCTTCACAGGCCAGCATGTCTGTTCACTTTGTTGCCCAGATTCTAATGGTAGATGGGCATTTTCATGGCCCTCCTATTTGTGGTTCTTTCTCTTTCAAACAGACTTAGCCTGAACAGTCCTTCAAGAGAAGGAGAGGATTTCTGCAAACTGGGAACTTGTGTTTTTAAAATATGACGCATGGATACCCTATTGTGGAAAGAAGTAGAACTGGAGCCATACACTAATTACTAATGGACTGATCTCAAAGGACAAACCAGCTGATGATCGTAAGAGAAAAAAAGCTATGATGTTTAAGAAAGGACAGGAAGAGATTGTAACTAAATGAGAATGGGGGATATATTCCTGGCAGTGGTGCAATGGCACTGTCTTTTTACTGTATGACAAACTCTGCATGGATCCAGTTGATCAACAGTTTAAATATGACAGCTTAATTTTCTGAATTGGACCTCATATTGGATCCTATACTTATATTTTCCGTGATTAGCTATTTTCATAGTCGATCTCTTTTGGTTTGTTGCAAAAAGATGAATTTAAGAATTATGTGTATTTACGTACTGCTGTTTGTTACCATTTTAATTAATAGAATTAAAGTTTACTTAACACCAGTATTTACACATGTTCGAGTCTGTTTCCTTCAGCCATACTATGCTACTGGCTACTGTCAGTGTCTGCTTTTGCACCATAACTGTGGTTATTCAATTTCATTGCTTATTGAACCAAAGACATTGGGACATGAGTACTGGGGGATCCCAAAAACCTTCAATTTGAGAAAAGAGCTAGGGCATTTGCCCAGTTCAGTAGCGCACCCAAAACTATGGAATGAGCAAGTTAAAACACCTGCCCAGGTAAGTAGTAAGCTGCCTCAAGAACCACCTCTTTCTGCACAAACCAACCGAGAACTAAAATTTTTAGCACAGGCCTTTCCTTGGTTCCCTGCACCGTTTAGCAAGACAGCATGTGACCAGCACAGGACTTCTTCTGTCGCACTCTTCCATTTTCAAAATCTCTCCTAAGGGAGCTTGCCTAGCACACTCTCTGTTATCTTTGCTTCACCACGGAGAGACTAATTCATTATGACTTTTCCTGAAGTCTAATTTGCTGCCAGAGAGAATGAGAGAGAAAGAGAGAGAGAGAGAGAGAAGAGAGATTGTTCCTGTTGCAGTTATTTTTTTAAAATACCCCACCTTTTCCAGAACTGGTACTCAAGACAGAGGTAGTGAGTTGGGCCTCTGCCACAAGGCAGATGGGTTTTGAAGTCCATGTTGGCACCATGGCAAAACAGCTGTTAGGTGGCATGAAAGGGTCAATTTGTTTTAGTGACCTAGTCTGATTATTTTTTTGTATTAGCTTGGCAGTTGGAGGCTAGGAAAAGATATGAAGCCAGAGAAGAGACTGAGGCAGTGGATTTTCTTTACTTGCTAACCTCTTTGCACAGTTATTGCTAAAGGAGGGAGGAGATGGGTCACATTTGTGCTCATTGATTTTTTTTAATCTGTGATATATAGTCCCTTGAGATTCCATCTTCCATCAAGGTGAAAGGTGGTGCACCCAACAGCAGAGGCTTCATTTAGCCAGCATTGGTGGACTGCCTTTGATTGCTAACCAGGGATAGTCTGAGTAGAATTAATTGTTTAGGGACCCAGTGCTACCATGGGTGGACCCCCTCAGCGAAAGAACTGGAACGCTTCTCTGCTGCGTACCATCAGCTGTGTACTGATGCATCATTTACCATCAATAAAATTGATCTTATTGCAGTAATGTGTGTCAACGTTTGGCACCAAATGAACTCTCGGGGAAGCCTGGAACTATAACTAGGTCTGGAATAGATGAGCAGCTTGCTATTTAAAACAAGTACAGTGTATCTAAAAAGAAACAAAGATCAATATTAAAATGCAATTAAGCAAGTCATAATAATCAAATACAGTTCTCCCTCCACATTTGCGGGGTTGACATTCCCTTTTGGATAGGAATGAGAAGGGGGGAGCCCTGGAAAGGAATGGGTAGGGTAGCGGAGAGGGGAAATTATTTGCAGTTTTTCCACTTTTGTGAGGGTTCTGTGTCCTAAACCCTCATGAAAGTGGAGGGACAGCTGTAATGTAAAATATACAGTGTTGCAGTATATAAAAGTTTATTAAATTTAGGATAATTTATTTATTCTAATATTTTATAAACCACTTTATGTATTTGTATATCTGAAAAGCAATACACAAATGCTTCAAATATAAAATATAAATGATCATGTTTGAGACTCCCATGGTATAGATTTTCTTACAGGAGTGAGGAATGTCTTTCACCTTTCACACTCTTCCCCTGTTTATGCCTGTCTCCATGCCCCTCTCATACTGTTGTTTATCTCTGTTTATTTTTAGATTCCTTTGTGAGGACAGGTATTTGTCACAAAAGTTTTATGTAAAACAGCAATGGATAGTGCAATATATGGGGCGGGGGGGGATAGAAAAGCTAGTTGCCAGGCTGGCAGGGTGTTCTGGGAATTTAGTCCAGGAAAGTTAACTTTTCACAGGTCTGAAATAAATAAAACCCTTATAAAACCACTGTATTTGTTTTGGGCTTAAAACACATCATATTCAGTTATGTGTGGCAGTAGTTGCTCTTATTTACCCTAATAAGGTTCGCATTAATTGAATTTCACTAGTGAATCTTGGAATTTTATATAGGGTACACCAGTATTATTTGTCCCTGTATCAGCTGCTCTATGAACAAATAGTGAATGATTGCTTATCCAAATAATATTTTTTGCAGTGCAACAAATCTGATTCAAAATTTTGCAAAGCCAAGTATGATGAATATAATGTATTCCAAATCTTGGCAGCAGTGGCAGCTGGTGGCTCCTATGCTAGTAATGCAGACAAGCTACTCCACATTTTAATCTAGGCCTTCCAGGAGCTCTCCAAGGTGTTGAACTCTACTCCTACACAAGTACAGCACCTTGGATAGCTTCTTTAAATCTAGCTAAAACCTGGAGTAGAGGTACTGCTCTGTTGACATGGGAGTCATAAGTTGTCACTGCTTGGCTATTCATTGAACAAAAGGCATTTATCTTTTTCACAGTGGCAGTTATCACTGACTTTATGGTGGAAAAGAAATTAACATCCAGTCTGATTGAGCAAGGCCTATCACATGGTCAAAGCAGGTGACATGATTGAAAGCTAAAGCTGAGTAACCCCTTTTATTGCAGTACTTTGTAGCTGAAGAGATTGGGTCCCTGTCCTACTGATGCAGCTGGACTGAAAAGCATCTGATTCCTTCCCATATTCTTTTACGTAGCGATCTGGAGTATTGTCAGATTGTTATGTATGGAGTATATTTAAACAAAAATAAACCTTCTTTCAAGGAGACACAAATTCCATGAACTGAACTGAAACAACACATTTGGAGAACCCCAACTTTGTAGCTCCTTAAAACAAGCAGGCAAGCAAGCAAGCAAACAAGCAAACCAACCAACCTGAAAGACTGATATATTGTAGAATGGAGGTGGGCAACTATGGACGGTGGGTAAGGGCCAATTTTTTTCCTTGTACCCTTCCCCAGAACCCCACATCCACTCAAGACTCAATTGCCATGTGGCTGAAAACATAAGCAGAAGTGATTTCCAATTTCTGGTTTCAGCTGCGTTTTTTGTGTGCTTGGAAAGTGGGTGTTCTCAGTATGTGTCCTTGTATCAGCAGTTTTTACCATTTTAAAATTTAAAAGGGAGTAGAAGAGTTGAAAGCTAGCATGGTTTAGTGATTTGAGTGTTGGACTATGACTCTGAAGACCAGAGTTCAATTCCCCACTTGGCCATGGAAACCCACTGGGTGATCTTGGGTATGCCACATGCTCTCAGTCCCCAGAAAATCCATGATAGGTTTACCTTAGGGTCACCATAACTCTGAAATGACTTAAAGGCACACAAAAGCAACAAAGAGGAGCTCAGTGTTCATTGTTAATTTTCTTGCTTTTATCAAATGAACTATAAATAGCCCAAATTCTACTTAATACAAATTAGATTTTCACATCAATGTTATTGGTGTGTGGGTTGGCTCTCTCAGTCTGCAAGAGTTTTATGCTACTTTGGTTGTCCTTCAGAAGCTCTATAGGCTTTGGTTCAGCTATTCCAAGATCCTCCAGCAATTGGCATAGCCACACAAGTTCCTTGCATGATTGAGCAGCTGATGAACATTCTGCTTCAAAAGAAGAGAGTACTACAGCATCTTCTTTCTTGCTTGTCAAGCTAAGTGCTCTACCCATGGGTAGATTTGTGATCAGTAGGGTCTCTAGCCCAATCTGCACCTGTGCAAGCCACTAGTCTGGTATTACTGGTGACTTGTAGCTTTAACTTTAAGTGGGCAGTATTATTTAAGTATCTGCCCATTCTTTTCACTACATTCTGGTCCATTTTATTTTGTGAGTTGCAACTGCTGAGGCAGTATCTGGTCTTGTGTTGGTGGCTAAGTATAGCAGCTTTCCTATAACACTTCTGTACTGGTTATTAAGGCACCACACCCCATCTAATCTTGGAAGCTAAACAAGGTCAATCCTGATTAGTACTTGGATAGAAGACCATGAATGAATACCATACCATTGCTATAGGCAATATGAATACCATTGCTTTAGGCAATATTTCAGAGGAAGGAACTGGCAAAACCACCTTTGAGTATTCCTTGCCTAAGAAAACCATAAGTCAACAGGCAACTTGAAAGCATACACACACATACTCACATACGCAATGATAATTTCCTTTTCAAAAACCATGGAAATTTAAGTTAGTTTCTTTATTTTTTTAAACCCTGTCGGAATTCAGAGTATCTCATGTTGGCTCAAGCTCCACAGAGCCAGAAAATTGAAATTTCAGGGTAATGAAATCACAGATAAACTCATGAACAACATAATTAGGCTCTAACGGATCAAAAGGCAACACAGGACCATGAAAAGGTGGGGCATTTTTGCCCCATTTGAATTTGGATCTGAAAGACCAAGGGACAGTGTGGGTTTATGTAGGGTAAATTGTTACATTGCTCAGTGTCATTACTGATCACAGGGCATACCTGTTAAAATATTAACCTTAGCTTTCAGTTTCATAGTTTTTATGGAACATAAATCAGTCTAACTCTAGACTCAAACTGATTTTTTAAAAAATGTGATTATTAAGCTAGGTTTGTTTTATATTGCCAGTTAGAAGACAAATATCTTTTTTTCATGTTACCCACATGTAGGCTACTCACTTGGTGAGGAGCTAGTGGCATTACATAATTACATAATTACATAATTACAGATTATGCTTTAACATTGCATCTCTAGGCTGGCCTTGTCCTTTGATATCTGCGCACTGATAAGGCATGTTTTTAACCCTTCAATTATATTTCTGGACTAGCTTTGCTCTCACAATCTGTTGCTTAATGTGATCATCTTCAAATGAATAACTTTCTGAGATGAAAGGAGCTGAGGCTGTGGGTCTTATAAGTTTGGTCCTGCCCTTTTCTCCACATTGTCTATCTTTTCTATTGGAGTTCCCAGCAATCAGGGCTTAGTCTCTTTTCTTTGATTTACATGGTGAGGGGGAAGGAATCTCAGAGTGAGACCACTGCCTTGAAAAATATCTGTGTCTATATTTTCCTCATTTGGTAGGTTGGTTGTGTTTGATTGGAATGGTGTACTCTGATACTGGGGGTGGATCATGCTGGGTGATATCATAAGTGGTTGCCCCTTGTAACATCATCCTTTTAACATCATCAGGACTTGCCTATTGGGATATTACAAGGGGTCATTTGTCAGGCTCAGATTTTAGCCCTGAAATCTCAGAGTCTAGGAAATCCTGACCTGGAAATCCTATATTCAATTAATTTCAAGCCTTTGTAGTCCTTTCCTCATTCCAGTTCATTTGTGTTTCTAAAGCACTATGGCTTAGATCTGACATCCTGTCATTAGTGTTTTTGATGGACACCCTTGATCATTTAATTTTAATTTCTTGTTTACCTCAAGAGTAATAAGAGACAGCTGAGGTGCCTAGATTTGTTTTTGTTTCTTCCTATCTATTTATCTCATAACTATTGGATTTTATTTTTTATGTATAGTATTTGGAGGAATTTATGAAGAATAGTGAGGTTTAAAACTGAATTAGCTGTTAAATATTTTTTAAAATGTAATGCAAACAAAATTTTAAGGAGATGTATATCTAGAAGACAATGTTCAATTATTTATTCTATAATTTTCAATTTTGATACTGGCCCATGTTCAGTGATACTGAGTGGAGAGAATACATCTTTAAAAAAAAAAAAAAAGTGACCAAAAGAAAGCTTAAACTGAGGAAGTTGCCAAAGAGATTATTTGAGATTACTAAACTAATGCAGAAAGCCTCCTGCTATGATGAATGGGATAATATGACAGTTGATCTGGTGATGAAGAGCAATGTCTTTTAAGGAGTGCTATTATGCTGATAAATATGCAGCTTCCAGCCAATGCCTATTCCCTTTGATTTATTAACTAATAATAAAATGATTTAAATGAAGAAATGGGGTTAATATAAGCAATCAATCCTGTTGAATTTTCACTTCTTGTGACAAAAGGCTGTTTTTATATTGGGGAGCCCCTTTTCACATATGAAGTCCTATGGAAATGCATGCAGGGAGCAGAAGGCAAGCCATCCCTAAAGGTGGCATGTTTTTCACAAAAAGGCTTTGCAAAGCTTTTTATTCTGCAGTGATTGTGCAGCATTCATGGAATGTACAAGTGATCCAGTAGGCATCTTCCATTCATAATCCTGCTACTGCTTCTTCCATCCTTTTCCTTACCTAAGAAAACCTATTAATGCAAGGTAAGAGGGAGAGCCACACAATATCTTTTGATTAGCATCACTAGGAATCTGCCTAAATGCACCCACAGATTCTTTGTCTGAAAGTATCTACAACTACAATGGTTGTTAGACATATTCTGCTTTTGGTCACATATTTGGAGAAAGAAAACTGGGATATAAATCAAATCAGATCAATTAAAAAAATATGCCAGAGTAGCATATCATTGAACATAAAAGTCAGAATTGTGCATGCCACCATATTTCTGATTTCTGTGTATGGTTATAAAAGCTGGACAGTTGAGAAAGCTGACAGGAAGAGAATCAACTCATTTGAAATGTGGTGCTGGAGAAGAATTCTGTGGATACCACAGACTGCCAAAATGACCAATAAATGGTCCCTACAGCAAATAAGCTTAAGCTCTCCTTGGAAGCCAACATGGCCAGACTGAAGCTATTGTATTTTGGCCATGTCATGATATGACATGACTTATTAGAAAAGGCAATAATGTTAGGTAAAGTGAGAGGCAGTAGGAAAAGAGGAAGAGCACACTGAAGGTAGATTGATTCAGTTTTGTGAACCCCAGTCCTAAGTTTGCAGGACTTGAAGAAGGCTGTTGACAACAGAGTATCTTGGAGAAGTCTCAGGCCATTTCCGCACTGGACTCTTATAGTGCTATTATTCCACTTTCAACATCCTATGGAATCCAGCTTTCCCCTTCCTAAATGAAAACCCCAGGATTCCATAGGATGTTGAAAGTGGAATAATAGCACTATAAGAGTCAAGTGGGGAAATGGCCTCAGACATAGGTATGACATAAGTAAAAGCTAATGATGGTAGCAAACAATAAAGTATATCCCTGAACTATACCATTAGAGCTCTTCTGCAGAAAATTCTAAGAGCCTTGTTATATCCCAAGATTTCCCAGAATGGAGCCATGACAGTAAAAGTGGGATTGAAGTACTATAATTGTGCAGTGTGAATACACTCCTAGTTACTTTCAACCAATGGAATATCTATTTGGCACAAACTCATGAGAGTTATTACTACTATGCTAGTGAAACTGAGACAAAATACTGTGCAGTCAAATCTCTATAACACATTGTGCAATTTCTAATTTTTAGCCATTGTTTCCCTTATATTCCATATCAATGATTATTTATTCTCCTTTACCCAACTCAAAGAAAGAGAACAACTAGGTTATATAAAAATGTCTATATAAAAAGGAATTCCATGGCAACTTCATATTTACAACTGTCTAAGCAGCTAACTTGAATGAAATTGTCAAGGTTATCGCCAGGCAGGCAATGGTTTCCTCTGAGTGGATGGCAGAGGGAAGAGGCGGTGTGGTCAGACAGCTAGGTGCAAGGCCAGCAGGATTGTTATGGCTATGTCTTGTGTATCAGAAAAGGCCACATGCCAGAGCACTGATTGGGTCACCCCACTAGTTTCAGGGTGACAAGGTAGCATAAAAAGGCTGGTGTTTGCCTTGACCAGCTGCCAGCTAGACTCCCTAGCTGGACCTGCCATGCCATTGGCAGTATACTGTTTGTAAGGGGAGATGCTGCCCAATTTTCCTCTGTTATCTTCTGTTTTTCCTCTTTGTCTAATTGCTGGCAAGCTAGCATGTTTTTGCTAGGTCTTATTTATCTTAGAGGGCGGCAATAAATCAGTACTCTAAGCCTAACTAATGAGCCTCTGGAATTTTTTTTGCTTCACTGGGACTCTCTGCTGCAGCGAGGCCTTGCTTCACAGATAGCACTCTGCTCATGCTCAGAGGAGCCAAATCCTGCCAACCCTGGCAGGTTATGGACCCAGCGTGCTTCCGCACAAGCTTCTATAAAATGTTTAGTGTTTCACTTTTAAAATATGAGAACATGTTAACCGTATAAGTGAATTTCATAAGTCTGTAAGAATTAACAGGGGAGCTATTGTATTATGTACCATTAGGGGTGTATGATTCTGGAGCCATATTTGGGATGCAAGGATATCCTTTAAGATGCCATTTTCAAGCATTCTTGAAAAAAGGAGATGACAGGTAAAGATTATCTGAATATTTAATGACACACATACAAAGACATGGAGGATTATAAGCTTCTAGTATAACACAGTGAATACATAACAGTTTGAAATGTACCATGATCTTGAAAGAGTCAGCATGGTGTCAATGTTGGACTGGAACTTGGAAGGTCCAGGTTCAAGTACCCATTTAGCAGTGAAATTTGGTGGGTAATCTTAGGCCAGTTACTTTCTTTAGGTATGACCTACCTCACAAAGTTGTTGTGAGAATCAATGGGGAGGAGGTCAGCCATGTATACTGCTGTGAATTCACTGGATGAGGGATGGAATATAAATGTGGTCAACAATTAAATGGTCTCCAATTCATTATTGATTTCAGAGAAGATTCCTTGGCAATACCCCTTAGAAGGTAAATAAGCTCTGTCTCTCTCTGTCTTTCTCTTTCTGTGCACATGTGCTCTCTCTCTCTCTCTCCCCCCTCTTTTTCTCTCCCTTTTTCTAAGTTGCTTAATGCTTCACTGAGCTGGTCTAATGCCATTAGACTTCCTAGATCATGTGTATGTTGATCATGAATGCTTCCTTTGTATTCACTGTTAAGTGTGGCAGCAAAGCCAATAAATCTGATAGAACTGCTTTTCATTACTGAGCATGGTTGTGACAGCAGAAAGTCACCCACAGTTGAACATCTATCTAGTGACTTGCTCTTCTTTAGGAGCAACTACATTCGACAATTATTGAAAGGGCGAGTAGGAGATGGTTAAAATGATCCAAATACAGGAGAAGCAGAATGACTTGAAAGCTGTTCAGGCAATTTTTGTGCACTTCTCTTTAAAGGACATAAATTAAATAAAGATGTGCAACTGAAAAGCAACCATGGTCACAATGAAGAACTGTAAAAAAAAATTGAATTAAAAGGTGGTATAGAAATATTTTGAATCGTTCTAGACATATAATGCTCAAAGATCACATAGAAATTAAAAGCGATACATTTAATTGTGTGAGGGGAAGATATACATCAGTAATAATGATAATGATATCAAAAAATCTGAATGAAATTGCCATAGATAGGATCACGACAGTATAATTACAATAAGTGAGACTGCCTCAGATGTGCTACATTTATCCTTACTGATTCCTAGATTCTTGAATAGAATCAGAGTCACTGATGGCCCAAAACTCCAGTCAGTGATATCTGATAGACTGTGAAACTGATAATATGTGTATTATTTTGCAATCTCATTTTTCTTTTTTTGGAAAAACACGATTTGTAATCTATTATTTATAGAAATAAAACATCACATTACTTCATTCAGAGATTTCTTTATGGCAGACTTGTGAGAGCATTATTTGAAAAATAATAAGAAATAATTGATTAATAGCTAAGTTATAGTCAAGCTACATAGAGAGCTACTAACAAAGAAAAATAAATGGCTAGGTAGGTGAAAAGTAAATGCTAATTCTTGCAAAAGTAAATAAGAGAAGTTTCCTTGCTGGATTGGAAGAACAAGAAAGCAGCTGCTGATAGTTGGGGAAAGGGGAACAAAAGGGACAGGGACTATCTGAAATGTGGTTAGTTTTGTGGTCTTCAGCATCTGGAGACATCTAGAATAGAACAAGGGAGCGGGAAGGATCACAGGAGCTGAACTTTCGTGACCTAAAGGCTGATTAAGGTTTATTATAATATTAACTTATACACCCACAAGGTGGGGTCTGGTATTATAATTTGGAACCACCGATATGGACATGCGTAATGCTGGAATGCTGACATAATAATGTATTCATGACATAGTTTCCTATATGTATGGATTTCAGTTAGCCAATTAACCAGCATTTCTGGTTTTGTACGAGGTTTGGCAGAGTATAAAATTACCTTTGTGTTGCCATGTTCTTTGGAGTAGTATGTTCTTGAGTGCCTTGATGTACTAACTACTTCCCTCTTGTACAAGAGAAAATAATTTTTTTAGAAATTTTACTGCTAATCCTGGTGTGGTCTAAATTCATTGCTGTAACAGACTAACAATAATTTTGATCAGAACTGTGCATAAATTTGGCAGGATTATGTAACACACATGTAACAGTTTCAATCTCTCCGACCTCACAAGGACATGCAGGTGTATAGGAAGAGATACCCTCAAATTCTCTATGTAACATTACAGAGGGTAAAATATTGATTCTTCACTAAACATGCAGTCAGGTTCTATTGGCTAAAAAGATTCTATATTTTTCAAGGTTTAAATACTGAATTCTCTAAGACTTTAAAAATGTAGCATGATTAGTCTTCATCATTAACAAATCCTCATGAGAAACTATTCAGTGGGTAAATCTTGTTTGAAAAGCAGATCAGGGACAGGGCTTCACTCTGCTGCATGGGATTTACATTTTCTCTGAAGGCACAGGTTTGTATCTTGGAACTGTTCCTGAATTCAGCTGTGAATCTGAAGGCACAGGTTTCTGCAGTGGTCAGGAGTGCTTTTGCACAGTTAAATCCAGTGTGCCAACTGTACCTATTCCTGGGGATGTTAGGTCAGGCCATGGTGACATATTTCTTAAATATTTTCTGTTTGGATAACTATAATGAAGTCTAAGTGAAGGAGCCTTTAAAGTGTGTTTAGAAACTTCAAAGAGCTGGTACAAAGAGTTGCAGCCCAGACAGCCAAATGGGCTAGTTCTAGGGCGCACACAACAGCTTTGTTACAACAGCTCTACTGGCTATGGATGCATTTCTGGACATAATTCAAAGTGCTAGTTAAGACCTAAAGGTCCTGGCTGACTATCCATATCTTCCCACCTGAGCCTACTCAAGTTCTGAAATCTTACATAGAAGCTCTTCTTCCAGTCCCACCCCCTTCATAGGCCCATGTGATGGAAATGTGAAATAGGGTCTTCTCAGTGGTTGCTCCTTGTAGCCACTGTCCTTCTTACTGTATTGGCTGATAAAGACTTTTTTTAATTATTATGGTAACTTTCAAAAATCAAATATTGTTAAAAAGGGGTTTAAATAGGGTGCTGTGGTTAGAGATGTAAAATTTCCAGAAATTTTGAAAACATGGGGAAAAAATTTTTTTTTTTCTCCTGGCTTCCTTTTTGAAGAAAAAAATATACATACAATATATATATATTTTTCTCTTTGTATATGTAGTGTAATCTTACATGTAGGTTGATTTTGTTGTTTGTCTTTACTATGTCTTGGTTTGGTTGTTTGATTGTTTTTGTTTTAGGTATTTGTGTCAGTTTTTAAAATCTCTGATAAAAAAGAAGAAAAAAACCTAGAAAAAAAGTGATATTTTCATCCTTTATACAGAGTGCGCCAAAAGTCATGTCCCATAGGTGTCATCTGAGTAAAAAAATGTTTAGAAGAAAATGGCAGCCAATTTGAACATTTAATTTAATTTATACAATAAATTTCCTATGGGTCATGACTTTTGGCACACCCTTGTAGATAGAAAAATACTTTGCTACTTAAGGAACTAAAATGTCTATACATAATATGATACAAATATGCAACTTTGTTTGGCATAAAATTATTATACTTGGTAAATGAAATTATGGTATATGAAAATTATAATTTAGTTACATGATAGTTGCAAGTGGAATACCCTTTTTACAAATTTTATTTTTTCTTTCAAATAGAATCACAAGGTCCTGAACCTTAAGGAATCTCTTTGTTTTGCTACTTCATTAGGAACAGGTGAAAACAGGAAAAACCACCAATATAAGTAAAACAGAGAAAATCAAGTGGTTCAAGTGCCAGCTCATTTTGTATCTTATACTGGTGTCTCATGCTTTTTTGCAGTTGCTTTGAGGTTGAAGAGTGGAGAGTGTGATTTGCAGTGCAAACTGGCAGTTTCTAGGATTAAAATATGTTTCTGTGCTTTAAAGAAAAGCAATGATTTAATTACTTTTGAGGAACTGGAAAATAAGGAATCACAGGTTGTACCTTCTTCATCCAAAATGCTTGGGACCAGAAGTGTTCATATTCTGGATTTTTTCAGAATTTGAAATATTCTTTTTTTGGAATAGCCTTGTGTCTTGTTTCTTTACTACTTTTGTTGTATATGAGATGCAAGGCTGGAGAGAGACTGAGCATCTTTGAAGTGACGGGAATCCATTCCACCCACCATTTCACAAATCTTCAGGCTCTGCTTTTTTGCCATCAACCACCTGCTTCTGTCTTCAAGACTGTAGTGCTCCTTGGATCTGAGAGATGATTGAGCAGGAGTGTCACAGCTGCTGCCTTGAAGGTGGAAATGGGTGACTAGTGGTAAAAGAGAAAGGTTGAGGATTTGACAGATGAATGAACAGGAGCATCACAGCTACCATATTGAAGGCAAAACTAGGTGGTTGGCAGCAAAAGGTTTCAGGTTTTGGAGGTTTTCAGATTTTGGATTTCCAGCTAAGGGAATCTCAAACTAGTTGTAAAAGAAATTTTACTTGCAATGATGAGGAATTAGTGGAAAGGTTGCAGGATTAGAAATGTTTGTTGTTAACTGCTGCCAAGTTGACTTCAACTTATGGCAACCCTTTGAACAAGAAACCTCCAAGTCCCCTGTCGTCAATACCTCTGAAAACTCTGGCACACTGGGGGCCATGGCTTCCTATAATGTGGTTTTCCTCTTTTCTTACTGTCTTCTACCTTGCCAAGTATTGTTTTCTTTTTCTAATGAGTCATGCCTTCTCATAATATGTCCTAAGTATGACAGTCTCAGTTTAATCATCATGGCAACTAATTACTTTTAAAAGTAACTTTTTAATTTTCATTTAGTCAATGCAGGAACACAGATGTTGTTAACAATTGACCAAACAATACTTTGAAACAAATGGAATGGTCATATGGTTGGGTGGGTTTCAATCTTTCATGAACCTGTACCAGGACATGTGTGAAGTAATATCATAACCACTTCAGGAAAGTCCATTGGCATTGCATGGACATTAGACACAAGCTAAATGATATCTTCATCTCCATCTGCATGACTAACATCTATAAAGAGAATAAAGAGCATCAGCGTAAGTGACACTGTCATGCAACAACTCTTCCTTTTTAAAGAAAGGAAAAACAGTAGGGGCATGATGATGAGGCAGTAGCAAGCAAAATTTTAACTCAGGTGTGTCTTTGTTATCATCCTATATTGGGGTGGGAAATCTATGGTCTTTCAGAAACTGGATTCCAACTCCTATCAGTCCTCCAGTCCTATCAGAGTTAGTGTTCCATTCCCACATTCCCAAACCCTATTCTGAGTTATCTCCAGTTAGCTCAGTCTTGTCCAGCTCCTTGAAAGTGCCAGTTCTTGAAAGTACCAGTTCTGAGACTGTGGATGATTTTTTATTGTCATTACTCTGGGCCTTTCCACACTACACTGTTATAGTGCTATTATTCCACTTTCAACATCTTGTGGAATTCTGGGGTTTGTAGTTTACTGAGGCCAAAGAGCTGTCTGGCTGAGAAATCTAAATGCCCCTCCCTAAACAGCAAACCCCAGGATTCTATAGGATGTTGAAAGTGAAATAATAGCACTACAACAGTGTAATGCAGAAATGGCCTCTGTTGAACCCGATTACCTCTTTAAACAGATTTTTTGTTCAAACAAGTGGCAACTCAATTGCTTAGATATTTATTGGTGTCAATAAGAAGAAATTGAAACCCTTTTAGTGGCATGAAACACAGCACAGTCCTATACGTATCAGAAGTAATATGACTGAGTTTGAGCTACCATAATTCCTCACCATTGGCTATACTATCTAGGGCTGATGACATTTGCAGTCCAGCTTCCGGAGGAGTGCACTGTGCCCATTTGTGGTCTAAGGGTTAGATTGTTTATCTTTATATTTCTGGAGAGGAAATTATCCTTGAATTGCCTTTATGATCATACATGGCCTAATTTTATGGAGAAGAGGATAATGACTGCAGTCTAAATATTAAAGTTACTCTTGAGTATAAATATACTTCTGTGGGCATCCCTAAGTCTAACCAGTATAGAAGTCACAAATTGAAATCTAACCATAATTTGCCTATGGGATCCCTAGGAAAATGCTATTATTGATTGATAATGGGAGTAGATTGTAATTATTACTGGATGCCAGTCTTTCTGCTGACAATACCACCCATTTCTTCTTGCTCTCTCTTTTGTAGAAGCCACAGGAATTCCATGCTGGCATATTTTCTTCTACTCCCATCCTCTCCACATTGACATTCGTTGACATGTTTCTGGTTACACTGACATCATTTCCAGGCAATGGGGTTTGTATTTCCAACCTGCAACTGTTTGACTACAACACATCTCAGCCAAATTCCCTTCACAATCCCAGTTCAGCCTTGTTGGGTAAAGGGTGAGTGATTCCTTTGTAACATGGCCTTTTTTTTTCTTGTATTCAATGTCAACCATTTGCTAGGTGTTGAAACAAAACCAAAAACAATTAACACAAGGCACACGCCCACACACCAACAGTGCAGAAACCATTTTTAGCTCAGTGTAAGCACAAACAGTTGAGCAAACCTCACAATGTGAGCTGCATTACAGCTATAAAATATTATTGAATCTCAGCTGTTCTAGAGAGTATGTGTGGAGCAGGGAGGAACAGCTCTCAAATTTGTCCATTACTGCACACTTGAAAATTTAAATCCCAGATCTCACAATTGTATGTATTGCACATATGCACATATGCAATAAAGTGATTTAACAGCAGCTGATAATTGGCTGCAAATTTTACAAACATTCTCCTGCCTTTCTAGTCCCTCCAAAAGCTTCTGTTGCTTTTTTCAGTTCATTAATTCACTGTTCATGAGCAGTGTTCTGGTGCACAGATCCCAACTGCTTTTGCTACAAGCTAACCAAAGCACAAATCTTCCTCCCATGGGTAGTTTATTGTGTTTTTTTCACTATGGCAAGCAGCACTAAACATGAAGTCTTCGCTAAGAGTTATATATTACAGACCAACTTTAAGAAGTGTAAAACTTAACTGAATAGGCCCAGGATTGTTTTGGGATCTACAATGGTGATGCAAGCACCAACTGCTGCTTGAAGCTTCTATTCAAAAATAAATGTCAGCATGATCTCCTAGCCCAGGGGCCTTTGGGGCCTATCTCTTAAAGGGGTAATATATATTAGTAATGAATAAATTCAGCATGACCACGCAGTCTAGTTTGTCTCTTCTAGACATGCTAGCAAAATGAATTTAGAATAAATTATAGGTTATTTCTCTGACCTCTTTCAGGAGAGATGAATCAAGATAGAATGGTCCAGCCAGATTCAGAAAATAAACCTCAAACAGAAATTTTATCTTTTTTTAGCAGCTCCAGTTTGCAATGGGAGTGATTGGTTAGCATGCATCATCAGCATGTTGGCTCATTCTCATGATTCTTGCTCACAACAAGAAAATTCAGATATGCTTAGTGGTACCACAGTTTTGAAAAGCTGATATTATAGCAATTTTTATTCAGCCCCGGATTATTTGTAGGGAGACCAGGGTCTGAATCCCCGCTCAGCTATGGAAACCTGCTGGGTGACACTAGGCAAGTCACATCTTTCATCCTCAGAGAAAGGCTATGGCAAGCTCCCTCTGAACAAGTCTTGCCAAGAAAACCCAGTAATAGGTTCTATTTAGGGTCAGCATAAGTCTGAAATTACTTCAAGGCACACACTAACAATAGAAGGCCAAATAGGTGAGTTTTGCAGCTCTGCAGAGAATCAGACATGCATATCCTCAGGCAGTGTTAACTTTGTACATTGTACTTTGAGCAACTGTGTAGCAAAACCATTGCTTTAGAACAACAGCAAGATAAACAAGGAAGCTTGAAAATGTAAATTTTCCAAAATTTTCTTCTGCTGGAAGTTGAACACCTCTTGTTGTGCATCTTCAAATAATTTCTGACTTATGATAATTCTGAGGCAAAACTATCATGGGGATTTGTTCAGAGGGGGTTTGCTTTTGCTTTCCTCTCAGATTGAGATAGTGTGATCTGCCCAAGGTCACTCAGTAGGTTTTGATGGCTGACCAGGGATTTCAACCCAGGTCTCCAGAGCTGTGGTCCGTCACTCAAACCACTACACTGTGCTGGATCTCTGAGCACCTATAAATAATCTAGGACAGAAAGACAGAAGGATAACCAGGTAGACCATATGTTTCAACTTTTCACAGAATGCAACTGGGAGACGTGTCTGAGCAACATTAGATTGAGTTCAAGATAGGAAAAAGTTATTAATGAGAAAGAACTGATAAGCTAGAAGAAGCTGCAGAGGTTTGCTTTTGCCTAAGTGTACGGGGAAGGGTAAGATTCCATCCCATCCTCTCCCTGCCACTGAGTTAACTGAGTGTAAATTACTTTTGCACTTTGAACTTATTTTACACCAGTGGAAGAAATCTAAAGACAAAGGAGGAGAGAGAAGCTGGAACATTTAAAAAGTAAATGAAAAAAGTGGATTAATTGGGACAGTCCCTGCCAAATTGGGACAGTTGGAAGGTACGGTAGACCCCTGTATCTATCTTCTTCCCTGGGGGGGTTGACTGGTTGGCTGGATTTTACACAAATTCTAGGCATGCTACTTGGTGCCTTTATTTAGACCATTAGCTGACCCAGATTCCAAGTTTTCATTTTAAGAAAAAAACAACAAACTAACCTTCTGAAAACTTAAATATAAAGCATAATGTTCAGCTGTATTATTTTGCAAGAAACAAGCTTACAACACTTTTCCGCTGTTTAGTCACCAAGTAAATTCTCACAGCGTCATAGAAATCTAAATTATGGTGACCCTTTCCAAATTCCCTGAGTAAATGTTTCTATTTGGCAGCAAAATTTAGCCTATTTGCAGAGACCTGTGGTCTGTTTTCATATTGCTGCTGGAAAACAGTGCACAGAAACTGATGGAACTAAACCACAGGATTCCACAGGGAGAAAATACAACAGAACAAAGCTGGAAAACGTGACATATACTATATAAAAGTCAAAGTTTGTGAGTGAGTTTGTCTGTTTGTCTTCGTCAGGCAGGCAAGGACCTCATATGATTGGCTGCCTGTGAAGATTCTGTGTAATCCTGGGGTTGGCAGGTCAGAGAGGGGCCTTTAGAATTCTCTGCCAGAGAGCTCTAAATAGGCCCGTTGCTATGGAGATGAGGCCTAGCAGCTCAGAATACAGTTTGGATTGGCGGATATAGGGAAATGTTACACTTACTGGACACACAGGATCTGAAATCTATGTATTTCAGCCGCATCTAATTCCTAAGGTAAGATAAGATAATTCCTAACGTACTTCTAACAAATATTATCTATGAGAAAATAAAATCCTGGGGAATGCCGGGTAAATACGCTAGTAATTTATATAATAAAAGTCCAAAGGAGAGTCCCTGTCTTGGGTATGTGGTATATAGCACTTTGAACTGGTTACTCAATCATAAGTTAAATGGGTTTTGCATCTAGGTAAATGTCCACAGGAGATTATATATTTGTATTTGTTAAGAATCCCTTTCCTACTAGAATGCAACACATACCTGTGAAACAGAACAGCCGCTTGGGGTGTGTGTAGGAACTATTTGTATTCAAGATAAGTAGCAGTAGAATGTGTGAGGATGGAGTTCATGGGGTAAATCTGTCTGCCGTAGTAGACTGGCATTTGCTTTGAAAGATATATTTTCAACAAGTCTTCAAACAGAGGTTGGATAGCCATCTTTTGGGAGTGCTTTTGTTGTGTATTTCTGCATAGCAGGTTTAGACAAGATGTCCCATGTTGTCCCTTCCAACTTTTTGTTTCTATGATTTTTTTTTTTTTTGACTATGCATTGGACTATAACCTCGGAGGTCAGGGTCTGATTCTCCACTTGGCCTTGGAAACCCACTAGGTGACTTTGAATATATCATACACTCTCTGTCCCCAGAAAAACCCATGATTCACCTTAGGGTCACAGTAAGTCAGAAATGATTTGAAGGCAGACAACAGCAGCAACAACAGTAATTTGTGGATTGAGACCTCTCAAGCTCTGAGGTGGGAGAAGTGTCACTCTTGCTCCCATCCTGGTCTTACCAGTTTGTACATTAGCTGCAAGGAGGTGAAACAGCTGCCATGTAAGCAGGCAGACTGGGCAAATCACTCTCTCTGAGCCTAAGAGGAAGACAGTGGAAAACCTCTTCTGAATACATCCTGCCAAGGAAACCCTATGATAGGGTTATTGTAAATTGAAGTTAACTTGAAGGCATATAGCAATAAGAATTTTCCAGGAAGGAACTTTTCACAAGTTCATCTTCCTTAGAAGAAGACTTATTATGTCACTGAAGTATCTGTTCAGTTATGAACACGTGATGAGTCTAGGGGACCAGGCAAGCAGCCAGCAGGAGAGCATTAGCTTTTAAAGAAGTGTCAGTTCCTGGCTTTTGAAAGCAAACATCGTATCCTTGGAACTCCCCAGGCTCCCTCTTGACAGCTAGCTATTAAAAAAAAGCCCTGCTTCCTCCACTCCTCTGCATTCAAAATTAACAATTGTTTTTCCCCAGCTCCCACTCAGGCAGTTAGGGAGTGTCCCGTAGCTACTAGCTACCAGCCATTAAAAGCCATTAATGTAGTGACCATGTTCCAGCCATCAGCGTCCCTTAAAAACACACATTAAGCTATTTGTTCAATAAGAAGACAATATCCTCACTTTGCATAGATAGTGATGAGTGAAAGAAGGATCAGTACTCCCTGCCTCTATTGGATTTTCAATCACGCATCCACCTTCCCAGTAGAGTACAGCCAGGTCTCCAAGGAGAGCCCATAAATGTACACAGCTGTGTTGATCCATAACAACAAACCACTTCTATTTTAATCTCCAAAGAGAGTGGATTCTTTGTAAAATTGTGTGTGTTTGTGGCTTCAAGTCAAATGCTGATTTATGCTGACTCCATAAATTTCATAGAGGTTTCTTAGGCAAAGAATAACCAGAGATGGTTTGCCACTGCCTTCCTCTGAAATATAGCTCTCAGCATCTGATATTTCTTATAAGTCTGCCATCCAAGTACTGGTCTTAATTGCCTATTCCAGATGAAACTTTGGGCACAGAAGGAGCATTTACTCCAAAGTGAGAGGGGAGGGGACAGTGTTCCGCTCTCCCAGCTTACTCATGGCCTTTTTTGGAGCAGTGGAGCACACTCAATCCATTTCTTTGGTCTCCGCCCCCCTAATTCTTGGCTTTGGAGGAGGTTCCCTGGCTCTCTATGACAAGAGAGGTGGCAGAGAGGAAAAGGAGCAGCTTCTGCCTCTATCCCTGGTTGAGTTTCCCTCTTTAAATATCCGGCAGGTGCATGCTGCTTGCAAAGGAGAGAAATGGAGCATCTATG
The DNA here is from genome assembly GCA_948474755.1 of Ctenosaura bakeri. Lineage (NCBI taxonomy): Eukaryota > Metazoa > Chordata > Lepidosauria > Squamata > Iguanidae > Ctenosaura > Ctenosaura bakeri. The sequence continues at coordinate 83,239 of CAOLHI010001965.1, forward strand.
ATTTTTTCCTCTTTTAAGTTCCTGCAGAGTAGATACTGCCTTTTTCCCCTAAGGAAACTTTCTGTGGGAACCATGCCTTTGTGGGTTGGCTCCTAGAAGGCAGAGTAGAAAAGTTGAGCAATTCAATGATTACTGATTACTTCTGATATGTGCATGTATCATGAGAATGGGCAATTTAAACGTGGAAACAGCGATAGGCAATCAGATACATTTACAGTTACATTTGTCCTGTTTGGATCCATCCAGTGCGTGGGCAAAATCAAATCCAACAGATGGCTACCCTTGTTACCCTGTATGTTGGGGGTCCTGGGAGGGGCGCCCAAATAACCAAATAAAAATACAAGATGGGGAAATTAAACTCAAGCACTCTCTTAAGCTAACGAGATCAGGGTAACTTTAGCTAGGATCTTTTACCCTATGTATACAGCGTCAGGTCAGAGAGCGGCTAGACAAGTTTAAATTAACAAAATAATATTTATTGAGGACAAACAACACAAAAGACACAACATACATTAACTAACTGAGAAATAGAAATGAAGAGTTTTTGGGGAATGGGTAATACAACACCTGGTCTCGTAATCCTGGAGAGGAGAGGAAGTTGCAGGGGAGGAAACTCAGTGCAGTTCGCTGAGGGGAGCTCACTGGACAAACCGACAGCAAGGCAGGATGGGAGTCCGAAGCGTTCTGAGGTAGTCCCGAAAATGGGGACTTTTTATAGGGTGGATTTTACCTACAGGCCATGCCATGCTCGGTGAGAACAAAGGAGATTTGGAGCTGGACAAAGGAGTTGGGAAAGGTCAGGTTTTACATGATGGGCTTAGCACTTGATGACAATAGTATGGCCAGTATGCAAATGGCTCAACATAAAGGAATGACTTGGCACTTGGCCGTGCGTCTTTGTATAGTTTCGCACTGAGCAAGGCTGGTTTGCAAGAAGGTTTTCCCTGAAGCATCGGAGAGGCTTAAGTTGCCTGCCTAAATGAGGTTTGGAATGTACAACCATTAATGGCCGTGCCCAATACGTGCTTGTCCGGTGGATCTCTGCAAACACATGGAGTGGGGTGGCAGAGAAAGGTCAAGCAAAGGCCAAATTATTTGATATCAAAAGGATATCTAGTGCTCTCACCAGACATATCATAACCGTGGTTAACACCCTGTTCATTCCTGGAAATCGAGTAAAGATTTCTGGATAGGCAGCAAGATGCTCTATGCTACACTGTGCTACACATAGATGCTAAAAAGAAACAAATGTAATAGTCAGATTATAGTGTTGTATCTCTTGACTAAGTTGAATTATATTTTGTTTCTTTTGCAGAGATTGACATTTTCAGTTTGAAATCTGGCTAGGTTGGCAAAATGTTCTAGTGCAATTCTCCCCACCTTAGGTAAGATTTTTGAAATGAGGAGTCAGAATCCAGATTTCATTATGTATCAAGAAAATGCAGATGCAGGCAGAACTGTGGGCTGTGATATGCTTTCTGACATGGTACTCTCTGTCTTTATAGAAGTGTCCATGCAATGCCCTTTAGAAAGATTAGATTTTATTTCAAGCTTATCGATGTGAGGTTTACGGGCACTTTGGAACTTAGATTCTCAATGTTATATTGTTATATTGTTTATTGTTACGTGGTTTCAAGGTGTTTCTGACTTATGGCAACCCTAAGGCAAATCTATTGTGGGGTTTTCTGAGGCTGAGAGTGTGTGAAGTGCCCAAGGTGGGCACTTCCATGAGATCCAGGGTTGTAGTCCAGTGCACAAACCACAGTAAATTAATACTTGGGAATATGACTTCTCACTAAGCAATCAATTTTTAAAAATAGTCATATAAGACTGGTAGTATTTATACCTGCTCTAAATTTAAAACCAGAGAGATAACCTAATGAAATGCAGTCATCAGCTCTTTTATTTTAACAGATATAGTAACTCGCACTGTTAGCAGTCCAAGAATAGAGGTATGGTGCATGAAAAAATGAAGTACCAGTCAAACTTAAGTCTATTTTGCTCACTGTTTTACTAGTATGGCAAGCTGCTGGTTATAACTATGATTTGGTTCAGACATAATTATATGTTAACATAAGGGAGAACAAACCTTTGAATCTTTAGGCTCAGAAGCTCCACCCAGCATGGTTGACAGTCAGGAATTATGGGAACATGAAGTCTAAAACATCTCGAAGACCAAATGTTCCCAATTCTTGTTTCTGTGTTACATGTATGGGCGTGTTTGCACTCCCCATCTCTACCCATGCAAACAAAAGTACGCAATCAAAAGCATTTCCTTTCATTTTAAAATATTGACTGTTGTTTTGTCAAAAGTGGAAACTGCAGCTAGCTTTGACTGGTTTATCTAGAAAAGCCAAGATCAGAAACCATATCTTGATCCTGGTTTGTTTCAAAAACTCATTTCGAGTTTATGGAGGAAGAGGAGGAGGAGGAGCAGAGGACCTCATGAACTTGTGCACATAACCTTGAGTTTTATCATTATGTCTGACACAATCTCTATATGTCTAAATGCAGATCTTAGCAAATTGCCCAAAGAAGCAAAAATGAGGAACAGGTTAACTTCAGCCAGTTGCACCAGAAGTGTTTATGCATAACTAGGGATATAACGAATACACTCCCAGGAAACATCTGAAGTAGCAGACATCACTGTGAATAAAATGCATATCTTGAAATTCCATATCTGGTTAGAGATATATATGCCACTCCCAGTTCTTACTTTTAAAAGTGGAATGAAAATGTACCAGTTGTGCATCTTCTTTTTCGATACTTGTGAGTCTTGGTGTAGGTAGTCAGTTTGTTGTACATGGTCGGTTAGTTCTATGGACATTAATAAACTGAGTGCCACCTGTGTTTATACTGCCAATATTGTGCCCAAGATATTCTTCAACTGGCAACCCTCTCATTTCTCTGTTTTTAAAAAATGGTTAGAAACATAATGGTTGCTAAAAAAAATGTGTGATGCTGGTACAGAAGCTAGGCTAGGAGTCAATTAATCTCAGTCTTTACCAGTCTTTCTTTCAAGTTAAAAAAAACTCCCTTTGTATTGTATACTTTTTTAACCTAGACCTTAGGTATCTCCTGTGATGCTCCAGGTCCTCTCAGATATAGGGATCAATGATAGCACTGTTTCTTCGAGCAATGTCTAATTGCTGACTTCACCACAATCAGTAGAAAGACCAACTAAAGGCAAGATTGTTTCAACATGACCTGATTAGTCTCCCTAATTCTTTCAGGAATCCCATCTGGCCTTCAACTTGATTAAGATTAGGAGAATGATCTTTCAGTACCTCATGACTACACTTTTGTTCTGAAAATCTAATTCAATTCCTTTGCTTAGGTTTGGCTCCCTGTGTGTTTCTTGTCTCGCTTCCTTTCTGCAAAACCATAACATTTTTTAGGAATTCTGCCATTTCATTTCCTTCATTCCCTCATCCACATTTTTACTGAGATCTTGTTTCTCTAGCAGAGGGAACATTGTCTATCCTTTTAACGAAACATTTTAGAAACAGTCTAGCAAAATCAATTTGTTGAAGCCATTTTAGTTTTGAAGAATTTCCTCTCATAATATGGTTTGGACTTGCCAGCACATTATAAACTATGGGACCCAGGTGCTACGTGTGTGTGTATTAATCAGTTCCACCAAGATCATCCAAGACTGTGTCCTTTGTATTTGACGGGACACATGCGCATTTTAAAAACATGCCTGAATATTCACAGTTATGTGATGTGGTATAGGAACACCAATGACATTTTTTTCTCCTTTAAAAGAGAAGCACTGAAAGAAATAACTGAATTACATGATAGGGGATGGAAAAGAGAATAACGAACTGTGGGTTGTTGTGGGTTTTTCAGGCTATAAGGCCATGTTCTAGTAGTATTTGCTCCTGACGTTTCGCCTGCATCTGTGGCTGGCACCTTCAGAGAATCTGGAGACATGGAGATGGAATGGAGTATATATACTTGTGTGATCCCTGGGTGAGAGGGATTTGCATTTGTGGTGGATTGTTTAGGATTTTAAAAAATTCTTCCTTGTTTGCAAACAAATCTGTACAACTGTATTAATGACAACTGACAGAATGCCTACATTGTAGGGTTTTTTGTGATTCTATAACAAACTGTGACCTTGTGGGATTAAAACATCCCATCCAGCTACATGAAGGCAACTAATGGAGAAGGAGAATTATGCTCTTGACTTGAAACAGGTCAAATAAACCTTAGCTCTTTGACACAGTGAAGTTTTACATTGTTTCACTCTTTGATCAAAGAACAAACAACAAAAGTCCTGTGAAAAGAGGACATTTCTGTCTCAGCTTTTGGTGTATTCTGCCATCTGCTTTATGCTCTCTCTACAAGAACTGCAAAACTGCACAAATAACACTATCAATGTTTGGTGCACACTAATGTTACCACCCCATAGGTGCCACCCCATAGGGGCAAAATGTAGGGCCACCCCATGATGTCAATATCTCCTTGCAAAAGTGGGGAATGAATTAGCTCAAAGTTTAGGAGGCTGGTGAGAGGGCGGCAACTTAGTGAGACCTTTCCTACCAGTGTTTATAGGCTCCTGCAGGAACAGAATCAGCCAGAGAGTAAAATGTTAGCTAAAATGTGTTTTTATTGAAAAAAATTCACTCACACACCCAACAGTTTAAGCATGCACACAATCACACATAGACTAGCTGAAGAGAAAGTAGGAAAGAGATTGTAAGAGGTTCAGGCAATAATTTCTGTGTCTAGAGAGAAGTGAAGAAAAGTGGCAGTGTGGCTTAGGTAAAGAACTTATGGACAGGTCTTGGTCAAGAATCAGATGAACAGAGTGGCGTTTGGATCAGTGAGAGACTGCACTGGACAGTCTGAAATCAGAGATATTTGTAGCCGAAAAATAGCCTGAGGGCTAGACTGATGCCTACAATCCCAGGTACTTGAGGAGGGTCAGCCTACATAGCAGTTTTAGTGGTCCTGTTTTGCCAGATCCTTGCATAGCATCTTCAGGGATCAGAGGGACCAATTCAATGTTTTTAATGTTGTGGTGCAGCCAGGAGTTTAAAGGACTGAAGCATCTGCATTCTTTCATTATCAGGGATGATGACATCATCTACCATGTTGCTTAGACTTCCCTGTGCTTCTTGGCTTGGTCAGCAACTTCAGCACTTCAAATGCTCAAAGCAGATTCACCACTCCACTGACATAGAATCCATGAGCTACCATTGACCAGAACATGTACTTTCCCACACAAGGCTCCTTGTCTTTCACCAAGCTTGATTTTAAAATCTAGGGATGGGCCAGCCGAATCCATGAATCCTCGAATACTGGGTAAGGATTCGGGAGTCGTGAATCCCAATCCCTGTGCCAAATAGGCAAACTGAATCTTTCGAATCCACCAACCAAATAGTTTGTTGGAGACTGGGACACCTGAAAACCTGGGAGACTAGACACAATGGAGATGGCAAGTAGGTGAGTTTTTCCCTTGGAGTAATAATGGCCTTTGCTAACAATTTCAGAAATTACATCTGGGGTTGTATTCTAAGATATTTAAATTGAACATTTAATATTTAACTTCAGCACTTGACTGGAAGGTACAGGCTTGAGATTTCAGGGAAAGCTGAAAGATTCCTTTGCATAGCTCCCTTGCAAAGCGCTTTCATGCACAATTCTGGGATGTGTAGTTTTACAAGGTGTTACAGCCTTCTCTGCCCAAGTGTGCTGGAGGATCATCAAACTACAAATCCCAGGATGCCAACAAGGAGCTATGCAAAGAAAATCTAGTTTTGACCTGTACTGTACTGTAGTATATGGCCCTGTTTACACAAGCAGGAAAATGTGGGATTAATCCACATTTTCCTGCCTGTACAGAAAGGGTCTTCATGTCATTTTCAATCTGGGGAGATCCTGAGCCAAAAATTGAAAATTGTCCTGGCCAGATTTCTTCACAGGGAAGTTTGCCTTTGCCTAGGCTTTTGCTAAGGCTGAGAGTATGTATCTTGCCTAAAATTATCCTTCTTTCCCTTGCTTTTTAAACTCTTTTAAAAAAAAGATTTGAAAGATTTGAGATTCGTGAGATTCGTGGATTCCCAGAACCTTCCAGGGATTTGGATCTGGGTTTGGATTCGGAAAATTCTGGATTCGTCCCATCTCTATTAAAACCTAAAGGGTTAACCAGTCTTTTAGACTGGTTAACCAGCTAATACTAAATCACTAGAAGTCAAGACATCCTACTACAAATGGAGAACCTCAGTAGTTTTGCCTTTATCTTCTGCACATGTTAATTGAGAAATCGGTTGAAACCCAAGTTTCTGACACTGTGTCCTCTTATCCTGACACTTAGGTACACACTTCATAACACCCTGAGCTTTCTACGAAGCATCTTTCCCTTGTTAAAATGTGAATGAGTTCCAGGCAGGAAAGATCTGTGGAATACCAAAAGATATTCAGTTTGCTGAGCAAAGTCATGTTACTTTAGTGTAATAAAGGCAGTACTTCAGGACATTATGCTTGATGGCTTTGAAGAATAATTTTCAGTATCTATTGCATACCACACAACTTTGTTCTTCTTTGTATGGTTGGGACAGTTTCTTCCACAATCTTATCAACCTAGCCACAAGTCCAGGTGGGATACAGCTAACCACACATAGCCATCACACAGATTTGCAGAAAATGTGTTTGACACACCTCTCTCCCCCTCTCTCTTTCAGGTTGAACACATACAAATGTCATAACTTCATGGAACATTTCTCTCTCTTTCTCTGATTTGTGTGTCTCCAATTCCTTTCTCCCAGGGTACATTATTCTTCATCCTGCTTCAGCCCAATGTTATCCAGAAATGTGTAAAAAAAGTGCCTGGATTTCCAAAGTAATCAAGACAGCCTGATTCTGCCATGTGTTTGTCACACAGAGTCACACAGACTAGCTGTTCTGTGAAGCAAGTCTCCAGCTCCTGCTCGCACACACACACACACACACACACACACCCTCTCTCCCTCCCTCAGTCTGAGGAAAGCTGACTTCCGTGAGACAGTTTCACACAGAGACACCCTGAGTGCCCAGAGGAGCTGGGGAGCGCCTGCTAATGGCTGACAGCTACATTGAAGAATCAGAGCCCCTTTCTGAGCAAGGGGAGACTGTGGAGTGGGGCTATGAAGAAGGTAAGGAGATCGGGGGTTTCACACCGTAAGCTGAAGTAAGGAGACATTTTCACCATGTGTGAGTGAGAAGGCTGTGTCGACTTTAACAACTATACATTTATTCCTGCCATCTGAACTATACATTTATTCCTGCCATCTGAATACATTTGGCTAATGGTATTAGGTGTCATTTCAACAGACTTTTGCGCTTAGAAGCAAAATGCTTTCCCCATAAGGAGACACTATTAGATTAAGTTTGCCAGTGAATCTATAAGTGGATGATTTCTGTTTAGATTTAAAGAAGAGGGAGGGACCCTTGAAATCAAATGATTTGTTTCCACAGTAAGCCCCTCTTTTTTTGAAATGCAAAGCAATGCAAATAGTTGCCTCTCTGCAAATAAGTCCTACGTTCCTGCTCTACCTTTGAAACTCAAACATTGCAACTCTGATAGCAGCTAGTGACTATACACAAAGAAGATGGATTACTTTTGTTGTTGTTTTACCGTCCAGTGAGCACAGACTGTGGCAAGTCAAAGGGATTTCTAATCCTTTCTCACGTTTGATAACCCAAGCTGTATTTAAGGTGGGTCCATAAACATTTACGGTTAGAAATTGGGATGCTTAGGAAGAGTGCACTATTTAAATGAAGCACGTAACCACAATTTTAGACAGGGTGTTATGTGTGTAGTGTAGCTGTAACAGAGAACTAAGAAAACAAAAATTGCAAGTAGCTGTATTAATCCATTGTGAAGGAATACACACATAAAGGAAAAGTTGGATTATGGCCACCTTAACTTTCATAAGGGCCACCTTAACTTGCACAATGTGCAAGCTCTCCAATATATTCATATTCTCATATTCTCATTCTCCTCTTCTTACTGGGTGCTGAATAAAAATGATGTGGAGTGGGGAGTATTGTTGCTTGGATGTAGTGAGAAAGAGTATCAGGACCAACATCACAAAGCAGCAAGGAAACTTTGGCGTTTACCAGAGTTCTTCAGTCTGAATGAAAGATTATTTGCTCAGGTTTGCCAACTAATCTCTTGTTTTTACCCAGCACAATCTCACCTCAAGTTGGGATAACATCTCCTTACTTAGCAACTTACCTCTTAGCAACTGTAAACTTGGGGTTTGTCACCACTGTATGGTGAAGTTTACATTTTCTAAAAAGAGGTGAAGGCGATGTTATGGCAGTTTGAGATTGTGCTAGGTAAATCAGCAGGTTAGTTGGCAGGCATGAACCAATAACCTGTCTGTCAGACTGAAGAATTTTGGTGAACAGAAAAGATTATTTAATACTTTCCAATGTTTCCTTTGGTTTAGTGACAGATTAAGCTAAATTTGTCTTAAAAACCCAGAATCAGGACTTACTACATGTTTGTGGTTGAGAAAGCATTTTCTCTCCAGAGTAGACTGGTGTTTAGACATACTAATGGCCTTATGGAGAACTGGAATTCTTTTGTTAAAAATATTCCTTTCCTTAGTAAAATTTCTGGTATGGACCACTGATCCAAACTAGATGTGATGTTAAAAGTGTGTCTGCATTTAATGTCACTAGATGTGAAATTAAAAGTGTGTCTTCATTAATGTGTACCACATGCACTAGCACCTGCTAGTATATGTGGTAATTATTAATGGAGGAGTTAGAGCAACAATAAAAAAAACTGGTGGGAAACAATAATTCAATCTTTTTTTCCAGTGGTCTGGAGAAAATGTTCTTCCAAATTACTATTTTCGTGTTAGGAAATCCATCTATTGGGATATATAAAAAGTTGCATTTAATGTCACAGCTCATTAGACCCCTAATTTGGCTCTGTTCTGTGCTTGGGACATGTTAGAAGTATAAGGACAATTTGGGCGAATCTGTTTAAGAGTTTTAGGAAACTTGTAACAGTTCAGGGATAATCCATTTAGACCCTCCTATTGACAGAAAGACTTCCACCAATGGAATTGGGGGGGGGGATTGTCTTTCTCCTGCAGGTGTCCTTTCACACTACACAATTATAGCACTGTTTTCCACTTTAAATGTCATGGCAATGTCCTGTGGACTCCTGGGTTTTGTAGTCAGATGAGGCACTGGAACACTCTGGCTCAGAAGTCTAAACACCCTTTCCTATACTGCATACCCTGGAATTCCATAAGGAGTTACCATGGCAGTTAAAGTAGTGTGAAAGGGCCCCATGCTGCCCTTAATATCTAGAGGCTCAAATAGCCACAGTTTAAGAGCATCAGGAAATGCTGTCGTATTCCATTTCAGTTTCTTTCTTGTTTTTTTCAGGAGTTGAGTGGGGGTTAGTTTTTCCTGATGCTAATGGAGAATACCAATCTCCAATTAACTTGAATTCAAGAGAAGCCAAATATGATCCATTGCTCCTGGAAGTAATCTTATCACCAAATTATGTTGTATGCCGGGATTGTGAGGTCATCAATGATGGACACTCCGTTCAGATCCTCTTAAAGTCTAAATCAGGTATGCTTTCTTACTGTTTACTGTTTGTCTTAGGAAATATCCAGATCCAGCACTTCTTTCAGCATTCTAAATTAAACTGATTATTAATTGCAAAAATCATCAAGTAGGCAGAGATACACATTAGCTCAGTAAACATTATAAGCACCCTGTAAGGTTAGCATTATTACCTACATGTTACAGATGTGAGGTGTGAAGTTGAGAGAGACAGGCTTCCTTCAGGCCACACAATGGCTGAAGTGTGATTTGAACGAGGAATTGCCTGGCTCAGAGCTCATTAATTCTCACTGAGCAAGACACACACCTGAGCTTTCTTGAAGAACTCTCTCAGAAACTTCAGGGAACAGAAGAGTGTATAGATACAGGTCATCAGGCCAAAAATAACATCTCAGAAGCTTTCCAGAGAGGAGAGGAGTATAATGATTGCAACCGATCCTTAAGTATTACAGAAATGCTACTGTCTGTCTGGTTTCCTTCTTATGTTTTCAACACATTAATTAGACAAATGGAAGGACAGACTTGGCCTCCAGACAACTGAATTTGTTATAATCTGTAGTAATGGAAGAAACTGGCTTGCAGAAGATGAGCAGCACTTGGGCTCTCCTGTTTTCATGCATACAACCAGCTTCCAAATAGTGTGCTGGCCCCGTGTTTTTTAGCTTCTGTGAAGAAGAGAATTCCACAATTTACTGCTTCATGATGACATGTGACACTAGCATTCAGCAATAACAATATGCAGAATGTTTTATACTTAACATATTCTTGGCAATTCTTTAAATGCTATGAAGCAGCTGGGGGGACAACATCCTCTTGCATATATGGCCAGCTGGTCAGCAAGAAACAGTTGTCAATGGATCCTGCACTGGAAACTTGCATCTCAGAATTGGGAAGAAAATTTGATGCATTTCCTAAGAATGTTTCAGACATGGTCCAGAAGTGACAAAAGAATGACTTGTGCCTCTCCTAGCCCACAGCTTTCTAGTCACATCCAAATTTCTATGGAGAAAATGTACTGTTATGAAATTGGGGTTCGATGAAATAGCTTTTGGAGGTTCACTTCAGAGATTAGCTTTCATTAACAGTGTATTCTGCCAAACTTATCAAATCAATTGGGCTTCTGGAGATTGCCTTAAGGGCTCTGGAAATGTATCTGGGTCCTTGTGATTTCTTATTAAGATTGCTCTCAATCCCTGGACTCTTTTGGAAGGAGACAGCCATGTAGTATCAGTATAAAAAAAGGAAGGAAAAGTGTCAGTCTTGCAGTGGCTTTTAGAGTAACCCATTTATCTCAGCATCAGCTTTTGTGGGCTATAGCCCAGATTTTCAGATGTTGTAACAGACCACAAATGCTTATGCCGAAATAAATGATTTAGCCTTAAAGGTGCCACAAGGTTATTTTTTCTTTTCCCTTTTTATACTGAAACAGACTAACATAGCTACTTTTTTGAACATTTCAAAATCAGGACCTCCTCCCCACCCCCCAGCTGTGGAATGTGTTAATTCAGTCTGGGTGAAGAAAGAAAGAAGCTTTGGGTGGAGCCAAGACAGACTAAGTACAGGTCAGAGCTGGGGGATTTTTCAGGAGCGCTAAGGCAGACAGCCCTAGAAATCTCAGAGGGGGGCAGGTGTCGGTTGGAGTGGATTGTATTCTTTTGTGGGTCCTGGTGCCATGAGAATGGCAGGATATAAAGTAAATAAATAAATACTTTTTATTTTTTAAATCCTCCCAATAGCCTAAGGGGTCTAAGCAGTAAAGCAGTAAAGCTAACAAACGTTTTACAAAAAAAAAGAAGTAAATTTTCAGGGTCATAATGTAAAGGACCCCAATCCAGTATAAGCACTGGAACTTTTGAAACTCTGTTGCTCAGAGAATTAGTATGTGCATAGCAATTTCTTCTTCTGATTCAGTGTAAGGTGCATATCAGTTCTCAAGGATGTATATGTTTTCCATTGATGAGACCGGGAATAATGAATATTGGAATTGAGTCACACCTATTTCCCCCCCTCATCTAATCCAGAAAATATCTGAAATGATTCAAAGTATTTCAGTTGCTAGAATTGTTAATTGAGATCACTGTTAAACTGCTAGTCATTGATATTGTAGCTGCTGTTTCAGCAGAAAATAAATTATGAATAGATACAGGCATAGTTATGATTTTTTTAATACTGTAAATCAGCTTTTCATAACTAAGAAAGATGCAAAATATGGAAGTAAATAGAAATGCACATATTCTGAAGATCATTCACTTTCTGAAAGAGTAGCATTGCTATAATAATGTGATGAAGAGGTCTGTAGAACCTCAAAGACCATCATATTGGTTGTGGGACATTAAGATCTGGTGAACTACGCTCTGGTTTATGAAAACATATGCTGTGACAAATTGAGTGTGTATATGTACCTTCAAGTTGCTTATCAACTTATAGTAAGCCAATGAATTTTCATAAGGTTTTCTACGGCAAGGAATAGCCCAAGGTGGGTTGCCATCACCTTCCTCTGAAAAATAGCCTATAATTCCTGGTATACTCTGCTGTTTTCCCTTCAAAGTACAAACCAAGCCTGACCATAGTTAGCTTCCAAGATCCTATGGGATCTGGTACTTTCAGGGTAGTCAGACCTTTTTGTGTTAAATTTGTAAATCTTTAAAATGTCCTAGAAATCTTCTTTCTTTGCCAGTTTGATGTTTTGTCTTGAGTGGAGGAGAAAGCGCTATTAACTGTCTCCTTTAAGCACAATGCTTTTATACACAGGATCCAAGGCAGACTGACATTTTGCCTAAGACCACGAAATATCTCCTCAGTAGGAAGCAACAAGGACTAAAAACTTCAACACTTTCTATCCCCGTGTTTCACACAAGTTCTCCCATTAAGCTAATTATATTATAGATATGGGCATGGAATAAAATTCATGAACCTCCAGATGCTGAAAATAAACGAGATACCCTACGCACGTACAAAACACATTTTCATGATTTGTGGATGAACTGCCTTCTTTTTTTCCACATTACCCCTAATCAGGACACCCATTGCTAAAGTCAATTTAGATTTTGTTCCTGAAAGTTTGTTTGGGGATTACATTACAATATTTTAAAGCCAAGAAAAAAAAATCCAACTTTGAGGAAGTGACAGAATCTCTATGGTTGTGAAATGCTTTGCATGTAGAAGATAGCTTGTAAGGCTCTCTGATTCAAATCACTGAGCAGTTAGAAAGGATCATATGATGAGAAAAACTACAGCAGAGATCTTGGAATAAAGCTGTCAGTCAAAATAAGCAATACTGAGCTGAAGGGACCTGTTGCTATTCCAAAGTTCCTACTTTAGTTGTACATGATGAAGGAAAGCTGTGAGTTTTCTACAACCTTTTCTTCACAGTAAACCCGTCCTCTGGTTGTAAAAAAAAAGCTTAAAATATGAGCTGAAATATGTACCTGTTGCGCTTGCAACAATTTCCATTATGACAAAAACCACTGGACATCTTCTAGATCATAAGGGAAGAACCTCTGGCACTTGGACTGAATATGGCCCCCAGCCTAGTTTGATACACTCTATAAAGCAGAGCTTAGATGTTACTTTTAAGATAAAATAATATAATGATATAATATAATGCCCCGTAATAGAGCAGTGGAAGTATGACGCTCTGGTATTGTTCAGTTAAGGTTGGCTTCAACATATCATTCGATTCACTCTTTCTTAAAAGTAACTTTATAAGCTGTGTTGCAGAGGTGGAATGGCATAGAGAAAGAGAGAGATGGTATGGCATATGAGAGAGGAAGAATGGGCAGTACAGAAAGGAAGGGAGTGAGAAATACAATTCTGCAATTCTGCAATTCCACTTACCCACTCCAACACACATTTTTATCTCCATCTCACACCACTAATATTAATCAAAATAACACATTTTTCTCCTGCCATTTCCCCAATATTGGAACCTTGGGCAGGCTACAAAAATTAAAACAAATACAATTAAAAACAGTTACAAAAAAGAGTTTAAAACATATAAAAAATTATTATTAAAATGAGTTGATATATGAAATTAGAACCCATTAAAACAGATCTATTAAAAGCAAAAAAGATAAAAATCAGCACAAACAGTAGACCAAAAACAAATGCCCTGTTAAAATCCTTCATAGTCACTTCCTAAAAAGCCTGACAGAACAGAAAGTATTTAACTTGCCAACAGAATGACAACAAGGAAAGAGGTTGCCTGGCCTCCCTAGGGAGGGAGGTCCAAAGCCTGGGAGCCGTCACCAAGCAGGCCCTCTCCAAATTTAAGAAGGTTGTGGGACTGAAAGAAGAACCTCAAGCAACTTCTGCCTGTGGCAGATTACCCTTGAAGAAATGTGACCCAAGAGGAGATCCCATATGTTCTTATTTAAATGGAATGCCTATTTCTGTGATCAGGAGAATACAGGATCACTACTTGTTTGTTTAATGTTTTGATGACATACTGGAGATTTAACCATCTGAGTCTCAGACCTAAACATGCCAGAAGCTGCTCTTTTTCATGTCCTATGCAATTCTATATGATATGGTTCTAATCCTCAGGGATAAAAAATGTCCATTACAGCTGAAAGAATCCCAAAGCCCAGCCTTACTGAGTGTACAGGAATATGACAGAATGCTGACTAATGGGTGACAAAGGAGGTAGAGGTAGGTGCCTCTGAAAAAGTCAGCCTATAGAGTCCCCCTTAACCCTCTTACCCCTGCAAACCCTTTTGATCAACTATCTATAGACCATTGTGTTTACTTTCTCTGTTCTGTTCTGTCCATTCAGCAGCATATCTCATTACAATCTATGACACCTGGACCCAGGTCACAATGTTGCTTTCATTCAAACCCATGAAAGTACCTGTTGTCCAAGGGATTGTACTCCTGGCAACATATCAGGCTTTTCATCACATTTATAACATTGCGTTGTTATACATTGTTACAATTCATAGATCTAGGTGGTATCACTGTCCTTCACTCAGTATTCTAGCTCTTGTAGAACATAAAAATATAGGAAGAATCATCCTGGATCAGACCAAAGGCTTATATCTGACCAATAACCAACCAGGTGCCTGTGGGAACTCAAAAGCAGGAGCCAGGTGCAATAGTAACCTTTCTTTCATGTTTCCCAGCAGCGTTGGATACTGAGAGGCATCTTGCCACTGATACTGGATGAAATATATAATCATAATGATCCATAGTCATTGAAAGTCTCTCGGCATTGTGTAAAAATTGTAGGCAGATATTTTGCTTTTTCATTCTAGATTCTCTGCTTTTGATATTTTGGATACGCTAGTTTTTTTCGGGGGGAGGGGGTAGTTTTTACACAAGCCTGCCATGGACCTGACACAAAGCATTTTTCTTCCACTGAATTCAAAGCTAATTTCAATAGGAGAAGAGAATTAGAAGACATCTACTCTCCAAATCAATTACTGCCCCCTCCATCACCACAGCGGAGCATAGAATATGGAGTAGCATCATGTTCAATCAGAGCACATCAGCATATCTGTGTGTAGGTGATGTTTGAGCATCGTTGTTGACTGTTCTTGCTTGGTATGATTTGATGCTGTTTCCAGGGGTGTTGGAGGACTGTCTGGCATTTTCATCCCATAAGGGATTTTCTGTAGCCCTTTCCGCATGGCATTTGCCATGCAAAAGGGTGCCTGTAGCATCGTGCGATTGTGAGGAGTGATCTGCACGATGCACTCACAATCGTGTGACGCTCCAGGGGCCCACAGGTGCCGATCACGCACCTTTTCATTTTTGTCTGGAAGCCGAAAATGGTGTGTGATCGCACATTGCTCCTGGGCCCCACGCGCACTTAGCTGGCGTGCGGAACCTCCGGAGCTGCGCCGGTCGCACTTCCTGCCCCAGCGCAGACTGGGAAGCTCCCAGGCTGCACTGTGGAAGGAAGAGGTGGGGTTCTTGCGCGAGCAGGCAGCTTGTGTGGAGCTGAAGCAGCAGGGATGCGAGAGCCTCTCACCAGAAGCTGCTCACATGATCCCTGCACCCCAGCGCTGGAGAAAGGTAAGGTGCAGAAAGGGCCTGAGATGTGTGTTTTCCATGCTCTTTATGACTTGGGCAGGTGCATGAAATGTTGGTTATTTTGCCAGTGTAGCAGCAATGTATCCATACACACACATCAATTAGAGTATAGAGGTGTAAATCTCCTTACAAATAGGAATTGAATGCAGTCTATGATGACATCAGTTTGCTGTGAATTTTATGGAGCTACCTTCTGACTTGAGCTAGCATTATTTAAGTTAGCCATATTTATATAGGGCATTTCCACACCACATTGTTATAGTGGTATTATTCCACTTTCAACAGCCTATAGAATTCTAGGGTTTGTAGTTTACTGAGGCCCAAGTGCTCTCTGGCTGAGAATTCTAAATGCCCTTCCTTAAGCTACAAACCCCAGAATTTCACAGGATGTTGAAAGTGGAATAATAGCACTATGACAGTGTAGTGCTGAAATGGCCTAGCAGTCCCTCAGCACCTCCTTCTAGAACTGGCTGTCCAAATAACAGCAGAAACACTAAAAACTGTGCCTCTGTTTCCCATGTCAGACAGCTTCAGAAGATAAACTTTATGGTTGGTGGTATCAAAGGTCACTGGGAAGCCCAGGAAAATCAGCAGGTCCATACTGTCCTCAGTCTGTGTTCCTGCAGAGACCATCCCATAGGGCAACCAGGCCAGTTTATACTTTAAAACCAAGCCTAATCAGGCCCAAGTAATGTCACCTCAGAATACTTAAAGTTAAACCAATAAACACCTGCTTCATTTTCTTGTTCAAAAAAATGGGAGATTGGAAACTATTCTAAAATTATTATGGCACTCTGGATCCAGCCTGGGATTCCTCAGAAGAGGCATGCTGATGTAATTTATAAAAGTAAATTATATAGTATATGCAGAAGACCTTTAGGTGATCAAAGTACAGACTTCATAGGTAGCTATGTGTAAAACTACACCTGAGAGTGATCAAAACAGAACAACATTTATCTTTCATTATGCAAACTTGTCATAAAGATGAGAATGGAATGGCATATCACCTGCCAAGCTATTACGTGAAGGGTGAGGCCACTGACCAAATGAACCAAGTTTGTGAATTGTGACCACATTTCTTCCAGTGCTTCACCTTTGCCCTAAAAGGAACACTTTCCCTACTGTTGGTAGAGAAAGCCCTCAGCAAATTGTCAGCTATGAATGTCACCAGCTATAATTTGTGTTGTTTTTTCTTGCAGTGTTAGTAGGAGGGCCATTGCCTCGGGGACATGAATTTGAACTGCATGATGTTCGATTTCACTGGGGCAGAGAAAATCAGCGCGGCTCTGAACATACTGTTAATTTTAAAGCTTTTCCCATGGAGGTAAGAATGGCCTCACTTTGCATAGCCTTAGCATGTCCCCTCAAAATATTAAACCACAGCCAGAAAACCTGTTGGTTTCATTTTAACCCAGTGGCTTATTGATTTATAGTAATACTTAAAGGCTGTCATTTGCACAGGGAATTCACACACATGGTATTCTGCCTCTGGTACAAATTCTACTGCATGATTAATTGGTCTTAAAGTTAACCCACAGTACTATTAACTCCAGCATTAATAATATTTTAACAAGATCTCCTATGTTAGCATTTCTAGTGTCACCTTGACTAATACCTGGAACAAACAGGCACTAGCATTCTTTGCTTGCTTTCATAAGTAAGTGAAAATCAAGTCAAAATCATCTTGAGATTCCCTCCCCCCCGCAGTATTTAAAAATAAGCCAATGTATGACAAAGATGTATAGATTATTTCCAGTTTTTAGTGAAATACAGCTTTTGAAAACAGTCAAAAGGTGACCACAGTCCTAAGCATTACCAGTCTTCAGCACTAGAGATCCATCTATCTATCCATCCCATCCATCCATCCCATCCATCCACATCCATCCACCATCCATCCATCCATCTCTCCATCCCTCCATCCATCTATGATACTGGCTGGTAATTGTCAGGTATTTCTTCATGCTATGCAGTTAATCTTTTAAACTATAAAAGCTCTTTCAGTGCATATTTGTTTGGCTTTAAATATTTTCATGCTATTTATCTTAATCCCTTTAGAAGCTTGAAAACAAATTTCCTTTCCATTTTAATTCTTTGTGGGATTTCTTATTAAGCACTGAGCTGCTGTGATAAAGACTTGTTTCAGCATTGTGCCAAAGGATTTTTGGGTCCACTTCAGTCACACAAAATTTGCTTGGCTCCCTCACTGAAAATAAACCATCAAAAAGTTGAAAATCTCCACAACAAAACCTTGGGTTTTTTAGAAAATTAGAGCAAGCAATGTTTTAACATTTCCTGTTCACATGGTCCTCTGTGCGGCGAAAGAAGAAACTAGGGAACGCGAACTTTCATACTGGAATAAAAGAAGTTAAGCAGCCTTTTATTTTTTTTTCTGTGTGATTATATTTCAACAAATCTGAGAGCACAAGGGAGGTATTCTATAAGAACAACCCTCTCTAACTTGATATCTTGCAAATATGTTGAACTACAACTCCCATCACCCACATCCAACATAGCCATTGGCTGAGATGATGGTAAATGTGGTTCATAGATTAGGAAGACATCGGATTCTGAATAAGATATAAACTTCAGAAATGTTTTGCTTTGTTTTTTGCTCTGCTGAGCCCCTGATATTAAAATATATAACTCATATTTACTTTAAAGACTTATTTAATTTAGGGTTCATTTGTCTGAGTAAAGGGTTCAAAAGACCATACGATATACCAAAAACAAGGGCCCTTTCCACACCTTACCTTTTTTCGGTGCTGAGGTGCGGGGATCGTGCAAGCAGCCTCCAGCAAGAGGCTCTTGCATCCCCGCTGCTTCAGCTCTGCATGAGTTGCCTGCTCCCAAGCAGGTAGCGCGAGAGCCCCGCCTCCTCCTTCCCCAGCACAGCCTGGGAGTTTCCCAGGCTGCACTGGGGCAGGAAGTGTGACCGCCATGGCTCCTGAGGCTACGCATGCACGGCAAGTGCGCACAGGGCCCTGGAGCAATGCGTGATCGCACACCATTTTCGGCTGAAAGCCGAAAACGAAAAAGTGTGCGAGCGGTACCTGCCCTACCTTGGAGCATCACACGATTATGAGTGCGTCATGCAGATCATTCCTCACAATTGCACGATGCTTGAGGTGCCCTTTTGCATGGCAAATGCCATGCGAAAAGGGCCAAGGAAATGTGCTCTTTCCAAATACAGTAGAGTCTCAGTTATCCGACGCAAACGGGCGGCCGCAGCGTCGGATAACCAAAAAGGTCGGATTACCCGGACACCCCATGGCGGCCGCCATTTGGGGGCGTGTCGGGGGCGTGTCTGGGGGCATTTTGGGGCGTGTCTGGGGGCGTGTCTGGGGGCGTTTCGGGGCGTGTCTGGGGGTGTGGAAATGCCCACAGCCACGCCCCCAGGCCGTCGCGACGTCGGATAATCCGGAGTGTCGGATAACCGCACGTCGGATAATCGAGACTCTACTGTAACTTCATTCATTATTGGAAATTACCTACAAGAAATCTAAAACCCACAGTGAATATCTACCCATCCTCTATCTATCTACTTATCTGTCTGTCTGTCTATCTATCTATCTATCTATCTATCCATCCATCCATCCATCCATCCATCCATCCATCCATCCAAGAAGCCGAAGGAAAATATAATAAAGCCTACATTTTTCTGGAAACCCTGTAATGATTGCCATGACTTTACACTATTTGCTGGTATGCTTATAGCCCTGTTAAAAATAAATTAAAAAGCTCTGCTCTTTACTCTTTCCAACAAAAGCAAGCTCTTTTCTCCCAAGACTGGAGGCCTCTCCTTTTCCACAGTCTGTCTTTGCTTCCAGGTAGGTTAGAGATTTGGCTTTTTAATAAAAATCTTAGAATTGGGCCAGCTAATGATCCTAACAGATACAGGTACAATGCCTAGAATCTGAATTTATTGTGGCCAATCTGGTCCTATATGAACCTTACAATATGAACCTTTGATACTCCCCATCCCAAATTCTGGAAAATCTCCATTGGATTCACCATTCTGCAGAGAAGAAAGGCATTGAAGAAGGGAACATATGACTCACATTTCATGACAAATGCAAAGGGAAAAGAAAGAGGAAAGAGGGGAGAATCTACAACCCCATTAAGACCAATTGATTTATATTTTAGCATGAGCTTTTGTGGATATCAGTCCACTTCCACAGTCATTGCATCTGAAGAAGTGGATTGATATCTACAAATATTCATGCTGAATATAAATGGGAAGAAAAGGAATCTAGCAGCCCTTTTTTTCTCCTCTATCCCTTTTTCCTTCTTCAGCAACAGACAAACAGGGTTCTTCTGTGAGTTGGAACAGTTTTACTTTCAAAAGGAAGTGGCACCTACCACTGCCCCAAACCTCATCTACTCTCTCCTTTTCTGCCTTACTTAAGGAAATTCCAATGGGGAGGGGATCTGAGCTGATGGCTTTACCTGATGTATATTGGGAGGGTCTCCTTCCCAGCCCACGTTCTTGGAAGTCGATATCTGCTGGGCTGCCCTTTTCTGGCGTCTAAGTGATGTGTATGTGAGAGAGTGAGTTTGAGGAGCCAACATTGCACCCACTTATTTTGTACAGCTGGAACAGAGCTCCCCCACCCCCTCATTCTTCACTGCCTTGGAGCAAAAAAGAACACTAATTAATTTGGAAAATTGCTGTTGTGTGCCTTCAAGTTGACTTTGACTTATGGGAATCCTAAGGTGGATCCATCATTGGGTTTCCTTGGCAGTTTTTTTCCCCCAGAAGGGACTTTTTTCTGGCATAATGCTACAAATTTGCCAGTATAGCAATCCTTGAAATATTTGACTTTTGACAAAAATGTTGTTGTTTTTCAAAACTTTAAGGAAGACAATATTGCCAAGTTCTGTTACGTTTCATTTTTATGGGAAGAAACCACTTCCTGTATCTTTAAGTAAGACAGTGAGTTTATTCTTTCTGAACATCTGCAAAATACATCCTCAAGGTTAGGACATTTTGGTTCATGGTTTAGCAGATTAGCTAAGCAGAGGTTTTCCAGTGTGACCTCTGGAACAGAGGCTCTTGAAATAAATTACCATGTTGACGTGCTAATCTCTCTACATGAGATAGTATCTGAGTTCTTTGTTGTTGTTTTTGTTAACTAACATTCAGCAAAGACTAGGGAGGAGGAAATCTGTCAGTCCCAATAGAAGCATAGGAACCTTGGAAGCTGCCTGATATTGAGTCAGACCACTGACTGCCCTAACTGAGTGTTGTCTGCTCAGATAGGCAACAGTGACCTTACAGAGTTTTGGCGAAATAGTTTCCTAGCCCTCCATAGAGATGTCAGGGATTAAACTTGGAACATTCTACACCAAAACATCTGTTCCCCCACTGAGCATTCTTTGCACTGAAAGAAGCATGGTTGTGCATATTTTTCTTTCAGCCCTAATTTGGTGGCAAACCACATATGTAAAAGGCTCCAGGTTTAGTCCCTGGCAACTTGTTGACATCAGTCCCAACCATGGTTTAAAGGGGGGCGGGAAGATGGTCCACGATCTCAAAATTAATCAGCCTCGCTCATATCTACAGTTTGCTCTAGAACAGTAGTTCTCAACCTTCCTAATGCTGCGACCCCTTAATACAGTTCCTCATGTTGTGGTGACCCCCAACCATAAAATAATTTTCATTATTTATTTATTATTTAGTTAGTTAGTTAGTTAGATAGTTAGTTATTTCCAACATCAAATAGATTGGAAACACTGCCCTAAATCGCTGCTCTGGATAGATTTCTAATGCCTAAAAACTGGTAACCCTCCCCCCTTTTTAAGCACAGAAAGCATCCATCAATGCCAGAATTAAGGCAGTAGTTCTAGTTCTGAATGTTGGGTTTCCACCGTTCAAAAAGCCAGTCACTCCCAAAGGCAAGGCCAAAACAGCCCACATTTTAGATGAGGCGCAGGGAGGAAAGGACAGGGAGAGAGGAAAGATGGCGGCGGCAGAAGCAGACGCGTTTCGTTTCCCGCCCGCCCTCCCTCCCTCCCTCCCTTAAAGGGAGTGCGGACGCTGAGCGTACAAAAAGCGAGGAATGCAAGACAGTTAGGGCGAAGACCACAACACGTGCGTGTGGCAAGCGCCAAGGGTCCACGCACAACAAAAGCGAGAGGAGAAAGTCATCCTGGCTATTTCTGCACTAGACTGTTATAGCGCTATGATTCCACTTTCACCATCCTATGGAATCCTGGGGTTTGCCGTTTGAACCCCAGTGCAGGGGTCTCAGAAGCACTGCTCCCATTGGCTGTGAGGCCACCTTCTTTTAAAAGGGGGGGCAGGATTGAGGAGCGGCGACCCCTGTGAAACGGTCGTTCGACCCCCAAAGGGGTCCCGACCCCCAGGTTGAGAACCACTGCTCTAGAAGAAGATCTTCTACTTAATGGAAGCCTGCTTTCTGGGAAAATAGCAAGAATGACGTTTCCAGTTTGGACCAAAACTGGTAGAGGAACATCCTTTCAAGCCATGATGCTCTGTTCCTCCACACCACAGGCAGCTGTTGTTTAGCACATACAAACACAAATTCATGTGAGAATTAATGATATGCTTTTTATCTCATCCACCTTGCCCCTTATATTGGTCACTGCTGTTGCATGAGAACTGGACCACAAATATTTCACAGCATGAAATAGCTGTTGTCAAACACATTCAGTATTTTCCCCATAGCTGATTAGTAGGTTGGAAGGTTTGTTTTATAAAATTGGAGTCTTATCTTTAATCTTCCAGCAGAGAATAACAAGGGGAAAAAAACAGGAAAATTGCTTGATACTATCTTTAAATACAAAGTAGAGACATCAAAGCTTGGTGATTACATTATTATCCAGTGATAAGGTCTGTTGAGTATCGGTTAACTTTGTCTTCTTTTATTTAATTCAAGTGGTGAATTCACAGGGCCTGAGATGGACTTTAGTTTCCAGTAATTCAGCAACAATAATATTAAATGGTACAGCTGTTAATTAATGAAAAAGAATATAGGCTACTTGAAAATAAGGCACCTAACACCTTTCCATTCAGCTGCCATAAGGACCTGCTTTGGTCCTGTGAATAAACTTGCTTTCCTTTGGAAACTTTGATGCCTTTCTCACCAAATTCCAGGAATAAACTGGTGCTCTACTGCTGAGTTTGGTGGCAGTGTAGTCCCCAAGCAGGGAATGTAAACTTTATGTGTTCACAGTCAGTGAGGTTCCTGAATAACAGTAATTACTGAGAATTACTATGATTATTTTAGAGTTATCTCCAGAGCCCTTGAAATTGTATGCACAGTAAATCTAAGGTAGAAGTTATTTCCATTGACCATTAGACTATTAAGACCAGTTATCTCAGTGTTGATGTTGTTTATCCTATCTAATGTTTCCTTGTTGTTGTTGTGTGCCTCAGAGTTGTTTCTGGCTTACTGTGATGCTAAGGTGAACCTATTGGGGGTTTTCTTGGCAAGATTTGTTCAGAGAGTGTTTGCCTTTGCCTTCTGCTGAGGTTGAGAGAATGTGATGTGCCCAAGGTCACTCAGTGGGTTTCCAAGGCTGAGTGGGGATTCGAACCCTGGTTTTCAGAGTTGTAGTCCAACACTCAAACCACTACAGCATGCTGGCTTTCCTAGTGTTTCATACCCTCCAACATTTCTCAGATGAAAACTGGGACACATGTGGTCATGCAATACCAGAGTGTGATCAAGATGGCAAAAATTATTAATAAGGAAGAACACACAAACTATGGCCCTTTCCTCATGTGTGTGGGGGAAATGCCCGAAAGCAGAGCTTACCGGCTTTGTTTTCCTGCCAGCTGAGCCCATCGCCACGAGGAGCAGCACGAGTTCACTGCTCCGCAGTTCTCCGGCATCCCAAATGGTGGCTTCTGGTTGGTGGAGGCTCTCCACCAACTGGAGAAGCTTGCCAGCCAAAAGCCCGTCCCCGGAAGATCTGCAGGCACGCACTTGTGTGCACCTGC
Source organism: Ctenosaura bakeri (assembly GCA_948474755.1). Taxonomy (NCBI): domain Eukaryota; kingdom Metazoa; phylum Chordata; class Lepidosauria; order Squamata; family Iguanidae; genus Ctenosaura; species Ctenosaura bakeri. Next base: position 106,823 of record CAOLHI010001965.1, read on the forward strand.
AAATCTGCTCCGGAGCCGGGCGATGGAGCTACACAACTTCGCTCACTCCGTGCTTTTTAAAAACCTCAAAAAAGAGGTTTTTAAAAACCATGCTGCGCGACCAGTTCTGGTCACACAGAACCAGACTGAGGTGTGGATCTACAGAAAGTAGTCCACCCCAGTCCACTCTATGGTGCAGAAGACCTCCGTTGGAGGTTGCTCTGCACCATTTTAAATTCCCAGTGCAGAAATGGCCTATAAGAGGCTGCAGGAGTTTGATTTTGCCTGAGCTTACTAGAAAGGGCAAAATTCTGCCCCCCTTCTCTTCTCCTCTCTGCTGAGTTAATTGAATGCTCTCTACTTTTCCATTTTGAACTTAGTTTGCAGCAATGGAAGTAAACTGAGGACAAATGGGAGAAAGTGGGAAAAAGAAAAAGAAACTGGGACATTTTAAAAGCAGCTGAAAAAGTGGGATGATAATAGGATTAATCTGGGATGTCCATGCCAAATCAGGACAATTGTAGAGTATGGTAGTGTCTTGTAGGGTATTGTAGGGTAGGCATACACAGAAAGAGCTTTCCTAATCTTGTTCCTACTGTAGAGACCGTGCAATCTTATCCCAGGTCAAGGTGGGCAACTACTGAGGAGTTGGGGTCACTTTTCAAATTAGCCAGGTGCTAGGAAGGAATACTTTTTGTTTCTTAAAAGCTACAATAACTTTAAAAATGGCCACTTACATGTAAAACAGTTTACAAATTAGCAGGAATTAATTAAAACTCCTTCCTGTTTAAATATTATTGCATTCATCAACACTCACCAATTGTTAACAAATAACATCCCCCCACTCAGTCTTAATTAATTATTATTACATTTATATTTAAGCATGAATGAGCCTTAAATGCACTGAAATGTAGCTAAGGTATTAACTACTTGTTTTGAAAATGATACAGTATCGATTAAGATAAATATATGCCAGCTATTCAGTTCCATAAGCCATTCAGTTGTGGGCTCTCCCAGATAGGTCTAAAGAAGTGTGAGTTCTTGTGAAATAGCTCCTTGGCTTTTGCTGAGTTTTGCTAGTTGCTGCCACTTCCGTGTCCATTTATTCCTTATGTGAGGTGGTGGTGCTGCTGCTGCTTCTGCTTGTAGTGACTCCTTGGATCTGCAGTAGGGCTCTTCTAAAGCTGCAGTTTATTGAGGTGGTCCTATGGTTTGAAAGGGATTTTTTTCTGCTTCTCTTTCTTTGAAAGAGTCATAGATTTACAGTGCAGAAGTGCTATTTTACTCCTTTTTTTTTTTTTTTAAAGAAAAGGTGGAAACGAGAAGGAAAACCCACTTCATGGTGGGAATAAAATGTTGCAGTTGGTTTTAGGCAATTGCCAGAATATAGTCCAGGACAACAGAAGCTTTTTTTTAAAAAAAAAACCAAAACAAAGCAAAACAAAACAAAAATCCCCACAAGAGCTACAATAACAAAAGCCAAAAGTTCCCAAGCCATTTGCTTCGTATAGAGGAACCCTGTATTAACTATTCATCTGTAATATTAACTATTGACTACAGAGTATTTAGTTCCTTTCCCAATTGTCTGTAGGTCAATAAACAGCTTGTTGTTATGTTTTAACAGCCACAATGATATCATTAAAAAAACCAATATAGGAAGCACTGTGAAAAAGGACTTGGGGCTACATAAAACTTAAGCCATTTGTGCACTACACTGTTAGAGTGCTATTATTCCACTTTCAACATCCTATGGAATCCTGTGGTTTGCAGTTTAAGAAGGGACATTTAGAATTCCCAGCCAGAGAGCTCTTTGACCTTAGTAAATTACAGGATTTCACAGGATGTTGAAAATGGAATAATAGCACTGCAACAGTATGGTGTGGAAACGGCCTTACATGCCACATTTTGCTGACCTCTGCCCTGGATGCACAGTGATGGTTTCCTGTTAGTAATTCCTGCATGGCAGAGTCTGATGGTAAAGATGTTTCCCACAGCATCACCATTTCCCAGCAGGAGGAGGACAAGAGTTGCACCAGCACTATTCCCCCTCATACTGTGGAGCTATTTTAATGTTAAGGTAGCTGTGTGCTGCCATTCACAATAAGCAGCTCCTTGTTGTTCCAAGGAAAATCCACCACACCCTGATCTCCAGCTGTTTCATAAACAGTGCATGTTCTTTCTGCTGGGACATTTAATGAACCACTGTGTTTTTTTTAGGAAGGGCAGATTGTTATTAGTATTGTGTGAGAGAGAATAAGATAACTATTTGACACCAACATCCTGGTGAAGATATAACTCTGGGGTGAGAATCATGCAGCCCTCCATATCTTGTTGGACTGCACCCACCATCAGACTGCCAGTTTGCAGTCTTAATAGTTTCTTTATCAGTGGCTAGGGGGCAAGAGTAAGAGAGAAGAAACTGTATAGACAACAATGATTTGCAATGCCTTCACTGCCTTTCCTTTTCCCTCCCCTCATCTTTTAATGGGACTTGAGATTTCTAAGGAAACATGAATGAAGGGTTTGTGTGTAGGGATGAAAAAGAGTTTGTGGAAGAATGAGTCATCTAACCTTCCTTCCTTTTTCCTTCCTTCCTTTCCGTGTCCTTCCAAATCAGGGCAGCAAGCCTTAGAGAAAATGTGAAAGCAGCTACTGAAGTATGTGGGCTGTAATATTCTGTCTTGCATATTCAAAGAGAAGTCTTCAGTGGTTGGCTGTCATTTTAGAAAGCTGATGTTTGATAAGCTTTTGTATCACTCAATAGTTCTCAGTATCATTGCTTTTATATCAGTTGTGAGGCAATGCTGGCATAAACTTAATAGGAGGTGGAATGTGGGTTCTCATATGAAGACAAATCATTTTTGATTGCTTTCTGCAAAGAAGGAGACTTGAGTCATTTAATGCTTTTACTGAAAATTAACAATGTGATGCAAGAATAGTGGGTACTGAGCATGGCTTTTCAAACATCACTCACTATGACTCACTCCCAGAGTCAAAAATATGGCCCCATACCTCATATTTTTGAAGATAAAGACAGTTCTGTTAATGAGTGTGTTTATATGCACCTTCAAGTCACCTGTTGACTCATGCCGGCCCCATGAATTTCATCAGATTTTCTTTGGCAGGGAATACTCAGAGGTGGTATTCATTCATTGGTGGTCTTTGTTAAATACTACATTGAAAATTAATTTTTAGCATTCCTCAGTGACCCACTAGAGTACATTCTGCAACTTATGCTAATCTAAAGAGAAGTGGCTTATCCCTGAAATGGACACTTGTGAAGAAGAACTTAAGTCTTATCAAACAGTGTAGTACTGCTGGGAAAAAGTGGGCAGAGGTTACAATTTCAAAGGAAAATTGGAGTTTGTTGTGTACTGGTGTGTAGTGGGTTATTTTATTAGTTTAGAAATTATTATAAACTCAACCAGTGAGCACAATAAAGATGTCTAACTAGATCTGTGCATTTGAGTTTTCATAGATCTGCCTGTCTTGGATGAAAAGCTATCAAGATTGTCAGCTATCTTTTCTAAGAACCAAACAGATAACAGAGCTTAGTCATTAAGGAAGGCTGTGTAGCTCCAAGGTGGAACACAAGCTTTGCATCTAGAAGGTCTCAGATTCAATCAATGGCCATCTCAAGTTCAAGGATGCATATAATATTAAAAAGGTTTTGGCCTCAGAGGCTGGAGAGCTGCCATCAACTAGCCTGGTTGGTCAACGATATTTTGCTGTCCAGGGCAGAACAGAAAAGAGCAATCCCCCTCCATCAAGGTGTCATAGATTGGAAATAAAAAGGAGGAAGGGAGGGGGAGAAAAAAAGAAATGTGGCAGCACCTTTAAAACTAACTAGTTTTTGTTTTAGCATGAGCTTTTGTGGATATAAGCTTTTTTGTGGATACCTACTTCTTCAGATGCAGTACTGAGCGGTAGGTATTAAAGCCTCAGGTATGAAGCATATTTATGCAGTTGTGGGAGTGGCATAGAATGTAATAGGATCCAGAGAGATGCAAATCATATATCTTGCCCTAATTTTTCAAAGGGTTAGGCAAAGTGATACTGGTCTTTCAGATCCTTACAGAGGTTAGTTAGTGCTGGTGTGTGAAAGCAATAAATCTGTTTACCAAAAGTCAGTTTCCCTTGGCTCAACACTCTCTCTGAGAAGATTCCTTTTGTTACATGTGAAGTAGCAAGGACTCTTTTATTCTCACACACACACACACACACACACACACACACATATATATAGAGTTTGTTCATACATTTATTAATGGATTGGAATTTGTGAATATAATTCAATCCAGCTATTTCTTTTTTTGTTCTTCCACTGTAATATTATTGTTTATGGACCACAACCTTTAAATCCCTTACTTGTATGTCCTGGATGGTTGAAAGGTTCTGCAACTGATTTTTAGCTTTATTTTAGTTTAATTGTATGCTGCCTTTCTCCCGGAGTGGAACCCAAGGTGGCTTCCAACAATAAATAAACACATTAAAAACACTTAAAACATTAAAAATATATAAAATTGTAAAAAATAAAACAATATTCAATTTTAAAACAAGTTAAAAAAGATCCCCTGTTCATATAAACACCTGCTTAAAAAGGAATGTTTTTGTCTGCTGGCAAAGGAGAGCAGAGAAGGGGCCAGGCTAGCCTCCTGTGGAAGAGTGTTCCACAGGGTAGGAGCAGCCACTGAGAAGGCTCTTTCCCATGTCCTCACCAGGTAAGCCTGAGATGGTAGCGGGACTGAAAGAAAGCTTTCCCCAGCAAATCTTAGGGCTCTAGCAGGTCTGTACAGGGAGAAACATGCCCTTTCTGTACCTCACTGTCTTCCGGCGCTGGGGTGTGGGGATCGCGCAAGCAGCCTCCTGGGAGAGGCTCTCACGTCCATGGTCCTTCGGCTCCGCACGATCTGCCTGCTCACAGGAGAGCCCTGCCTCTTCCTTCCACAGTGCAGCCTAGGAGTTTCCCAGGCTGCACTGGGGCAGGAAGTGTGACCGGCGCAGCTCCGGAGGCTCCGCACGCCAGTAAGTGTGCACTGGGCCCGGGAGCAATGCGTGATCGTGCACCATTTTCAGCTTCTAGCTGAAAATGAAAAGGTGCGTGATCAGTGCCTGCCAGCCCCTGGAGCATCACGCAATTGTGAGTGCGTTGTGCGGATCGCTCCTCACAATCACGCGATGCTCCATGCCCTCTTTCGCATGGCAAATGCCATGTGAAAAGGGCCACAGTCTTTCAAATAGCCCAGGCCTAAGCTGTATAAGACTTTAATAGGTCATAACCAGCACTTTGAATTGTGCCTGGAAATGGACAGGTAGCCAGTGGAGCTGTTTTAACAAGAGAATTATGTGTTCCCTGTAACTGGCCCCAGTCATCATTCTAACTGCCACATTTTGAACCTGCTGAAGTTTCCAAACAGTTTCCAAAGGGAGCCCCACGTAGAGCGCATTATAGTAGGCCAACCGAGATTTAATCAAAGCATGTGTCACTGAAGCTAGGTCTGATGTTTCAAGGAACAAGTGCAACTGGAGCACAAGTTTTAACTGTGCAAATGCACTCCTGGCCACTGCTGAGACCTGGGCATCTAGGCTCAGAGTTGAATCCAGGAGAACACCAAGGCAGCAAGCCTGAGATTTCAGGGGGAGTATAACGCCACCCAGCACAGGCAAAGTCTCTATACCCTGATTTACATGTTGAGCAATTTCTTCCCTGAAAGTATATATGGATGGTGTGAAGTTTGTTCCATTTATTCCGTAATACCTTTTAATTTCACAAGGTAGATTTTATATGCACAACTACCTTTCTTGGCTCCAGAGTATCAATGAGCTTGACAGTTATTATTATGGTTGCTATCCAATACCCTGTTGCTAAAGATGGTAGAATTTCTGTGTTCTGCAGGGTATTTAACTGTCTCTTCAATTCAGTCTACAAGATTTAATCATATTACATGTGTCTGAGATTTCCATATAATGCAGTATTTATTTTTCAAAATCAATGTTTTGAGTAAATGATAGAGTTGGTACTACTCTGCTGCCAATAAATACATTCTCCAGAACTGGCCTCTTTTTCGTTTGGTGATTTCTAGTTTTTAGTCACTTAATCATTCAAGACATACAATCAGCTCCATCTCATTGAGTGACTTCTATGTTTGTTGCAATAACATTTCACTGTTTAGGCTCATCTGTTGTATTCACTTATTATCCCTTCTTCCAAGTTGTAATTTCACTCATGCATGGTATTTCTGGATGTGTGCTAGCATTCATGATTGGCCACTTGATTCTATCTCTGTAATAACCCTCATGTATGAAAATTTTTAGAAAATATTCCTTTGGGTAAATTCTGTGTGCATTTTCTGCCCCAGGGAGAATTCCAATGTGTTTAGGGCAGGAGTGGGCAACTGTCAGGGCCCCACAGGTTAACTTGGGGCACCTCCCTGCCTGACCCTCCAACGTTTCCCAGATGAAAACAAGGACATGTGTGTTCAAGCAACGTCAGAGTGTGGTTAAGATGGAAACATTATTAATGAGAAAAAACAGACAGACTAGGAGAAGCTGCAGCACTTTGCTTTTGCCTGAGGCTACAGGGAAGGGGAACAGCCTGTCTCCTATCCTGTCTCCCCACCCCTGCCAAGTTAATTAAAAGCTGCCTAGGTTTGTACTTGGAAATAAGTTTACTGCCATTCAAGTAAGCTGAGGGAAAGTAGTAGGAAGAGAAAAAACTGGGATATTTTAAAAACAGCTGAAAAAATGAGATGGTAGAGGGATGTCACATCAAGACAACCTTACCATAGAACCTTTGCCAAAAACAAAACAAAAAACAACCCCCCCCCCAAAACCCCAACAACCTTTGAGGGTTTATAAGGATGTAATTGTATACCCACTTAGAGTTATGTATACCTTGAGGGTAAGGTCCATAAAAGTTGATGTCACTCATTTCTGAGTAAAGTCACATAGAACTGTACTGTGCTTTCCAGATCTTGTTGTACCAGAACACCCATCAGCTCTATGTTATATAACCAATGATGGATGATTGCAAAGGTGAATATTAGCATGGTGGAAGCATCCTTTTCAGTCCCCAAAATTGGAGGCTGTGAGATCTTTCAGAGAGGTAAAGGGAAATGTTAGACAGCAGAGGAGAGTTGGTCCCTAAATAGGGTTGTCATGCCTCAGGATTCCTATGGAAGTCTCAGGGGATTGTTGTGTTTCTCCAGTTCTTCAAAAGGGAGACAAATCTCAGGGTAAGCAGCACTGTTCTTTTTGTTTTGTATGAGGCAGCTTTAAAGGATGGATGCTTTAAATAGGATTCAGTGGCTCTGCATGAAGGTGTTCATATGTGTGTTGCAACTGTGCACATATCAGTGCACCAAAAATCCAAGAGGAATTGCTGGAAGATGCAGATATTTGGATCCACTGTGATTATTGGAGCAAGTCAGGGTTATGGAACACCACTGTCACAACTTGTAAGTTATCTTGTTGCATAAGCCCTGGCAACAGCAGCATAGGGCCTGGATAAATCGCCCTGTCCACTGGCATTCCCTGTCAACTCAGCAGCACTAGAGCTCTTGGAAATCTATCCATGTGTCACATGTGCTGTAGGTAAGGCTGAGTGGGATGCAAATGCTAGCAACTGCTACAGTTCCATAGGGAATTGTGAAGCCTACCCAACCATCAAAAATTGATCTTCTCTGCCTTTGCCATAGCCATATTACCTGGGTAGCTGGATTTTCCTAGATTCTGGGCCTATTTCCCTAGAACTGAGTAATTCCAGCTTGCCTCCCAGTTTTGCTGCCTCACCTGTGTAATATCATAATGTCCTGACCCTGTGATCTCATAAAACCCTCCAGCTGCTCTCAAATTTTGGCCCAGAAGTTTCAGGGAATGGGACACTGATGAACTGCGAACCTAACCTCAGGTGTGGAGACTTTCTCTCCTGCGCTGAATCTGAATGCCATGTAAGAGAAAATTTCAGGACTCAGCAGATTGCTTGACCAGGCCCCAACCTCAGCAGTAACAGGTGTGGTGAGTTGAGGGCTAAATGGATGTGCTTCGGGAACCTACTGAAATATGGATCACAATGAAACCAAATAATGTGCAGCCCTGACCAGATAGGACAGCTTTGTTCATTATGCAATCCTCATCAGGAGGGTTTGGAGGATGGATTCCTTTCTTTCAGCATTATATATTTCTACATACCTTGGAAATCTGCTAAGTGTTTGTCTGTGGGTAACCCACCGCACTATTGTTTTGGTTGGCAAGAAGTTTACCAAGTTTAATGTTAGATTATAGCCAATATAGAGGAAATTCTTTGTCCACCTCTTTAGTCTTCCAGAGTATCAAGCAGACAAAAAGCATCCACTCCCATAAAGGGAACTGCGAAAAGAATACCGAGATCAGGAATTGCAATAATAATATATTGTAAATAGTCTTACATAAAAAGGCTTCCTGTTATATAGTATTCTACTTTGACAGAAGGAAGTAAATGTACACTTTGTTTTAAGCATCTGATTTGTCATTCTAAAGGTCCTACTGTCCTGCTGTCCAAGATCCTCTGAAGTGAAGGAGGACAGACTTTATGCGTATAAAATATGCGTTCTATCACTGCACAGTGGGCTCATCACTGCTCCAGAGTAGTGCTGATAACAGGAGGGGGCATTGAAGGACATGTGTGAGGGGTGTTTTGAAGATTTAGTCCCACCCCCACAGCTGTCATCACCAGTTGCACTGAGCCTTCCACTGTCTGCATCTTTGGCATGTATCTTGAGGTGCTTTAAACACATAGAATTCCTATAAGTAAGGCCAGAGCCTGGCTCAGTCACTGTCTACTTCCATGAAGAACCTCTGCCCATGAACAATGTTTTCTGAACGTAGAATGCATGGGGCATGATAACTGGTTGCACTGAGAGCAGCAAACAGAACTTGGGAAACTACTTTTTGGGATTCCAACTCCCATAATCCCCCAGCTAGCATGGCCATTTTGGCAATTGCCCCCACAAAAATAATTTTTCCAAACCCTGCCACTGGGTGTAGAAGTGGTGGGGAGTAGGGTACCAACTACTTGTTTGTTCAGTTATTTGACTTTGGTTGGATCTCACTTTTAAAGAGTGCATCTTCAGCCCTGGTGAACTCTTGTGCCCTGCCATTCTTCCATTGCTTTGCTGTTTGATACAAAATGCCTTTATGCTTTGAAATATGATGAAGCTGGAAGCTGTTTTCATAAGCAGCTCACATACTGATTCAATGAATTTTAATTTCCTTTGTTTCCCCCTTTTAGGCTGTTTATGGCTAACATGTATTATTTTAAATCACCCTGTTTGAAATTGAAAGCCCTAATATCAACCCTTAGAATGACTCCCCATGAAGATATGAAGCTTAATGAACACGTTCACTGTTCTTAGTGGCTCAGCTGCATTCTCTCCATTGACCCAGGATAAGTTCTGAACTTGGTATTTATGAAGATTCCTGTGGTATTTATGAAGATTCCTGTGGTTATTACATATCACTTTTATTTGAGAGTAAGAGACAGTTTGCAACATATAGTTTGCTAAAATGGTAAGATGCTAATAATAGCTGTTGATCAGTCAACAGAGCTTCATTATCATAACATTTATTATACATAATAGCAAACCATTTTAAAGTCAAAGGTTCTGGATGTCACTGAGGCAGTTATGTTATTTCACGTACTGATGTTACAGTAGCCCAGTGCTCCTGTGTGTTATTTTGCTTCATTCAAAATGTGGTAAGCCAGCACTTCTGTATTTGAAACCCTTCTCCTTCTGCTGAATAAGGTCCTGGCATTCGGCCCCCAAGTCCTGTTATGTTGGCACCACTGTCTACTTATGTTGAAGTTAAGACTGCTCTTTATCAAGTACTCAATGAATCAGCCCATATCAACTAGATCAAAGGCAGGCATCCTATCCAAAGGTTATAGGTAGGTTATTCAGGTGAGTGTGCCAGGTGTCACTTTACTGTACTGGATGCTGTTGTTATGTGCCTTCAAGTTGACTCCAATGTACAGTGACCCAATCATATGGTTGCCTTGGCAAGAGTGTCAGTGCCTACCTCTAAGGCTGAGAGTGTGTGACTTGCCCAGGATCTCCTAGTAGTTTTCCATGGCTAAGCAGGGATTCAGAGCCCGGTCTCCTAGATTCCTAGTCTAATAGTCAAACCACTACTACACCATATGGGGTCCATGCATTACAGTACAGTACAGTATAAAACCTCACCCAGCACACCAAGTAAAATCACTTGTTTGTAATGCATTTATTCTGTAAACTGTAACTCATCAGATATCACTATTATTAGAAAGAAATCATAATATTTTACAGAAGAAAATGTAGGGTGTATACCACAAAATTACTACATGTAATGTCTATAAAAGTATTTTGTACTTCTGGAATTTCATCACCCTGCTTTCTTATCTAAGCCTTCTTCCTCTTTAAGCATACATTTGCTTTAATAGGGTACAGTAGCAACACAAGTCGCACTAGAGTCAATGGCAGAGAAGACCTGGCAAAGCATGTTGAATCTGGGTCTGGAACCCCTGAGCTCTAGGGGCATGTAATGTTTGCCTTACAGAGAAGGCAAGCATTAAGACTGTTTGGAGAAGAATTTTCAGCTTCCCTGCCTCCCACTTGGTTATTCACACAAGTGGCAAACTGAAGCTTAATCCAGATAAAATAGGGGATCTTGATCATCAGCGGATGAGGGGATTGGGATTCAGCACTGTTTATTTGCATTACAGAATTATAGTACTGTTATTTCACATTAACTGCCATGGTCTCATCATATATAATCCTGGGACTTTCAGTTCAAGGAAAGGCATTTAGAATTCTGAGTCAGAGAGCGCCCCAGTTCTCACCAAACTATAAACCTTGGGATTCCATAGATGGATAAACTTGGGATTCCATAAATGGATACATGGCAATTAAACTGGAACAATAGCACTATAATTGCATTGTAGGAATGGACCCTTGAAGACAGAGGTTTGCAATTTGGATGTATTGTCTTGAGTCTGCAGGGGAAAATTTTTATGATGTCCAGGAGTGTTTTTGCACATTTCAAACTGGTGTGCCAATTTCACCTGTTCCTAGAGATACCTAATCAGGTCACAGTGACATATGATTTAGTTTACCATTTAGATTACTGTTAACATGCCGCATGTAGAGCTGACTTTGATGTGCGTTTAGAAACTTCAGTTTGGTACAAAGAACTGCATGAAGATTATTAACTGGGGTGGGTTATATATAGGAGTCATACAGCTCCCTTGCTACAACACCGCCATTGGCTACTGGTTTGTTGCCAAACACAATTCAAACTGCTAGTTATGACTTATGGGGCCCTCTATGGTTTAGTTCCAGCCTGTCTTACATACTGCAGCCAGCATCCTGTTAGTGGCATGCACAAGCCTAAGGCCCCTCCCTAAATTGCAAACCCCAGGATTCCACAGGATGTTGAAAGTGGAATAATGGCGCTATAACAGTCTAGTGTGGAAATGGCCTAAGTGTACCTTATGCTTGAGTATGTCTTTTTTTTTTTTTTTGGTCATTGTAGAGTTCAGTATTCTATTCTACCCTCTGTAATGACCAAAGCCACCTCTCAGGGCTCACAGCTTTACTGTGATATCCCCTTGGAGTGGACATTCCATGACTGATACAGAGGGTGCAAGATCAACAAATCAGTTGGCTACGTCCTGGTGGATCTCAAAGAAGATGCCATCAGTTTTCTGCTCTCTCCCCACCCCCAATTCTATACTAGTCACAGAATGGCTGTTTGGAGGGGGACTATCACAGCAAAACTGAGAGTCATGGGTGGGTGGTGAGCTATAGTTGTCTTCTGCCTAACTCTTACATAACATTGGGCAATGTGTTCCCATTTGAGCCTGTCCGGTTTCTAAAGTCCTTCACACAGTCACATGAGGCAGGTAAATCACAGCAAGATAATGGTGTCTTTGGCTGGGACTTATCACATTACCTTGTTCCTCTTCTGTTGTTCTCCTAGGACCTTTCCGCACTACACTGCTATAGTGCTGTTATTCCTCTTTCGCATTCTGTGGAATTCTGGGGTTTATAGTTTACTGAGGCCAAAGATACCTCTCCCTAAACTTCAAACCCCAGGATTCCATAGGATGTTGAAAGTGGAATAATACTATAACAGTATAGTGTGGAAATGGCCCTAGTGGGAGACCATTTGGAAAGCCAAAGGAGGTGATTAACAGAATAACGGAGAACAACAGCAGAGGAAAGATGTCGTGTGATATGTCCTAGCCAAAGATGCTATTATTCTGCTATAAGTGTGATTTACTTGCCTGGTGTGATAAAACTCACAGTCCTACCACTATCACAGGCACAGCTGGTGGGGACACAAGACAAGGCCGTATGCAACCTCCTTAGGGAGACTGAAGTGGATCTCACCTTACTGTCCTTTGGCTGGCAGGAAAAGACTTTCTCATTGGAACAAACTTTTGAAAACTAAGCATTTTAAAAGAAAGGGCTTTTAATAGGGTATTGTACTGTTTTAAATTGTACTGTTTTTAACTGCTTTATTATTTTTAGTTGTACACTTCAGATTATTTTAAAATGTTATTTTAAAATGTTAAATGCTATTTAACTGTTGACCTTTTGTGAGTTTTAACTATATTTATATACTTTTTTTGATCTGTAAGCTTCTAGAAATAACTTGTAAGTTCTTATTTGAGGGAAAAGGTAAAAGAATTTTATTTATTTATTATAAATCATGTGCAAGAAGACAGGTGGGATATAAATTAAATAAATAATGATAACGATAAAGATATTCTCCAGTGTTCCTCCCACCCAATGAATCCTCCCTCCATGCGATCTTCCTTCTATCATATTCTATAGCTAGCAGGTATAAAATTGTGAAAGAAGAAAGAAAACATAACGGAAGAGTGTGTGGTGAGTACTTTGTGGGGAGATGGGCATTTATTATATAGCTATTTGGGGGAGGGGGGTGAGGAATGGGATGTGGACCTTATTTTCCACCATGCAACTGATTTTCTCCTAGTTTCCCCTTAAGTGTCTTCCTTGAGGTAGAAAGAGACTCCCCTTTCCTCAACAAAAAAAGTTTGGTGAGGAGTGTGAAGAGGAGAGCTGGGCAAGCCTAGTTGGTGCCCGCCAGTCACAGCTCAGAGAATGCTGTGAAGGGAGGCCTTTGGGAGAGAAAGGATACAAAACTGAGGCTTGTCTCTAATGGAAGATAGGGAGACAGGATTGCAGAGAGATAGGGGAAAGATGGCATAAAGGTAGGAAAAAGCTGGAAGATAGAACAGTGGTAAGAACTGAATAGGGTTTCAGGAAGCTTTGAATGATTAAATAGTCCATGTTTGGTCTGATTGTATATTAATAAATTTATACTTCTGTATTCTTCTTTACAACTGTGTCTGGCTGTTCCTGTTAAGTTGTGATAGAGATTCTTGCCATGCTTATCACAGTGAACCCACTGAACAACACATCCAGTAATCTATACAGAGATTACCTTAAAGCCGATCCAGAGAGGGATCTTGACAGGGCAAGGGGTTTGTGAGACAGAAGCCCAAGGGTTTGAAACTTCAGGACCATCCTGGAATGGGGATCTGTCAATTGTGAATTGTCCATACTTTCCAAAAACATTTATAGCCATTTTTTTTTGCTTCCAGCACCAAAGCCTTTGAATGGCCAAAAGAAATCTTAGCCAGTTTCACAAACTAAAAAAGCAGCCTTGAATCCTGGGGACTACACTCTTGGACTTCCTGAAAATAACCCATGCAGGAAGGAGAGTTCCATCTGTTGATTAGCTGAGTTGTCATATGAGGAGGAGATTAAGTTGTATTGGCTTGGAAATGAACTAAACCATTTCCTGATGGGTTAATTGATTTTGCATAGGATAAACAGGCTTGGTTTATATGAACCCTGGTATCTCACTTTTTCTGGTTATAATTCTACTTAGAGGGCTATCTATTAAAATTCTTGCCTTAATAAAAATAAAAGTAATAATCCATATATGCTAATGGTCATCTCAATGGTAATTTCAATTCTTCAAGAGTTCATCATTGATACGGTCAGAACTGTACCTCTATACTGGCTGGCCCCTCCCGAAACTGCAAACCCCAGGATTCCATAGGATGTTGAAAGTGGAATCATAGCGCTATAACACCCTAGTGTGGAAATGGCCTTAGAGTCAGGTCCCCTCTGAGCCATAAAATTCAGTGACTGTTCTTAGGACAGTTACTCTTTTTTAGCATGATCTACCTCTTAGGTTAGTTATGAATTGAAATCAGGAGGACAGCTTTATATGTTTACTTGAGCCCATTTGAAAAAAGGAGTGATATAAATATGTTCAGTAAATAATTTAGAGTATGCTTCAATGGCACAGAATGCTGAGTGACTTGGGAGTGTGGGAGTTAAATTGAAAACCTGGGGTGGGATGGAATAGACTGAGATCCTAAATAGCAAGCCCCCCGTACTGTGATGTTTGTTGCATGTCAAACATTTATCTTCCTTCTTATTATTGCTGTTATTCAGAAAGGCCATAAGAGGAAATGAGCTGTCACTTTTTCATGGGTCCTTTAGTATATATAGGCTTGTCACAAATGAAATCATTTTTAGGAATGACAGAAGGAAATGAGAAAGGTGGAGTTCTTATTGACCTCCCTGCCCTTGAGAGGGTGTGGTCTGCAAGGCATCAGTTAGAGGAACAAGAGGGTTACATTTCAATCTGAGGTTTGTATTCCTGGATATCTGGGTTCAGGCACCTAATATAGCATAGCACTTCCTGGCTGGATTTCTTGATGTGTGTGCTAGAATGGAGTTAGAAAGGCCACACTTTGTGCTTAATGTAATATTTTGGTTCTGTGAACTCATAACCTTTGCAAGCATTGCAGAAAAACAGTAACTTTCCTAGACAAAAGGAAACCGTTTTTTTTTTTTGTCTTCACATGAGTTTTCTAGTGTTGTATTTTCAGTTTACAAAACCTTAGTCCCAAAGACTATCAAATTTATCAAAACAATCAAAAGAAGAAAGTATCTTCCAAAGAGCTATTTCATTTAGACATAAAAGAAGTTGCTCAGCCAATCAGGAAATAAAAGCAACAGCTTCTACCACACTCTTTCTGGTCTTGGCCTATAAGCAACATACATCCTCTTCTTAGGCCCTTATTGTACAACGATGCCATCCCAGCATGGAGACATGTTCTTGCCAGTCTGCGATGTGTGCCATCACACAGTGTCATTGTGGTCCCGCTGCTGTTGCGTCCTCAGCTGTCATGATCGCACTGTACAACTTTACTGGAATAAAACATCCTATCAAGTGCTGGCAGAGATGGCAGCCTTTCCTCTCTTAATTCCCATAGAATGCTGTGGAAATAAATATGGCTGGAGAAATGGTGGCTTATTTCACATATGTCTAGGGCTGCATTCTTTGCTCAAACACTTTTCTGATAAAGGAGGAGGGAAAGATTCATTTTGTCACAGTGAAAAAGAGGGTGGGAGAACTAGTTTTGGTGGAGGATTCTGAGACTTTTGCAGTGAGTTACATCAGACTGAGAAATAACCTAAGAGTGGTGAAAAAGAGAAGGCAGGGCATTCATTGTGTGAATGGCCAAATGAGCCCCCTCAGGAGCCATTTTGTCCATATCTCTTTTTTGAAACACTAAATGAGCTGCTGAGACCAAAATCTAGGTATGATGTTTGAAGCCCAACCTATTTTAGACAGCTATTATTAATATCGGTCAGAAGTGATTAATTATTCTCATGGCAACTCAAATGATATTTCCGTAACCATCTAGTACTCTCCCTCCAAACATGCAGATTCTTCAGCTCATCTTAGTCCTCTATCTGTCATGGGACCGGTGTGAGAAACATCTTGTCTTCACAACTGAGTTTTGAAGGACACAAAGGATATCAAAAGAAAAGATGTACTTATTTTTATCCCCGGCATATTTCCAATTTTGTATCACAGTAGCGTCCTGAGAGAGTGCAGGAATCTGCTTAATATCTCTCTCTCTACAGATAAAGCAATTTATTTTACTGGATAGTGTAGGAGCATGATTTTAGGTTCCTCCGAATGAGGAAGTAACTGGGATTGTTTCCTCATTTGTACAGAAAGAGAGCATTTCGGAACTAACTCATTACTTGCATGATACTTCTGGTGAAAAAAGATTGCTAAACTCCCCAAGCAAGTTTCTCCAGAGCATTTGCACATTGTAGCTCATGGCATTTTTCCTCAGATGGGTCACAGCCATATTATCAGAGGATAATTAATTGCTACATGTTACAGTAGCATGTTGGACATCTGTTTGAAATAAGAAAGTTTTCTATGGGTGTTGGATACTAGTGAAAGGGTCACTACTTTAAACAGTTTGTGATTTTAAAATAGATATAGAAAAAGGAAAAAGGAAGAAAAATCTTTTGTTTACCCAAAAAGGCAGGTCCATCAAGAAACATTTTGGTTGTTGAATTGATACCACTGATGATGACATCCTTCTGAGCCATGTGGTCAATATGGGATTTGAAGACACCTTTTGCAGTGGTCATGTTGGACTAAATGTTTACAAAAGGTGTTTTTGGGTGACTGTGGGGTTCTGCAAGGCTCAATACAGTCCCTAGGTTCTTTAACATCTACATGAAATTTGGAGGAGGTCATCCAGAGTTTGGGGGCTGGGTCTCACCACTATGCTGTTGATACTGAATTCTAACTCTCCTTCTCAACTGATGGCAAGGAAGCTGTGGAAGTCCAGCTGGATGTCTAGATGTAGAAAGGCATTAGTAAGTACAGCCAAACAAATTGTTTGAGGTGCCATATGCCAATGATCTTGTGCCAATTTCACTGACTTTAATTTTTTTCTGAGCTCCAAGAGTCCTAGATTTGACATATAAAGCCCCAAATTGCTTGGGGCCAACTATCTGAAAGATATTTCCTCCCTTACAAGCTTTCTCAGAAGCCATAATTCTTAGCAGAGGGGTTGTTCATGTTCCACTACTTTGAGAAGTTACCTGCTGAGTACACGAGATAGAACTTTGTGTATAGTAGCACCTGTGTTGAGAAACTTTCTCCTAAGGAAATTCAACAGGGTTCCATCTCTACTGAATTTCTGGTAGGCAGCTAAGATTGTATCGTTCCAAAGGATCTTTGGACCTTAAAAGAAGAGTTGGCTTTGGGCATTATTCTACTTGTATGCTTTTTAAAATGATGCTTAAATCTGTTTTTAAGGAATGTATTTATCTCTTGTGCATCATCTCAAGAGACCTTGTAGATTGGAAGGCAATAAACAAATAGATACAAGAAAGCCCCCACCTTTTGATACCCCACTATCTGTCCACTTGCTCTTTTGATACTTTCAAGTCAAGGACAAGTTCCATTAATTTGATAGGGTTATTCTTTTTCACCAGTTCTTCTTGCCTATGGAGGCTTATTTGGGACTGCTCTCTTGCACGCTCTGCTTGCAAAGCAAGTTAAGAGGGGGAAAAAAGGTATCAAGCCAGCTGAGAGACTTTGCAAGCAACACATGCATGATTGGTCCCAAGTAAGCCTCTGTTAAGTCCTTCATGCTGCTTACAATACAATACATGGGCTCTGCTTTTTTAAACAATTCCATTTACTTGACAGTGCCCTGGTCCCTAAACTGTCAGATAAGTGAGGGAAGTCTGTAGATAGATAAACAGATAGATAATAAAGAAGCCACCTCTCATGTTGGACCTCTTCTTTTACGTACATTGTATCACATCATCTTTGTCTCACAGCTGTAATGGAGCTGTAGACCCTGCCATGACAGTAATTGTCCTTAGTTGCTTCTGCCCAGAAAGTATTAGTTTTCCTTTCTCACATTTTCTCCTAGAAATTCCTGTCACTCTCCTTTCCAGTTGTGATCCTTGCTCAGAAGCAGAAGTTAACACCAGATATGCAAACAGGGTCTTATATGAAACTTGTCCCAGATATCCTCTCTTATCTTTTCTGGAAAAGATTTTGTAAATAAAGGTTAAATGTTAAGTCATCCATATCCTGCAAATGCTGCCCAGATGGACAGATTCAGATTTAAATGGTTGAATTTTTCAGCAATAAACACAGAGATTATGTTTTCAAAGGGATTCTGATATTTTCCTCATGCTTATCACTGAAAACACCAACCATTTAAATGAACTTGTAATATCTGCAAGCAAACTACTGTACTGGATATTTATACAGTGGATACAGCACATATTTGGCCATTTAAATTAAAGTATTTTTTTGTGTACAACTCATGTTTGTGGCTTGTGTTTTACACAGAAGATTTTAAAGATAAAATATTCCCCATTTTTTGTATAACCAAAAGTACACTTGTCTATATGGGCAGTTCAATATTGCCTGGAGCAGAAATATGTCTCACATTTTTACCCCTCTGAACATGACCTATAATGAAAGTAATGGTAGCTCTACTCAGAATGTTGTCTAGTGACTCAGAAAAACGGTCACAGTAAACTGGAGTATTGTCCCTTATAGCATTGTTATAACTCTTTGCGGCAAAGTGTATGTTAACATTAACAACATAACAATAGGAGTGGTACTGAGTATTGTTTTCTCAACAAGGTCAATGATTAGAACCTTAACTTTTAGTACAAGGTGTTTCTTTCCATTGGTGTCTGCATTGTAAGTTTCTTTCCTTTCCCTGCATATCATGCTTCTTGGACAGCATGACTACCCTCTGGTGGAGACTGAGAGAAAAAGCAATCAATAAAAGAGAAATAATGCATCAGACAGTGTGGCATTAATAGGAGTTTGCTTCCTGTTTGGATAAAGCCATTTCATTTTGTTGCTTTTTCTTTACAAGAATCTGGAACTGAAATGTCAGCATATGATTTGGTATTTAAATGAATCATTTATCATGAAAAGTAGCTAGAATTGATCATGCCTGTGGCAAGTGGAAAAAAATGAAACAGTTTAATTTGTTTCTTTACATTCACTCAACAGTTAACATTTTCTGAATACCAGATTGAGCAATGAGCACCTTATGTTTAATTATGGCTTGCTGAATAGTAATATTGTTCTTTCCTTTTCATCATGTTTTTTAATACAAAAGGAAAGCATACAATAATTGCACCTGAAGTTTTCAGTGTCTCATACTTAACAAACTAGAGGAGGTGAGAGTGTTTTTGAATGAAGTATTAAAATTTTAAACACCAGGATTGCACTGTTCATTTCCCCTCTTTTGACTTGTATTTTGTTAAGACACTTCTGTAACATTATAGCATGTGTTAATTTGATAGGCAAAAGCTTGCTTTAATTCTGAGACATATACTCCTTCACATTTAGGCACTAAATAGTGTGGTACAACACATATATACATAGAAGTTCCATTGAGCTGACTGCAGTGTGTATCTCACTGATTTCAATAGGATTTCCGGCTAGATCAGACCAGGTGTGGGGTGGCCTATGGCCCTCAGCCTAGTTTAATGAGGCCCTAATTTCATGACAGAAAGAGAGAGAGAGGTCTGTAATTCTGCTGTGGTAGAAACTTTGGCACTTTCTGCACGAGGTGAGTGAATTGCTCCGTGCCATTACTTACTGGTTCTTCTCTCTTCAAAGCAACGCGGACTTTCCCTTAAGCCCTTCTGCAGGGCTCCTCTGTTTGTTGCAGGGCGAATCGGAGCAGTGTGAGGTCCGTAGATCCGCACTGCTGAGGCTGGAAATGGTGGCTTCCTTTTCTTCGTGGGTCCAGACCAACTGCTGATGCTGACCACACCCACAACCCGCCCTCCGCTGATATCAAGCTCGCATTGGTGCGAGCCTGCGCATCTGCACAAGTGAGCAGGAACGAAATGGTGCACTCTAGAAGATTGAAAGACCGGATTTTTCTGGTCTTCACTTACTGTGCTGGAGGACTACTTGGGGGCATTTTGGATCGGACTAAGGTGTGGAACTAAAGCAAATAGTCTGAACCTAGTCCAATCCAAGGTGCGGACAACCTCTGTGACAGGACGCCTTGGCTCTGTGACAGGACGCCTTGACAGGACACGTTCCTTATGCGGAAAGGGCCTTTGTCAGTATATAGCTCTGATTTCATTTGCTTTTGCCGGATCCTGTTTACCAATGTACTGCTGTATGGCCTCTGACATATTATCCCTGACAGACCATGGACCTAAACATGATGTGTGGCATTAGGGAGTGGTCCCCCTGAGAAAGCCCTGCTTCCTTTACCACACATCGCTATACATGCAGCTCATAGACCAATCGGGGGCACTCCTTCCACACCAATCCCTCATGGAGACATTCAGCCTATCCCATCCCACTCATCCATCTGAGCAGTGGTGGAGGCATGATGAGAAAAGGAAAGGAGGTGGTTTTGCTCATGCTGTTTTTACTTTTTACTTTAGTGTTTCTTTGAGTTTCCCAAGCCAGTATACCACAGCTTCTCTGGAACTAAACTTAGGATTCTCTCAGGCTTGCTTTATCACCTTTTTCTCAATGAGAAGAAGTCTATGAGCTGGGTTCCTGATGTATAACTGCTCACCCCTGCAATTATGCTACCAGCATAGATATGAAGTGTCAGAAAATCTTTTTACTCACTACTGTAACCAAGTGTTTTTTGGTTTTCTAAAATCTGTTGTTTTATAATTTTGTATGTCTTTTCATGTCTGAATTGTTTTCATGCTTTTAATGCTTTTTTAACCTTTTGGAAGCTGGCTTGGGTCCCATCTTGGGAGAAAAGGCAGCATAGAAATTCTGTAAAAAAATGACAAACAAATAAATAGCTAATCTAGAGGAGTGTGTGTGTGTGTGCAGTGATAACTTTATTATAACACAACATATAAGGCTTAAAATTACTCAGTATACTGAAGCAAATGGTTTCAGTTAAGCACTTTCTTTCTGTTGTGTGTGTGTGTATATGTTCCTTCAAGTTGCCTGTTGACTTATGGCAACTCAATGATTTTCATAGGATGTTCTTAGGCAAGGAATACCCAGAGATGATTTTGCCAGTTTCTTTTTCTGAAATATAGCCTACAGCACCTGGTATTCATTGGCAGTCTCCCTTCCAAGTATTAACCAGGGCTGATCCTGCTTAGCTGCCAAGATCAGACAAGATTTGGTGCCTTTACAGTATTTAGGCCCTCTTCCTTGCTGTTGTTCAGATAAACAACTACCTGCCTACCTATGCAACTAAGTCTATTATAAACCAACCCTCCCCATCTAACCAAAACAATGAATGATTCTGGCTCTGCTTTTTGTATAATTCCCATATATTACAACCACTGCACTCCAGCTCCCTCTGTTCTCAAACTCGGACTTACAACTGATCCTTCCAACTATGATTTTCCAACTGATTTTCAAATGCTTCCTTTCAAAATCTCAGCCAAACACTGATCACTTTTAACATTCCAAAAATACACTTTTGTCCCCTCTCAACTGTACACTCACATCTACATCTATACATCATTGTAGAACATAGGCCATTTCTGCACTACACTGTTATAGTGCTATTATTCCACTTTCAACATCCTGGGGAATTCTAGGGTTTGTAGTTCACACAGGCCAAAGAGCTCTCTGGCTGAGAATTCTAAATGCCCCTCCTCAAATAAAATAAAATAAAAAGAAAAGAAAAGAAAAACCATCTACTGAACACTTGGAGACATATTTCCCCCTTTTTCTGCTTTTGGACTAAGCATTTTCCATTGTGGCTCTCTGTCTTTGGAGTATCTTTCCCAAGAAAGTTCACCTAGTGCTTTTTTCAGGTGCCAGATGAAGGGAGTTATTTTCTTGGGAGTCTGGGTATTGATTATATATTTTGGTGCCTGCTTTTATTGTCTACTTCATTTTAATACATGGTGTTTTATTAAATCTTGTTGCCTGACTGTCGGATTTTTTTAACACTACGGTTACATATGTGAGAAAGAAGGATGAAAATACTGTAAATAAATAAGAACATGTAGTAGTTGGTTGCAAAGCTTTCCAGTGCTCACAACTTAAGAGAAGCTTACCTGAAGAACCTATTTTTCAATAAGTGATATTCTTCACATTCCTCTCTTCATTTTCTCTAGTTGCATCTAATCCACTGGAACTCCACAATGTACCACAGCATCGATGAAGCGATTGGGAAGAAGAATGGCATAGCCATTATTGCTTTATTTGTGCAGGTATTTTTTTTTAACTTTAACATGGCAATACGTTATATTGTATAGTGTGTTTTATATTATTTATTGTAAGTGATCTAGTCATTGTATTAAATAAAGTTGAATAAATAGCTTCCTTCATCACAATACTGCAGTAATGGGAAAAACAATGATCTAAATTCCTTATAAAGCTACTGCAAGAACAGAAGGCAGCAGCCATATGGTAATTACTGTAATAAGAATATTATGCCTGTAATCCAAATCTTCCTAGACTGCAAACAAATTTTATGCAAAGTTGCTGATATCAGGTTATTTCTTATCTCTGGATGAAGCAGGTTTTTTTTAAAAAAGCGTGCAGTTAAAAAAATGTATAATTAGAAAAACTGTGCAGTTTGAAAACTGATAAATAAGCAGTCAGGAAAGCGAGAAGGTAAATTGGACACCTAAATTATTTGTTAAGTATGGACACAATAGTGTCCATGAGGCAATCTTGGTGAAAACAGGAGAAACCCTGTTTTGTAAAGGTACCAGACTTGGCAATAAAGATTTGATGAGACACTGCGGCAAGTGTCATTGTGTTGGGATTTACCTTAGTTCATTAACCTTTGGATCGTTCTGTTAGTTTATGAATCAAGACATATTTATAAATGAAGTATTTGTGTATGGTAGAGAAGAGCTACTGATTCCTGTGGAGAAATGGTCATGGAAAGAGCAGTGCATGCTGTGTGCTCATTTGACTTTTTTAGTGTGGCATTTTGTGCAGTTGGAACATCTGCTGTTAGGGACTGAACTGATACACCAGTTCAATGTAAAGTCGAAGGCTTTTCTGATACACCAGTCGTTTCACAACTGAGCGTGAAAGAGCTTCCACAAATGTATCAGCTCACTCTTCCAAGACTGAATCTGAAGAGGGGGCAATACGCCTATGGTTCCCTCTATGGGAATCCATGGTCACTTGCATTAATATGTATGTTCAGAGAATCCTTTTAGGAGCAGTACCTGGAGATATCAGCCAAAGGGCTGTGGAAATTTGTACTTTAACATCCTGGAGATGGGAATGCTGGCGTATTCTCAGGAGCCCAGTCAGATACCAAAATACTGCAGAGAGCTGTTCTGTGTTTCTTGTTCACAAAAGTCAGAGCTTGTATTATGGGATGTTAAAAGAAGAAAGCAGTTTAGAGAGATTTGGAACACAATCAAAAATATGTTATAAATTGCCTGGTTCACAAAACCTCAGAACTTGTATTATGAGATGTTTTTAAAATAGTTGATTTAGAAGAATAAACATGTTTAAACAGATATTCAGAACACAATCAAAGTTGTGTTATAAATTGCTCTTGAAAAGAGAAATAATCTTTTTGGGAATATTAGCAGGGCAATCTGACCAATGATTATTATATTTGATATTGTGGTAGGTATATGAGCTTATATACATAGACATGGGAAAGATCAAAGTGCACAAGAGATAATGACTTGGTTAAAGAAGCTTTGGGATCTTGTACTAATGGAAGAGATTATTTGTAATTTAAATCAGTACAAATGTGAACAGACTTTTTTTTAATGCTATGGCAGCCCTTTGTTGCTTTGTAGAAGGGCATGAATATTTAGAACTTGCTGGGAAATTCAAACCCTATAAGAAGGAATGATCTAGTTTTTCAGATATATATAGTAGAGACAATATTGTTTTGTGTAAAGACAAATTATTTCTCTCTTCACTTTAAAATGATTTTTAAAAGAATAATTAAAAATGCACCAACAACTAATGGAACAGGTAGAGTTGCCAGTTCTTAGGGCCTGGACCTGAGTCAGCAGTTCCCATTGGCCATCACTGGACAGAGGATGAAGGTGCAGATTTTCCATTTTTGGGGGCTCAGCTCCAGGCAAGAGGAAAAGGATGTGTACAAGGCCCTTTCTGCACCATACCTCCATAGCAGTTTGTTCTGTTACAATCCCAGCATTGCCATTTCTTTGATGGTGTCAGGTTAGGAACACTCTCTACCACACTCTTTTGGCTTAAGCAGATGAGTAGCGTTATTGCCACCCGTGTTCCCTCTGCATTACAAGTGTCATTGGCCAGTCCCTTCCCCTGCCTTTTCACTGCCCCACAGCTCTTGATTGGTTGCATTTTTTTTGTTTTTGTTTTTTAAGCCCTAGTAGCACAGCCATGTTGTAACATCATGACACATTGGTACACTGTTGCATTTTTGCACTATAATGCTAAAAAATGTATTAAAAATAATTTTAAAAATTAACTCAAAGGAGAAATTTAAAATACACATGGAGAAGTGGTAGATTCCAAGCATGCCCCAGCATGGGAGTCACTGAGGGAGGGACAAACTGGACATATTCACACTCTGCCTACTCCTAGATCCACAACGACAGGAAGCACTATCAAGCACTATTACTCAACCACACTGACATGGCTGACAGCATTGTAGCGCTAAAGGAGTGTCTTAACAGATTTTTTCTGGAAATTATATAAGGCTGATTTGCAATGCTTGGAAACAGGATAGCAGCTGGATAGTGATAACATGTAGTAGCACAGCTCCTGGACTGGGAAAAACCTGTTGCTGTGTTGGAATGACTGCGCTGTGCAGAAAGGGCCCAGATCTCCACTTTTGCTAGCAGAGCACCAGCTTGGTATAGTTTGCAAGCATCGATTTGTTGCTGCAACTTGCAAAGACTCTCTAGGGAGTCTGTCTATTTATTTAGTTAACTTCCTCCTTCTCCCCAGTCATTGTACTACCAGGACTCACCCTCTGCTCTGCTCTGCATCCACCTTCTGGCTAGACGGAAGTAGGCTAGATTAAATGTACCCTATCCCATCTCCCTGAATAAGTGAGAAGGAATAATCCTCTTATTCCGCCCCCCGCCCCCGTATATGTTTTGACTGACAGGCCATTAGCAACAGTGATTGGTACTTAATGTGTAAAACTTAATAACATAACTGGAGCAATCCCTAGGTCTCAGGTTTTGAACCATAAACCTGGAAATCCTAGGACAAAGGGGAATAGTCACTAATGGCTTTGGAAGACTTGCAAAATTCAAGGCCACTTACCCCATAGAGAAACTTAAAAGACTTCTGAAGCACTCCAGGGTCCCGCATGAACCCTCACTGACAACCTGTCATCTAAATGGGAGAGGGCATTTAATCCTGTGACTACGGAATGAGGTACCCACTCTCTTAGTGGTGCTCTGAAGCATCTGAAAATGTCCTTAGAGTCAAGTGGAAGCCAGACATATGGAAAAAGCATACACTTTAGGAAACTCTAAGGATGCCCCGCAAAAATAAAACAGAAAAGTCAAAGGGAAAGAGAATGGTGACTGAAAGGGGGTGTTCTTAAAATAAAGATCCTCCCTAATGGTTTTGGGGGGCCTCATAAGATGGATTTGACCTTTGGGCCAGAATTTCCCTGTGCCTGCACAAAAAGGAGAAGTTTTAGGCTCCTTCATCTTTTACATTACAGTAGGAACTTCAGCAGGTACAGTATGTGACATAGGGATGTTTAAAGCTATGCATATTAAATTTCCACATCACAACAAATGTTACAAGGTACAAGAGGCATTTGGTTGCCCTGTTTACAAGCTCCATAGTAAAAAGAGTTTGAAGTATGAAGTAATTACAATGGACTTCACTGACAACAGTCTAAAAGCTTGTGATATGCAAAAGAAAATTTAAATAGTTTCTAGAAAAAGAAAGTTGTCATTCATTTATGAAACTAGTTCAATTTTTTAGCTTATGTTAATTTGTCATGTATTATAATATCATTACAAATGCCTCCAAGACTCCTGTGTTTGATTGCAAATGTGTATTGAGACAGATTGTTAAAAATTATTAAAGTAGCTTTAGTTTTCTCTCAGCTCTGTATCCTAGAGGACTCTGCTGTAATTGCTTTGTAAGCTGCCCTACAATTTCAGCAAAGTTAACCTTGGAGTTACTCAGAAAGTTGTATAAAATTGCTAAATAAACCTCTTTAGCTTCCTACAGCATGTTATTTCTCAACTCAGTTTATTTAAGGGATTGTTGCTTTGCTAGCTTTTTTTTTTTAATGAAAAATGTCTCTTTCCACATCCTTAAGCCTGATGAAATGTGGCATGTCCTTTGAATAATGACCTACTGGAAGAAAACCATCTTCAGCCACTGGACTTGATTTGGGGATATCTAGGTGTACATAACACAAAGGAATCCAAAATATGGATACATGTTCCAATTTGTTTCAAAGTATTTGTCAAGCTGGCCTTACCCACAGGCACAGTGAGGTGTGTTCTCAGGGCAGTAGATTTTTGGTATCATGAAAATGCAATGGATTGTGAATTACTAATTTATTATTTTGATATTCTTTTCTTTCATGTATTCTTGAACCCAGATGCCAAAATTACTTGGTGGCCTTGTCTCCATGCACCTTGAATTGGAGATGAGGGTGACACCATTTGCTGCTTTGTGTCAGGAAGCAAGGTCTCTTTGGCCTGGGTATTTGCCCAGACAGTTTACTACGTTTCAGAATAGCATAATGGAATTTTGTTCCCATGTTTTCATGGAATATTTAAGGAATAGATTTATTCTCAAAATACTGAACTCCACAGACATTGATCAATCCAGGAGGAAAAATAGAATTTCTTCTAACCTATGGAAACAAACATAGAGTTGTGGCTACTTTTGCTTTGGTAGTTGCAAAATCCTCACCTATTATAATCCTAGTTATAGAATGGTTGTGAGGATAAAATAGCTATGGCAGAAAAATAAATGCCATTTTGAGCTGCTTGGAGGAAGAGAATGTGTGTATGTGTGTGTGTAATACTCTCAAAAATTATTTACTCTTAAATCAGTACGCAAAGCCACATAGCACAAGAATAGCCAAAGGTCCAGAGAAAACATTATTTTTCTGTCTGGTTTCTAGAGATGAACAAATGGTAAACTTGGGCTCTTTTTCACACAGTGATGGCTGATTATGACACAAGATACAGTACTTATCAAAACATTAAGGCATAAAGGAGCAAATTAACTTCTTCTGCAGTTTGATACCTTGGTTCTCTCCTACCATCTGCTTTAATCTTGTCTAATCTGGTTATATTTCTGGTGCATTCTTCCTTGAACATCATGCAAAAGGTCATGCAATTTAGATGAAATGAGCACAATATTGGCTTCATTTCTTGACAACTTTGTCACTGCATAGGTTTCGGGTGAAGAAATACTAATGCCATTGGCACTGTGTGTCAATCTTTATTTATATTTGTGCATTATATTTCAGATAGGAAAGGAACATTCAGGCCTAAAGGTTGTGACTGAAATTTTGCAAGATATCCAATACAAGGTAAAAGCATGATTTAAGGGAAGAAGAAGTATTTTTTTCACTAAAGTTTCAGGGTTGGGTATTTAAAGTATGTGGAACAGTCATGGTATATAAATATAAGTTAAAATGCATAAAGGTCAAAATGAGACAATGATTTAAAAAAGAAAACAAACCATAGGCTTTGTGTGTCATATACTGGATTAATAGAAGTGGCTTTGTGAAG
Source organism: Ctenosaura bakeri (assembly GCA_948474755.1). Lineage (NCBI taxonomy): Eukaryota > Metazoa > Chordata > Lepidosauria > Squamata > Iguanidae > Ctenosaura > Ctenosaura bakeri. The sequence goes on from CAOLHI010001965.1 coordinate 134,386, forward strand.
GATAATATACAAAAAGAAACAGTCTTCCTTTGCCCAAGAGCATCTTATACTGAGGTAACAGATGTTCATTAAATATATTGATACAATAATTTAAACACAAAACAGGTAGAGATAAGAGCTGAAAATAGGGCATGAATTATTACTTTAGTTCTGCCATTAATGTGTTGTAACAGTTTGCAGTAACTGTTTATATAACTTCTAAAGCACTAAATCAGGGATTGGAAATATGTGGTCTTTCAGATGTTGTTTGTCATCAGTTCCCATAATGCTTTACCATTGTCTTTCTTGGTAAAATGATGAGATTATCAGTTCAACATCTGTATGGATCCTGAATATTTGAAGGTCTGGCTCCAATTATCCCATCCATTCACCATGTTCAACACTAGAGGCTTGATTTTGCAGACCACACTTTATGATGTTATGGTTGGTTGAGAAACAAGACATGGATTTCCACATTGCAGACCCAAATGCAATACAGAATGTAGTCATTTAATGCAGGGCTGGTGAAAGTGTAACCCACAAGTTGCATAAAGTCCTTGGAGGTCCATTTGCACCCCCTAAAGCCCCCAGCCTCCTCATTTTACCTGTTATTTCTCTGAAAAAATAGCACCCCAAAATGAAAGCATAGTCAAACTGCCACCAAAATGTCAGTTTAACACCCTTGGCCCTGTATTATCCACAAGTCCCCCAAGTAAAAATCCTCACATGAAATTAGAATCAGGCCCTTTTCGCATAGCATTTGCCATGCATGCGAAAGGGCCTCTGGAGCGTTGCGTGATTGCGAGGAGTGTTTCAGATGACATCCTCACAATTGTGCAATGCTGCCAGGGCCGGCAGGCACCGATCGTGCATTATTTCATTTTCAGCTTGTAGCTGAAAATGGTGCATGATCGTGCATCACTCCGGGGCCCCACGTGCACTTACCTTGTGTGCAGAGCTCTGGAGCCGCAGCCCTTGCACTTCCTCCCCCCGTGCAGCCTGGGAAAATACCTGGCTACGCTGCAGAAGGAAGAGGTGGAGCCCTCATGCTGCCTGCTGGCCAGCCAGCAACTCCTGCAGATCTGAAGCAGCGGGGATGCGAGAGCCTCTTGCAAGAGGCTGCTCACGTGATCCCCAAGCCCTGGCTCCAGACAAAGGTAAGGTGCAGAAAGGGCCTCAGAAGTGACACTCCATCACTTCTGGGTGTTCTGGGAGTATGGTCCCACCCCTTCTGCAATCACTCACACTGATTTTAGAACAAACTTTTTTCTCTCTAAATATTCATTACATTTCCTGATAACATTTTATACATTTTGAAATACCATCTTAACCCTAGCACCTTGAAAATAGTTAGAAGTTATAAAAAAGATTTGGAACAGGATTTTGGCATTGCCAAGTGTACTAATGAACTACTAGAAATACCATAGTAAGGCTTCTGAGGGGAAATTATCTACAGTACTCCATTTACTACTGGGATAGGTACAGCAAATATGAAGATGTAAAAAGACCTATGTATGAAATACAGAGGAGAGGAGTATCAAGGAGAAGAGTATATCATCGACCAAGGTGTCAAGCTTTCAAAAACCTGGTAGTGAAAGTTAAAAACACAACTCATTTCTCCAAGAGTAAGCCCACTGAGTCACTGGAACTTACTCTTGAGTAGAAATGCATTGCCAATTGCTAGGGCAAAATTAAGGAATATTTCAGGAAAGTATTATAATCAGTTAATAAGGATGTAAAAATTACTCTCAAGTTTTCTCATCCTTGACAAGGAAGGATGTTTTGACACATTGAAATACCCAATGGAAAAAATGGTCAACCACTGTGAGATTTTTATACTATAGGAATTTTCCCTTGCAGACCCATCATTTAGCATAGAAAAATTGATTTTTCCCATAACAGTCTTCTGGATAGAAACCCTGTTTTCTGCATTAAATATTATTTTCATCAAAAAATGTTCAAAAAAAATCCTGGAATGTGAAAAAAAGTTAAAAAATGTCCAAAACCACTCATAATCTCACTTGCTGGGGAGAAAACTCTTAAAATTCTTTATTCTTGCATGCAAAAACAAAATTAGTGAAGATCTGTCTCGTAATTACATAAGTTTCATGGTTTGATGGTTTTCAGTATTAGACTGGGCTTTTTCCCCCTCTCTAAAAATACATAGTTTTATTTAATGTGTGGCACATTATAGTCTGTTTTCCATGAGCCATAAAATCCTTAAATTACTCCTGCTTTGTCTCAAACAGAGGGCAAAGACAATTCTGATTTCTGTCAAATTTGCAGGGAAAGTCGAAGACAATACCGTGTTTTAATCCCAACACACTATTGCCAGGTAAGTGTTTATTGCTTTGCCAGAAACAGAAAAAACTTTACTCTAAAAGATGCACGTACAGTTAACTTTCACTGCAGTCTTCTGCTTCTCTATAAAACCTTTTGAGCCTTTCACTCAAAACAATAAACACCACTGGCTCACCAGCAAAGGTAGCTCTGAAAGTGGTATATCCCATATAAATAGCAATGATGATGAATGATCTCTTGTCAGCACAGTGTATATTGAGTACCCGCCAGGTAACATTTATATTCTTCACAGCAATGAGTCATAGTTTTCTAAATACTTGTCTCCAAATTGTGTCAGACCGTAATTAAACAGAATTCAGGCAGCTAGCATATATATCCACTAGTGATTATAGGTTGGTACAAATAATTTGTAAAGTATTTTTACAGTACAAAATGTTTTGTAAGATTTATCATTTTTAACTTGGACAGAAGTAAGCTGCTAATATTCCCATTGTATGAGGTCTTACATTTTTGCTCTGTGCCTATGTGTCACGCTACCTACTATAATAAGTTTGCTGGGCTAGTAACTAAACTTTAGTTAGGCAATAGATATCTACTCACTGGCAGCAGTGAGGACCAAAAAAGAAGGGCTGGGTAAAAAAAGAAAAGAAAAGTTGTTGCCTCACTTTCATTTTGCAGTGAAATTACATTGTGCTAAGTATATTTTTATGCAAAAGGCTATTAACTGTTGGAATTTGAGAAATGTGCAACCATATTTGCACTAATATGGATAACACCACCAACAACAAAAAGCTACAAGTTTTGTGATGTGTTCCTTTTTGTGCTGCTGGCACCTTCTCTTCTTCACTTATAGACCGATACCCTCAGGCTTGATTTCCATTTCTCCCCCACACAACTTCTTCTTCATTTCTTACTCACATAACCAGTAGTAGCAGGCCCATATTTTCTCATTTTCCCTAAAATGTAGTTCTCCAACAGGCATCTTTCTGTTCACTGAAAGTGATCTTTCGTTGAAGGTTCCAAACAACAGCTTCCATACATTAACATGGCAATATAATGGTCCTTGTATAGTGCTGCCACCAAGTGGCAAGTACAGTCTGGACTTGGTAGGCCCTCCATTTTTGCAAGGGTTTGGGATGTAGGACCCTTCTGAAAGTGGAAAAATCATGAATAAGATTTCTTTCGCTTCCGCTTCCTAGAACTAAGCAGCCACAATGGTACCTGATTGATTTCCTCGCCCCCTTCTTCCCATCCGCTCCTTCCCCTGTTTCCTATCCTCCAACAGCATCAGCTCCACAAGGAGAAAGTGGGGAGGATGAGAAGTAGGTCTAGGAGTGGGATCATGGGATATATAGTAAGAGATGGTAGAGTTTGGTGCTGCTGGAGGACAGGAGACTGGGAGAAGTAGCTGAGATGTAGTTAAAGGAAGTACTTCTGTCTGCAATTCATCAGCATACGATGTTCTCCATGGACTCAGACTAGAAGAGCTTTTAGACTGAGGACAAGAAGTGCTGGATCATGACTAGAGCAGTAGAATTTCCAGAAATTCTGTAGCCATGAATGCCCCCACCAGAGGGGGGGCTGAAATAGATGCAATACTTATTTTCATATTAAACTTAAACATATAATTGCTTTAGGAACATATCATACTTTACCAAGGTCAAACATGTAATTCGTCATAGGCCCTATATTTAGGACAGAGTTGCAAGCTACTGTACTCTATGCTACCTAAGCACACACATTTTCATTTTTGATTTCTGAGGAAAAAGTGAAAACAGAAATGACACATTTTAAAATAACCAAAATGAAGTATTATTTGGACGTAAACAGTCTAGCACAATCACAAGGTTAAGACTAGGCTAGCAGTGTATTTGAATATAGAATTTAACTCAACATTGAAGATAACACTCATTTCAGTTGTGTCTTATCACCATACAGTAAAGCCTTCCCTGTATGCCCTTTCATGAAGAGGATAGCATCATCTAGATGCAGAAATGTATTTTGGATTCCAGTGTTGTGTTATGTCTACAATGACAGTATGCACAAGAATGTTCTGTATTTCTGTAGGCTGTCTCACATACCGGTAATACACAGTTACTGACATTTTTACTGAGTGAGATGTCTTAACATTTTTACTGAGTTAGATATCTTTCATTCACTCTAAGCGAGGAAAAAAAATCCCTGTAGAGTTTTTTTCCCCTACATTCTCCAGAGTTTTGATCAGAAAAATTGAAATTTTGTCCTTTTATCCTCCAAATTATTCCTTTTTGCTCCTGGGTCTTTATATCTCTAATTGTTCTCTTAATTTAAAAAGTGAATATAATTGTACAAAAAATGGCTTTCATTGCTGTTTTCAAACTAAGCTGTCTAATTTCAGATCCACTGTTACGAGATTATTGGGTGTATGAAGGCTCCCTCACAGTTCCTCCTTGCAGTGAAGGTGTTACATGGATCTTATTTAGATATCCTTTAACTGTATCTCAACTCCAGGTAAGAACAGTGCTTATAATGATCTTAGAATGTAATTCACAATGAAAGGTTATAGCGTGCAAATATTTTACAGGGCATTACATTTGCTTTATCCTGGAGATCTCATTAGATCAGTTGGTACATGGCTTTTAAAATAAAGGTTAAATCTTTTGTGTCACTGAAAGCAAAAGAAAGGTCAGAAATGAGAAGTGATTGTTACCATTTATCACATGCATTACAAAAAAGTACTTACCAGGAAAGAAAACAAAAATGTCACAGAGCAAAATAGATAGTCAGATAAATAAATAAATAAGGCAGCCCCTTAAAATTTGTTTTTAAATAATTACTGCTAGATATTTGAATAGACACACACATTAGTTCTATTCATGCATTTGGTACCTATGCAGAAGAAATTGCCAGCAGGCAAACCCAGAGGCTCATTGGGTTTAGCAGCCATATTCCCTGGCTAACATGTGATTGGGTTTCTGGCCATGGGGACGGAGACATCCTTTCAAACTGATGGTGACTAAACTTCAACATTGAGGAAGGGAGGAAGAAATGGCTAGTTTATATAGTGTCATTTAACAAAGCTTGGAAAAGTTACTTTAGGAAACTACAGTCTCCAGAAACCCCCAAAGTATAGTAGAACAGTAACTTTTCTAATCTGTGTGGTGAATCTAGATAGTGGATTCTTAGCAGCCTGTTCATCTGGTCCATACCCATGGGAACTGAAAACCTAAGGTTCCTGATACTCTCAAATTCTTGACAATGATGAACTATTATTGTTACAGTCTGACATCGCACCAATCTATATTTGAATCATGTATTTATTCTTAATTTAAGTGACCATTGCCAACTAATATTTGTCTCAAAATGCATATTGAATTTGATGGAAATGCATAATTCTGAATTATTTATCCTCTCCAGATGTAGGGAATTCTATTAAATGAGGACTGATTTATACAGGCACACACATAGCCTGATTTCTCTACATTTGATTTTGTTGTTGTTGTGTGCCTTAAAGTAATTTCTGACTTACAGTAACCATAAGGTGAGCCTATCATGGGGTTTTCTTGGCAAGATTTGTTCAGGGTGGTTTTCTCTGAGGCCAGAAAGTGTGACTTGCATAAGGTCACCCAGTGGGTTTCCATGGCTGAGTAGGGATTTGAAACCTGGTCTCCAGAGTTGTAGTCCAACACTCAGACCACTACACCACTCTGGCTCTCTTGATTTACTATCTACTAATTGATTGGAGTTGGATATGCGACTAGACTCCACTGAAAAATATGCCATCTGGGATGATACAAAAATTGTATCCATTATGGCCCATTCACACATGCAAGTCATTCATTCCCTGATATTAATGAAGTTACACTCCCCAGTTCCCCAAATTTGCTTAATCGATACGTAAACAGAATCAAACTGAAATACAGCCTAGTAATCTGTAAACTGCTTTTTAAACTATCTGCCAATCTGAGCATGTTGACATAATACCAATACTAATTTTGGCTAACACCTGGTTTCCTCCTTCCTGCCCATTAAAGCATAAATCAAATTCAACATACACCAATTTCACTGTATTACTAGGAAACTCTGGCCCTTTTCGCATGGCATTTGCCATGCGAAATGGCCCCTGGAGTGTCACACGACTGCAAAGAGTGGTCCACATGATGCACTCACAGTCGCACGACACTCCAGGGGCTGGCAGGCACCAACCGCAAACTATTTCATTTTCGGCTGTGAGCTGAAAATGGTGCGTGATTGCACATCACTCCAGGACCCTGCACACACTTGCTATGTGTGCGAAGCTCTGAAGTCACAATGCTCGCGCTTCCTGCCCGAGTGCAGCCTGGGAAAATCCCAGGCTGTACTGCGGAAGGAAGAGGAGGGGCTCTTGCATGAGCAGGCAGCAGCTGCGGAGCTGAAGGAACCAAGATATGAGAGCCTCTTGGAAGAGGCTGCTTGCGCGACCCCCACACCCCAGCTCCGCAAAAAGATGAGTTGCGGAAAGGGCCAATGACTGAGATCTTGCATCAGATGTAAGTACAATGGCACGGTTCCATCATTGTAATTATGTCTGATGATCACCACGCCCTAAAAACCTACTGTTTCAGCCTGGCAGTGCCTCGTCTAAGGATTTCTGGGTTACTGCATATGGAGATAATGAGAAATGGTTCTGCCGCACTCTCCTGTGCACCAAGTAAAGATAGCTGGGGAGACTCCTTGGGGTCCTGCTGCAACTGCTTATCTAAGACACCCTGTAACTGGGGGAGCACTGCAGACATCATTTCCCAATGCCTCAATCTGCAGAGCCTCAGAAAGCCTTTGACTGAGGTACTGCCAGGCTGAAATGGTAGGTTTTGGGAGTTGCATTTGGTCATAAATGACCAAAAACATGTCCACAGGTAACTATGAGATTATAAATGCAGTTTGCAATCTTGTAACTATTGAACAGGATGGTAGCCTATGTGTCAAAACAGTTATTTTGCCTATGACAGCTATCTTGACAGCCAAATAAACTGAGCTTGTTATGCATAATACAATAAAGCAAAGATAAGGGGCCTTTGGCCTTCCAGAGGATTTAGCCTATAATCCCTCATCATTGGCCATACTGGGTGGCATTCATAGGAGTTATAATAAAGTGTGCATGAAAGCATGAATGAGAGATGGGAGGAAGTTTTAATGTGTTCTTTCCTATTAAGTAGAATTGCCACATTTCACTGATTTATCATCAAATCTTTCTTTAGGAGAATACCTACAATGATATTCTCCTGCCATCTTTCGAAAGAACCATGGTTTTGACACATTTAATGATATGTGGTCAGTACTGAGCTTCTTGCCAGTTTGGTACAGCTCCTCTATTCCCTTTTCAGATGGCTCCATAATATCTCCATGTTAAATTTAAAAAAATAAAATAAAAAATTAATTGCTACAAAATTGTTTTGGAGAGGATGAGTCCCTTTCATACCGCACTCAGTATTCATTGACAGTCTCCTGCTCAAGTATTAACCAGGGCTGACCCTGCTTAGCTTCCAAGATCAGACAGGATCTGGTGCCCTTAAGGGTATTTAGGCCCTCGCAGCAGCAGGTAGAGGAAAGCAACTATGTAATTTGCTTCACTGACTGCTTTTCTTCTCAATTTTCATTATGACTTTAAAATACTGGAACCATTTTCCTCATCTCAGTTCTTTTTAGTCTTGCTCCTGGGAAAGCTTTGGAGTGTGCTGGGGAAATCAATTCTTCCTAAACTCTGATGGCATCAAACTGTCTTAGTGCTGTTTCAATTCATGTTTGTATGATACTCAAACTTCTGTCTGCACGTACTTGCTCAACAGTCCTTCAGCTTCTAATGTGTTTATTGTTGACTTTCAGTTAAACAGATTTTCATAGAACCAACAAACATCTTCACAATCTGTAGCCTCTCTTTCAAAACATCTAATAACCTCCTGGTCCCACACCTCCCTCCCTTCCTTTCATCTTTTCAGTATAAGGTGCTCCATTCTGCCTTTCAGACCTAAAAAGAAAACAGTACAGATTTCAAAGCCACTACTCTGAGGGAGAAAAACCTTAACAACAGACTTCTAGCTGTTCCACATCTAAGCAAACACACTGAAAAACAGTCAGTTTTCACTACTTCAGAATCTGTGGGCTGCTAAGCACAGTAATAGTTTATCAAGTGAAATGTCTCTCGGAAATATGTCCTTGTAAGTCAACAATACTATTAAAGTCCATCGGATGAAGCAATCTGAAGAAAAAAAAATCTTGAGTTTAATCTGAGTTTAAGCTTGGGCCCAGACATCATCCTACCACAGCTCAGTTGTGAATGGTGTCAAAATATTCATTTCTCCTAAAAGTAACGTTCCAATCCTATTTAGCAATGACCTGCATGTAGAGAAGCTGCATACTCACTAAGCTTACCTATGTAGAATAAAATTTGTGGTCAAATGAGGCAAAAAGCAGAGACTGCCCCCTCCCCAGGGAATGTGAAAATGCCTGGAATAAAATTTTTAATACTCCTTATGTAAATTAGATCTAAAACCTTTTTTAAAAATCTCAGCAATTGTATACGTCTGTCAAAGATGCTTCAGTCCTAACACAGCTTTATGGAGAGTAAGGAGTTGGGAAGAGATGGCAGCCGAAAGGTAGAACACATAACTCGTGGATGCAAAATGTTCTATAGTCAACTGTGGAATGCTGGCATATAGGATAAATAAGCAGAGATAAAAAATAAACACTACTTAGCACAAGTGTTTTCTGACAATGAGACCACTGGATTATGTATTCAAATAATTATTTTCTTATTTTATTAGATAGAAGAGTTTCGAAGACTGCGGACACATGTTAAAGGGGCAGAACTCCTAGAAGGCTGCGATGGAATATTAGGAGATAACTTTAGACCAACACAGCCGCTTAGCGACAGAATCATAAGGGCTGCCTTTCAGTAGCAGAGACAGATAGTAAAAGTAATCATAACGTAGGTAAGTTTTGAAGACTGAATAGTGTAAAATGGAAATTCTGTGCTGACTTCAATTTAATTTGTATATAGATATAGTGTTTTTTTTGGAGGAAACCTTAGGAAGAACTTCCTGACAGTAAGAATAGTTCAACAACAGAATATGCTGCCATATAGTGTGGTGGAGTCTACTTCTTTGGAGGTTTTTAAACACAGGCTGAATGGCCATCTGTTGTGTATTCCTGCATGGCAGGGGGCTGTACTGGATGGCCCTTGTGGCCTTTTCCATCTCTATGATTCTATGAGATTGCAATGGAAAGTTATATTATTTCAGTCAAAAAATAATATTTGGACAGAATGCAACTGATGGTCCCAACTAAAGTAGAGCCATTACATCAAAGAAACCAATACAACTAGAGTAAACCCATAGACTCCAACTGTTAATCCCAACTCATTAAACAAACAAGACCTTAGTATGTGTTAATTTACCAAATCCCCATTGATTTACTAGGTCTACTCAAGTTGGGACAAAAAACAAGTTTTATGCTATTAGACGGAAGTTTTATGCTATTACAGTAGAGTCCTGGTTATCCGACCTGCGGTTATCCAACGCTCCGGATTAACTGACGTCGCGGCTGCCTGGGGGTGTGGCTGCAGACATTTCTGCTCCCCCAGACACACCCGACACGCCCCCAGGGCCGCCCCGACACGCCCCCAACACCCCCCCAAAATGGCGGCCGCCATGGGGCTCTGTGTCATCCAACATTTCAGTTATCCGACCCTGCGCCCACCAGTTTAGGTCGGATAACCAGGACTCTACTGTATATGCAGATTTGTAGTCTGATAAAGACTTATTTTAATTTCTATTCTGCTGTAATAAAAGTATTAAGAAGTTTGACTTCATTTAAGCCTATTTCAGGAACTCTGAATAAAATTTGATGCTCTTTTGGAGCTCCATGACTAGTTCACCTATTTAAATCCAATTTAACTTAAAATTAGCTGCAATTAAATAATGTGCAGATCAAAAAGAGTAAGAGTTCAGCTCTATTATACAGTAGTCATGCTATATTTGCAATACTATGTCTAGATCGGGCCACCACGTTTTAAGAAAGCTGTTGCCAAATTTGAGAAAGTCCAAAGAAGACTGCAGGATGGTTAAGGATCTAGAAACTAAGTCCTGGGGACTTTCCTATAACAGTGAACAAATTGACATGGGACATGGTGGGTTCTTGTTGGCTGGAGATATTTAAGTGGGAGGTAGACATTTGTTTGGCATGGATGGTACTTTATGTATTCTGCATTGAGAAAGGAGCTGAAATCAATGTACCCTGACAACTCTATGAGTCTATGGCCCTTTCTGCATGCAGCGAGGGAAACGCTCCCTGTCACTACTCACCGGCTTTTTGGTGGGTCCATTTGGGTCCGTCGGAGGAGGAGCAGTGCGAGCTTGTCGCTCCACACTGCTCCAGTGCCCAAAATGGTGGCTTCCAGTTGGGGGAGTCTCTCCACCAACCAGAGAAGCTCACCAGCCAAAAGCCCGCCCTCAGCAGATCTGCAGGCATGCACTAGTGCGCGCCTGAAAATCTCCACTGGAGCGCAGGGACGGAGTGACACGGGGTCACGTGCTCTGTACTTTTTAAAAACCTCTTAAAAGAGGTTTTTAAAAAGCACACTGCGCGACCAGTTCCGGTCACTCCGGAGCGGACTGAGGTGCAGAACTACGAAAAGTAGTCTGCCCCAGTCCACTCCACTGCGCAGAAGACCTCCGTTGGAGGTTGCTCTGCACCATTTTAATAGGCCCGTGCGGAAAGGGCCTATAATTAGGGAATATATATGTGTGTGTATCATTATGGTTTCCTTAAATAGACTCTGAAAATTTGGAAAAGGTTGGAACTTACTAAGAAAAAATGAATATAATGATGTGCAGAAGCCATTCATAACTGAGCAGTGGTAGAATGATGCTTGGGTGTCCTGTGCATCATCCTCCCACTGCTCAGTTCTTGATAGCTTCAGCATGTCATCATATTTGATGTTTATAAAAGTAATTTTACAAGCTCTGAAGTACAGCACAGGGAAATCCTTCCTCCTAGAACTGTGGACTTAATTGTACCTAAAAGAAACAATGGGAATTCTCTTTCCTCTCTGTTGCCAGGCAGTTTTGGCCGAGACAACAGCCTCAGTGGCACCTCCTGGTTATAGCTTGAATTGGTTACTCCACTGACACCACTACAAGTGTCTTTTCATAAAGAGGTTCTTACTAGGAGAAAGGCCAAAGGAAGAGTGAAAAAAAAGGTAGAGCCCCTTGCCTTACAGAATGGTGAAGAAGCTGGATTTTACCTTTATGTGACAAGCCACATCTGCCAAAACATGTATCTTTTTGAAACAACTGAAGGGCACAGGAACGCAGTTCTCTCTTTGTGTATAATTCCTTCGAATGAAAGAGAAAAAGGTTGGAGAGATACAGCAGGAGTGCAAGCTGTCCTGCCACTTGTTCTTGTTGTTCTTGTTATTAATTTCTATCCTTCCTTTTTTCCCACTTTGGGACTCAGAGCAGCTTACAAATAAATTTTAAAAAATCAATAAAAATATACAGATAACAAATGTTAAAACAAGAATAAGCAATAAAATTTTTTAATACCAATTAAAAAATATATCCTTAAACATGCACACACACTCCAGCACAACAATTGGCATGATCCAGCACATTATTTTAATGGGATGAACTTTATATAATCAACCATCAAACACCTGTCTGAGCAGAAAAGTTTTTACTTGTCTGAAAAAAGAAAGTACAGGGGCAAGAAGACAGTGTCATTCCTTCATAACTGTGACTCTCATTGCTGCTGTGTAGTTTTTCACTAGTAAGACACAGCATAGGTTGTCTCACAACACATCACAGTTTTTCCCATATGTGTCCCCAAGGTGCCTAATGTCTCTTAGAGCTAGGCATTTGGGCCTGGCAAGGGCTCTAAAAAGTTCACTGACCTGATGATTCGGTCTAAGAATGCCTCCTCAGAGCAAGCCATTTTTAAAAATTTGTTTGTAAGCTGCTCTGAGTCCCAAAGTGGGAAAAAGCACTTCAGGGTATTTTACTGGTAGCTTTCCTGCTGTGACATTTGACAGCAGGCATCTCCAGCTCACCTGGAGGGGTCAATCACTGCAAAATCAGTCTTGGGGGCTACATGTGAGCCCAGGGTCTCACTTGGCGTATTGCTGAATTTCCATTTTGCATCACTCTTCATTTTCAATCCTTTACTCCTCCAAGATAATCAAGATTACAAAAACAGTTTTGCCATGGCTCCAAATAGCATTTACTTTTCTAGCTTCAGTTCCTTCACTACACTTCACTGTAACATCAACTGATTCCTAGCCTGTATATTATTCAGACAGGAAAATCACCTTAAGAATTACCACTGGAATAACATTCTTATCTGAATGGGTAGTTTGATTTAAGATTATACCACCTTCTGCGAACAAAGAAGAGGGAAGAATCTGTATTAATCAAACAATTCTGTTAATGAAAAATAAGTAATTCAAGTAAGAAATTGCATCCCAAGTTCAAGAACTGTAACAAAACTGAACTTAAAATTTCAGTTGAACATGTAGCAATATGCTTTAGCCATCCAAAGAAAAGGGGAAAGCAAAGTGACCCAAGGGAATGTGAACACAGCAAATATAGGAGTTCTAGATGTGAATGATTTTCAATGTCTCCCTCTCTGAAATGCTAGAAATTTTGGGACTGAAGGGAAAATTTCATTGGGAAGGCAGAATTCTTATTAGGGGTAAAGTCATCATTTTGCCTTATCTACAACTATACCTCTTAATGATAGTAGTAACAATGCATAAGAGAGAAGCCCCATAGGAGAGTAGGACCACGTTAGCCTCATTGTGATACTCATGAACCAGCTGGTAGTCCTTTGAGTAACCTTTCAGACCAGAGTATCATTCCATTCTACCTCATAGGAGGTATGGCCCGGCTTCCCTTTCACACATTCACCAGAAACATTGGGGTTATTTGTGAACAGCCTTTAGTTTTCTACTATGTCCCTTATAAAATGTAGGCTAACGTGGAAAAAATCCTTCCACATACAGCTGCAAACCACCTGTCTAAATTAGCATCTGGTGGTGAACAGCAGCTCCCCCAGTTTTGCTGGTTTCCCTGGAAATAGTTCGTTTTTTTCAATCAGTGATTTCATTAATAACTAAGGCCCTTTCCGCAGGATGGTGTCCTCCTGGCATGGGGATGTGAGAGGAGTGGGACTGTGACAACACTTCTGCATGATATCATTGCAGTCCCATCCTTCTTGTGTTGCCAACCAGCACGATTGTGGAGTAGATCATTGCTGGAAAAACTCCATCAATGACTCCCGATCACACAAGCCTTCCATCGCAGTCGGCCATGCAGAAGGGCTGCTGCAGCAGCGAAGGAAGCAGCATGGGAAGAAGGCCAGCTGCAGTGCAGAAGGAAGGGGCATGGCCTTTGCATGCCTTTCCATGGGCAGCCAGTCAGATGCAGAGAGGAGCACTGGGGACACACTCCCATCCTGGCAGAGGCACTGCTGGGGTTTCAATGGGACAGCATGCAAGAGCGTCATCCTGTGGAAAGGCCCTAAGATACAGATATTCCTGACAAACTTAAGTTAACTTTTAAGTAAATTACACTGATCCAAGTCACATAGACCATGGCTATTTGTGTATTATATTTACAGTATATATTATTTTTCTTTCAAAGATTTTGAAGTCTGTACATAGTTCTCTCCCTTCCCTCTTTATTTACACAAACAGCTCTGTGAGATAGGTTAGATCAGTGGTATTCAGCTACCAGAAGTCTCAGCTGCCTTGGCCAATGGTCAGAGATTCTGGGAGCTAAAGTCCAAAACACCTAGAAAACCAAGGTTTGGGAAACATTGGGTTAGATTGGCTTATTGCAACTGATTCAGTATCACCCAATGACTTTAACAGATGAGTGGAAACTTCCACTTACATTGTCCCAGTCCTAATCCAAAGGAATAAATACTATATTAAAATGGATCTATGGAATAATATGACATAATAGAATATTAAGTAGGTATTTTCAGACTAAATGAAGGGTACACATTTATTACAGTAAATAAACAGAATATGTAGAAAGGGAGTGTTAAGTTAGATCAATATTGAACAACTAGTTCTTGAAATAAGTTATCTGAATCTTTTTAAATGATGAAGGTATTACTATTTGTTTAAATTTTATTTTTATATTAACATAGGCATTTAACTTTAAGCAAGATGACATATTTAGCATTCACTCAATTCAGTGGATTTACTCCAGTTGGAACTAGAAATTGGATTTGGGCCTGTATCATCTCATGCTCAATATACGCATAATGAATGCATTAAACACATTTTAAAACATTTTATATTTATTTGTTTAATAAATACAGTATGTATGTGTTTGCCACGATAGCTTAATTTCATTTAGTTTTATTTCTGAACAAGTAGTCTACTTGAACAAGTGTATAATGTGTAAATTCAATTACAGAGTAATTAGCTACTCAATCACTCTGACATCACACTTGGGACTGGCAAAGAAAGAAAGGAGCCACTGTTCACAAATATGTAGAAGATCAGTGTTAATTAGTTTAGTGCTAATTGTGTCTGAGAAGGTACATGTTTACCCTAAGACAGATTTTGACAAAAGCTGTTATAACAGTGATGTTAAGAAGTGCATTCTTTTAGCATTGTAACATGACACTTGCATAAATAGCCCAAATTAATGGAGGCATTTCTGTTTTCTTAAAGAATACTTGGCTTTGTATATTTTCTAAGAACTTGGCTCCATGCTGTTTCTGAAATCATCACTATTTTTCTTTGACTATGCTACCTGGTCAATAGCTTAATAGTGATACAAATAAGTTTGTCATTGTATGAAGAGTTATATTATTAAGAGCATTTTAGAATTTGGATCCAATAGGATGATCTGTTCTTCAAAGAATGAAACTTATATTCCAATGATGATAATGATGACGACGACAACCTTGTCATTCACAATGAAATTGTCCTGTACTTCATGGTTTGACTGTAAATGTCTATGACAATCACCAGTGTGCTTGTATCAGGCTGGGTGCCCATATTCCACAATGTTATGTGGTGCCAACTGTCTGTTCATGACAGGTAGAACACTGAATCCACCACTTTTTGAACATAGATATCTGGTGTTGTCAGACCCCAGTCAGCTGTACACTACTAGGAATGGGGAACATTTTATGCATGCCAGGTCATGACTACAGAGGAACAGCAAACATGATTTCTCCCCATGCTGTTGTCGTGAAATTGTCTTTCAGAAGAATCTGAACACAAAAAGGTAGGATTCTGATATGCCTAATATCACAAACAAGCATTGTAACACTGCTTGGAGATTGGTAGGGAGGTGGTGTACTTAAACTCTAAAATAACTCTTGAATTCCCAGGATTAGCTTCCATCATTTTTTGATCCTGGCCACTGTGCACCTTTTACCAATCTATGATCCTGTTCTATATATTATACATCAAAAATGAACACCTCATTAAATAGATAGTGGTAAAGGAATTTGAACAGAAGCAAACAAGAACATTGGTTCAGAATGCAAAAACCAAGATGGAACCTGAAAGGCAGATTTCCAGGTTTTTTAAAGAAATGGTAATTGCTTTTCTGAATAGAAGGGTACTCAATTCTTCAGTGCCAGCTGGAAGAACATTAAATTCTCAGTAGGCAATTAATAAGATGTTGTCTTGATTGTATTAAGATGCTATATACTATTTTTGGTGGATCTAAGAAGCCAGGAGTAAACAGGGTAGACATGCTCTCTTGTCCATGTCAAGACATGTAATGACAGCTTATGTAAATACACTCTGTCCTTGAAAATCAGCTCCTACTGGCCAGCAGGGTAGAGACCTCATGGACACAAAATAAAAGCAAAGGAGTGATCTCTTGTACAATTACTGAAACTGATTAAAATTTTATAAGGAACTTTTGACACAATGTGTGGCAGGTGTTCAAAGAAAAGGGGAAGAAAGAATATCACGAGGCAGAACTGAAATTGTGCAAACTTAAAAAATGGTGGATCCCATTCAGCATTTATTAATGTCAATTTAACCAAAAAGGGAGAGAATTAAATATTTCAGTTCAATGAATTTGAATTAAATACTAGTGCAGCTGTATCTGTGCACTAAATTCCTATGCAGCTTTACTCAGAAATAAGTCACAGTGAGTTTAAGATTTTAGATTGGTGTGAAACTTAATGTGAGAGGCAGGCACAGTGTCTAAAAAAGCCACGGCATAGTACAAGTGTGTTTGTTATTATGTGTTCATATATGGAGGCGCAGTATTCTTGGCACTCAAATAATATCAGGAAAGGAAGTGATTAGTAAAACAGACTGATGTAATCTATAGCACCTAATATTGACCTGGGACACTGCCAAAGGAATCTGGGTGGCTATTTTTCTCCCTTAAGAGTTATTGCTCATTTCCTTAAGGAGGCATGGAGACTGGATTGCAGGAAGGAACTAAGGGCATGGTATTCAGTGAGAACATTACAGAGCTGGGCTCATGTTTTATTTTGCTCTTTTCCTTTTAGTGCAGAAGGGAAACTGAGTGGTGTAATATTATACAGTGGATTCCTTCAATAACATAGTTATGGAAATATCCACAGATCTATATCCCATTTAAAATTTTACTGCTTTAGTTTTCTGTTTTTCTACAAGGGGTAGACTTTAGATTTACACTTGGAAAGAAGACACACAATTGATGGAAGGTAATAAAAATCCCCAGTCCATAGAATGGAGCAATTCTACAAAAATGTCAGGCATAACAGAAAGTTGTACCTACTAGTTCCACTCCATTACCATTTGTGGATTTTCTTCTGATTTACACCGCCATGAGAGAGAAGCGTCAGATCCACCATACCATTGAAGAATATATCCCGAAACTTCCACCCCTGCTGTCATGAAACTCCTTTCAGTTTTCACTGTCTCCCTGCCTGGACATAAACAGCCTTTCAGACTCACTGTGGAATTTCAGTAACATAATTGTTCCATTCTCTTTTCAGAAAGGGGAAGACAATGCTCCCATAGTGCCCTTGGATGAGAAATGGAAATGTTTGAGGCTGCTGCTTCAATTTCCCCACAAAGCCTGCTTTGTCTGCCTTCATCTAATTCAGACTTGATAGACAGCTGTGGCAGTTGGCCTGTCCACATGGTCCAGTGAAATTCTGGGAATGAGCTTTATATTACAAGAGGAAAACACATTAAAACTTCCAACTTGCTACTCTTAACTTTTTATTGCTCATGACATCCAGGTTTTGCAAAGCACTGCTCTATAGCTGTCTACAGCTCCCAGTATGTTTGGTGGGATAATGATTATTATGAACACACTACAATTAGATTTATCAGGTTTTTTTTCATGGCAATGTTTGATTGCTCTTGTCTTCTTTTTGTTCCCAAAATTCTTTATATCAGAAATCAATGGTGTGTTATACAATTTTAATAATTTACTCATGAATGAGAATATGTTATTTCAGAAATAATACATATTTGCTGAAGTTCTGTTCTTTCTTAATATATTTAAAACTATTGTCTTCCACTCATCATAAAAGAAAAATGCATCGAAATATTTTTCTTCAGAATAGTGAAAAGGTATTTGTGCAATTTCAGTTGATTCAAGCATACATCAACTGATGGTTAAATATATTGTCTATAAATGGGAAAAGAGCTATGAGTGTAATTGATTTTGCCAGGCATGGAAGCTTGTTCCAGGAGTAGATAAAAAACTTAACATACGAATTCTGATTATTTCTATATCTCCTGTAAAGAGGTGTTTCAAAAGCTTAAATCTAGTTGCTGCTAATTAAATCCAGTGAATTAATGGGATGTATGTAAGCATGGACTTATCATTCAGCTATTGTTTCAATAACTGTACTCTAGTTGGGACTTACAACTAGATTTAGGCTAGAATGTTAAACATATTAAATAAATATTTAGAACATTAAAACACTAGAGCAAGACCTTATATTGTGTTAAGACTATTACTGGGTGAAAATTTTGTTTCAGTTTGTTTTTGAAGAATTTGTAAAAGTTACTAATGTCTTCATTTTTAGAATAGGAAAAAGTGAGTTTCAGAAAACTGGAATGTAGAAGGCAAAAAAGCTAATGTATTTCCTTATTCCTACTCTAAACAGTACAAGCTACCTGATATCAAGTCATTGTATCTGGAAATAGCTTCCTTTGGTTTGGACCCAGTCAGAGGCAGTCCTTTGAGCCCTGGACCTGAACAGTCATTGGGAATTCCTAAGATTCATGCTATCTTTGGAAGTCTTAAAATAAGGCTATATTGTTTTTTCTCTTTGTTCCAATCAGCTGAAAGCCACTTGCATCATAATACCTTTGGAGTAGGTTTCATCAGCCAAGTGGTAGAAAAATAGATATAGAGGTTTTCTGTAATGCACATTTAAAATCTGACTTTTAATTTCTTTTTTAGGAGTAATGAGAAGAAATTTGCTTCCATAATTGGTTTTATGGAGGGAACCAAGGCTTACCAGATTCAGATTAATAAGAACAAGAGTTTTTGTACTAGAGAAGTCCTTCCACTTAGACTAGGATATCCAAATAAAGACATGTTTATGGTCCTAGATAGCTTGTTGACATTGTTCTTAAAGTTACAGCTGACAGCATATATGTGGCCTTAAATGACAAACCTGCAAAGATTCAGAAGGATCAGTGCAGTGGTTTAAGTGAAAAAGGCATTTTCAGTTCTGGGGAGATGGGAATCTCTTCCCCTTTCCTTTCCAACAATTTGTTTGAAAATGAAAATCATCATAAACTTGTTCCTGCAGAAGAGAACTACAGCGTCTTAGAATGATAGATGGAGAGGCTAGGTCAAGGCTTCTAAAACAGATCTGGTGATGGGCAGCATCAGGGTCATTGCTGTCTCTTCTTTAAACAGTACTGGGACTGGACACCCCTGCAAATGGAGGATAAGTTCTGTCAGCATTCAAACAGAAGACTGTTGACTGAAAAATAGGGCACTTGGCCGCTGTACTATGGATATGTACCTACATCACAACAGACTGAAAGACAATTTTGATAGAAGAATAAAAGTAGAAAATTCCACAGGAAGCAAAAAGTCCACATCATCTACATGTTGGCTCCATAATGAACTCTGAATGAAGGACTCTCCTCAATCACTACTTTGCTACTACTGCTTCACTACCACTTATAGTCATTCACAGAAGGCCTGGGCCTACTCAATTCATATTATTCAATTCACATTGTTATAGGGCCCTTTCACACTCTACAATTACAGTACTATGATTCTACTTTAAATACCATGGTTTCATCCTACAGAGTCCTGAGATTTGCAGGTTAGGGTGGGGTTATTAACATTCGCAACCACACTACAACCACACTATGACCCAACTAGCCTCACCAAAGTGTAAAACCCAGGATTCCATAGGAAGTTGCATAGCAGTTAAAGTAGAATATAGTACTACACTTATATAGTGTGGAACAGGTCCTAGAAATGTAAGATGTTGGAATTGTTTTCATCCACTTAAATTGATTTTATTTGTACAGTTATCATGAGATCTCATGATATAGTATGTGATATAAATATTTTAGTAAATAAATAAATTAAATTGGTGGTGAGCTTTTTGAAGCTAACCATGGATTTTAGTACATAATGTGTACTGATAAGGTGTGACTAGTACATAATTTGTACTAAAAATATGTGGTTAGCTTAAACATATGGTTCACTTCTAGTAAATCTGATTTTGTCACAATCATGCAACATATATGCTAATATATGTGATCAGGTTATGTTCAATGTGAATTTATCACAGACCTAGAGACACCTTTGGTTCCCTTTGTTTATGCACTTGGAGGAAAATCTGGAAGATTTATTTTATGATAACTTTTCAAATATGATGTCATTTTAATTGAATCTTGACTGCTATTCTGAAACATCTTTAGAATCAGAGGATGGAATATTAAAAACAACTGTCAAAATGTCAATAAATTGGCTTGGTGAATCCTTTCATCCAAGTGTGGATACAGACGCTTGTCCAAAAGCTGATCGTTGTTCCACATGACTGGAGCTGGAGCAACGTGTTCAAAGTTAATGCCTGGGTAATGATCATCAGTGGAAGAGGAAAGAGTATATTTGAATTTTTTCACCCTACAGATACCCAAATGTCACTGTTGAGGAATTTAGATCAAGAGCCTTTTCTTCACTGGCCAGCTTTGAGCCGTGGAGATTAGGTAGTACCAGAAAGTGTAATAAACACAGGAAAGCAGCACAGGAAAAGGAAACAACAGTTTCTTTAAAAGGGAGACATTACATCATTTGCTCTGCAACGCATTCTCTACTTTGTAGTCCAAATACTATAGAGTAGTCCTAGATAAAGAAACATGTTTTATTTGGAGATTAAATATAACTTAGAATCTAGTAGAATCAGTAATATGTTATTGTTTGTGTCCAACTTTTTTGTCTAAGGAGATGATTCTCAAAAAACGAGAGGTTTTTTTTTTTTTAATTTAATTTAGCAAAACTACAAGTTTAGTTCCCATACAGTGCATGCATGGGGGAGAACAGGCCATGCCTTTGGTAATTCTGAGTTTTAGGTCAGAGTCATTTGCTTGGCGTGACAAAAGGTCCAAGGCTCAATCCTGGGCAACTGTAGGCAGGGATACAGAAAATATCTGGTTGAAACTCTGGAGAATTGCTATGCAGAATGTACACACTATTCAGAGCTTTGTGACATTTGGTATGAGGCAGCTCCCTATATTAGCTGCATTACAACTTTTTTTCATTAATACTTAGGTGTTAATAAGTTAGATGTAGCTTAAAAATTCTTGTCCGAATTCCTTCTGAATACACCACTTCAAAGATAGCCCTTAGTGGGTTCAAAGGTATCTCAACTCACATGTTGAAAAGTTTCCTTACAGTAGGGATGGACAACTCATGGCCCTCTAGATGTTGGCTTGCAATGCCCAGCAGCCCTACGCAGTACAGTCAATTGCAAGAGATCATGGGAAATGAGTCCATCAACATCTAGAGGTCCACTCATTCTGCATACCTGCCCCACAGCTTATGGGAAGATGTCTCTCCAGCTGGCATAATTATTATGGCTCCACTTAAACATACTGTTTTGAGTTTTTATAATAATTGAAGAGTTTTGGAGTACAGTGCATCTGCCACAAGGCAGGTTGATGATAGATATAATATAATGTAGATGTGTGTGTATAAATATAGATGGAAGTGTTCAGCATACAAAAACAATTCAAGTGCACTTCATATTGCTAACTACCATTCCTTTTTATTGGCCTGGGAATGGTAGGGTAGGTGTTCTCCTAGCAAGGGTTCTTTGTACATGTTGGGAGAATGCCATCTGAAGAAGGAGCTTAAAGGTGTGCAGTACAAAAGTTGACACTGTTCTGGATGCTATTTGTCATAAGCAGCTGATTTTCTGGAGCTGCTGCATTAATAATTATTATTTGAGGACATTCACTTTCTCTGAGAGGGCCCAAAGCAAAAGCAAGACCTGGAAATTGAGTGGTATATTGTATGGGTATCGAAAATGTATCCAGGAATGTGTTTTTATTTTGCTTTAAGAGAGCAGACAAAGAGAGTAATGAAACATAGTACATAATTTCTTTTACACAATGCTTAATAACACTCAAGATATACCCAATGTTCCAGAATTTCAGATTTTTTTTCTTGAAAAGTGTTTCATTTCTCTTTATCCCTTTGCCGAATTATATGTGCCAACATTGACAGCAACACACTATTCCATAGAATTCTTACTAACTTCCAGCTAATACAGCATACTCATTTAGATTCTAATTCTACCCTGGATGTAACAAAGAGATTAATGAGCTGTTTTGTGTTCATTTTAGTACCACTATTGTTTATATCGGTCCCAAATAATAAAGAATAATACAGTTTAATATTAAGTCATAGAAATATATTTAATTACCTTGACAACTCCTTTCCAAAATTTCTTAACCAGCTTCATTGAAAGTTATTGCAATTAAGCTGAACACGATCACATTACAGCATTCATGAGTTAATTTTGTTGGGTCCTGTCTATTGAGTCTACAAAGTTGCTTAAGTGATTTTCTTTCATGGTTGACAAAACTGTATATGTCAGTGCAAGTATATTGTTGAAGGAGAGGGCTAACAGAGCTTGAAGGACTGATAAAATTTCCTTAATAGTTGGTAACAAATGTATCAGGTAAACCTTTTCTTAAAAAGACTGCTGGCTAAATCACCAGTGAATGCTTTTGGAATGAAAATAACCTGAAAGATCTTGAAAGCTCTCTAAATTCACGATCATTGAACTGCAGAAAAGAAGCAGTAGAAAATAGAAAACTGGCCCATAGAAAGGGCGAAAAGAGACAACATTGCAAAGAACAGCAGGAACTGAAATTTGAGCAGTGCGCCTTTCTACCCTACACTGTCATAGTGCTATTATTCCACTTTCAACTTTCTGTGGAATTCTGGGCTTTGTAGTTCACTGAGGCCAAAGAGCTCTCTGGCTCAGAATTCTAAATGCCACTCCCTAAACTGCAAACCCCAGGATTCCATAGGATGTTGAAAGCGGAATAACAGCACTAGCAGTGGAGTGCGGAAAGGCACAGAGAGGAACGCAGAAGACTGAATCCTGGGATGTGTAAGCTACCAGAATTTGGGGGTGATGGTTACCTTTCCCTGATGAGCTAATGTGGGACAATACAAATTAAGTGAAATAGGCTGTTTGCTTGCACCTATGTTCAGTGTGTATATTTGTAAATAAACTCAAATGCCAAAAGCTCCCAAAGACTTCCTGGCTTTCCCTCCTTTCTAGAATATCCTGGAATCTCACAGATTGGAGTTCCTTCTGTCTCTCTCTCTCTCTCTCTTTTAATTTTAAAATGCATTTTTCTTTTAATTTAGATATGCGTATAACAGCCAAGATTCTTCATTGCTCTTCTTGCAGACAGCTGCGGAATGAAGAAGACTGCCTTCCTGGCTGCCCTTCATACTCCCTGCCACTGAATAGCTGTGAGGAGGGGAGACCAGCCAGAAAACAAGGAGGTAGCTCCAGTAGGAAATGCTAACAGATGGAGCCATCTCCCGCAGCTGCAAAAGTTGCATATCCAGGTGCAACTTTCAGTTATATGTGTATATATCACTAACAGGATGCCAAGCAAAACTTTAGATGGTTCGCTATCATATTCTATCCTTGTAGATTATTTTGGAAATTTGGAAAATGACAAAATCGACTAAAACAGATACAATCATCCACCCCTGTGTGGAACTCCACTGAGCACAATAAACTTGATCACTGATGTCTGTAGCAAACACTACTTTATGTTTGAGTGTTTCTGTTTGATTTTCAAACTGATAGGCCCTTGGACACTTGATGATGACTATTCATTCATCTAGTCTAGCAATTGTTTCATAGTTGTAGAGAAGTCAAGAATCTCTCTCCATGTGCATTACTGTGCTCTTGTGCAGTAATATATTTCAGTGAAGCTTGTGATGTGATTTTTCCCTGATGATATAATCCTGAGCTATTAAAACAGTTCTGTTGATTTCCATATGAATTACAGCCATAAGGTTTGTCTTTCCCAGGCCTCAAATATCATAGCCATGACCTGCCAGCTATATTAGGACACTGCATTGATTCCTCATTGGTCTACAAGGAGATGCAAGAAAATTAGACAATGTAACCTCCACAGGAATATTAAAATGATATAGTAGATAAAAAATGGGGTTAAAGCAAATTAGGCCATGGGTCCATCTTTCTCAGAATTGTCTCTACCCTGCCAAGATTTTGGAGAGGAATGGTTCCTACTTGGAGAAGGCAGAGACTGAACCTGAAACTATTTACAACTCTAGCACTGAGCTATGCCCCTCACTCTGCTATATCTGTTATATTCCATGGATTTTTTTCATTCTTATTAAAATATTTATATCTCAACTCTATAGGCAAAGTTCTGAGAGCAATTTACAATAATATCACTTTTAAACTATGAAAATATTGGTCAAAATTGTATTGGTGCATAGGTTAGCATGGTGGGGACGCCAGGACGAAAAGGTCTGGAAGCATAGCGGCTGTGGAGGAACTAAGTTACTGGAGAAACAGGCTGCTCAGAACCTGCAGAATTTGTCTGCCTTCCCTCACCACCACCTCACCCTCATCACGTTTGAAAAAATGAAGTTGCTAGCTTAGTGCTTCATCAGGGCTCTTTTCGCATAGCATTTGCCATGCAAAAGGGCCTCTGGAGCATCGTGCAATTGCGAGGAGCCATCCACATTATGTCCTCGCAATTGTGTGATGCTGCTGGGGCTGGCAGGCACTGATCGCGCACTATTTCATTTTTGGCTTCTAGCTGAAAATGGTGTGCAATCGCGCATCGCTCCAGGGCTCTGCGTGCACTTACTCTGTGTGCGAAGCCTCTGGAGCACGGTGCTTGCACTTCCCTGCCCCAGTGCAGCCTGGGAAAATCCCAGGCTGCGCTGTGGAAGGAAGAGGAGGAGCCCTCACGCTGCCTACTCACTAGCAGGCAGTGGCTGTGGAGCTGAAGCAGCGGGGACATGAGAGCCTCTCGCAAGAGGCTGCTCGTGCAATCCCTGCACCCCAGTGCTGCAAAAAGGTAAGGTGTGAAAAAGATAGGATTCTGGCCACTAAAAGATAATTTACATTTTTAAACATATTAAACTCTCTAAGTATTTAACACATTTAAAATCACATGCATGTACAAACTACCAATTCTTAATGCATTTTCAGAAAGCCTGGGTGACTTCATGCATGTACACACTATTAGCTACTTGAGTAAGTCACATTTAGTGTAGTGTAAATCACATTTAGTGATTTTTCAGCATTTCTTTCTTTCTTTTATTTTGTTGGTTGCTATGAATGTTTCTTTGTATTTTTCAAAATTTTTGGTCTTTGCTTCTTTTGATTTAGCCTTTTAAAGGCAGAAATCATATATAAATCTGGTTCTTCCTTCATTTTTACTTTGTAGTTGTGAAGAACTTTCAGTTTTTATGTTAGGATGGACCCCTTATGACTATTTGAATAAACATTAGACCAACTTGAGGGTATTCATACTACATAGTTATGGAATTCTGGAATATTCTGTGCTAGAGAACTCCAATATGTTCTCCTGAATTACAACACTAGAAATCTAGGAGAATATGTTCAGTTCCCTCTCATATAAATCCTAGCATTCCATAGGATGATGCCATAACATTTGAACTGGTATCAAACCCCTGTAACTATTGTGTAGATTTATTTAAAGTGATTTTATCGATTAACAACTTGTGATCCCTGGGGGAAAAATTCTTTATGTTCCCTTTGGGTTGTTAATTACACTTGATCAATTCCTGTTTCATGTCTCGTGGATCCTGTGGTCTTTTTGTGCCTTTGCTTAGTAGTCAGCATAAAACTTCACATACAGGTGACATGGAACATGAAAGTTTTTTTCTGTTGGATTATGCCATTTCTATTGCCACCTATCTTTGTCCAGAAAATAGTATGTGTATAGCCATCAGTCTCCATTAAAGAATGCATTTTCTGAGTGTTTGATAAACTGTCTTGTTCATTGCATTCTTTTACAGAGATAACTTCTTTTTTTTACTCCCCCTCCCCCTCTAAATTACTTTGAGGGGATGAATGATTTTAAAAGAAGAACGTAGTAAGCCTTCTAATCCTTAACTCGCAAGAATGGACATGAACATTCATAGAAAGAGACATTGAAAGACATGAAAGTTCCTCTTCTGTTTATGAATGATATCCACTTGTTCAATTCCTGTTGAGATTAATGGGAGCCCAAACCTTTACTTTATTCTCCAGAATTATCACTAATCATCTACTACATAGAATTAATAACCATCATGTTTATTAAGTATCCAACAAAGACGCTGTTATACAACTAATGAAGAACAAGAACTCTAGCTGCAGACTTACAAGAATATATAACTACTCTAAAGGAAGGAGCAAAAGGGGAAGGACTGAATGAAAGAAAAGGAAGAAAAAACTTTAGGTAGAAGATAAAAGAATGAGACTCAAAAGATAACAAAAATAAGCAAGAGACTTCCAAGGCTGATGAGAACAGGTTGACAATACAGAATTAAAGAAAGAAAGAAAGAAAGAAAGAAAGAAAGAAAGAAAGAAAGAAAGAAAAAGAGAAAGAAAGAAAGATGTAATATGTATAGAGGAAAAATGGAAACAACTCCATGTACTGGAGGAAAGAAAAGAAAAACAAAGGAAAAAGCAACTGGTAAATTGATGAAAATGATAGTTTTTATGTATTTATTGGTACTTTTCAAAGAAACCTAGGTCAACATAATTAAAATCATATCTAGCTTAATCAGTCTGAAGTGATGTAAATACCTCTTTCTTTTCTTCCTCCTTTTCTTTTCTTCATCCAAAGAAAGAAATAAAAGGAATGAAAGGAGCATTTTTCTCCTTTTCTCATCGTACCAAAGTTCAGGATCACCCTACAAGATTCAGGACTGACAAAGGAAGCATTTCTTCAGCAGCAGATAATTAATTGGATCATTTGCTACTATATAATATGGTAATGGCCCATAATTTAAACCAGTGCTTCTGATGTGGGGAACAAGCAATATTTTTTCCTAATTGGCTACAACAGTTTCTCTATTTCTTGGAAATTGACCAGGGATTGGCAGTCAGTGGTTCATGGACTGGCATCATTTCAAGGACCACTGTTTTGAGGAGCACTGATTTTTTAAAAATGAAATCAGTGAAACAGTATATGAATGGATACAAATCATACTGACTTACACAGTTTTCAGATTCGTAGATGCCAGTTTGTGTGAAATAACAGGTGATGTCTTCATACTCTGATTTTGAGATTCTTGGGGGCGTAGAGAAGAAGAAAGCTAGATTAGGCATATTTTCAAACTACATAATTATAGCGGTATGAGTCCATGTTAACTGCCATGGTTCCATCCTATGGAATCTAGGACCTGCAGTTTAGCAAGGTGCATTTAGAATTCTCAGCAGAGTGCTCAAGTGGCTGACCAAACTACAGATCACATAGAATGCAGCCACAGCAGTTAAAATGGAGTCATAGTGTTATAATTGCAGATTAAAAGGACCCCAGATGATCTGAACCTACAGGACCTCTTTTTAGATTCTTATGATGTTTGACAACAATCTGCTGTTTGTTTAAACTATCCCAAATCTTTAAATGTTTGATATATATATTTTGCTGTACTTACATCTTTTTTTAAAAAGATGGACTAGTACAATTTAATTGAATATGAAAAGAAACACCATTCATGATGCCCATATATTTTATTGGTACTGGCATCTTTCATGGAGCGAGAGCTGTGTTAATCGTTGGCTAACTTGCATATAAGATGGCTGCTTGGTGGATCAGAGGAATGACATTGTTTTGAAAAAGTCCTGATATTTCTGCTGAGAGATGCTATTGAGTGAGAAAAAATATAGCTATATATCATAGGACCAGTCATGCCATGTGTGGGAATGTGTTCTATACTTTCTAGGCATTTCTGCCTCCATTCTTTCCCCCGCAAAGAAGAGGGAAAGAGTCAGTGTATTTATTGGCAGCCAGAACTAAACAGAACCTTAGTAGTGCGGAAAGGGGTGGGTGGATTAATTTTCGCATTGCAGATGCTGCAAAAATTGCACCAACACAGAGATTTCAAGTATGCAAACCAAACTTAACATGAGTTTGCTTCCATCAAATGAAGTAGGCACTTTCTTACTTCATCAAGCACAGCATGGTCAGAACAACAGATCAAGATCCCCAACATTTTGTTTTGTTTTAAGGAACAAAGGAAGTGCCAGGAACATGCCCTCCACCAAAATCCTAGTGTCCTGATCTTTTGGTAGTCAAGAAGACAGCCTGGAAAAATCACTGATGCTTCTGAGATAGGATGGGTGCAGATGAATACTATGATGGATTTGCTAGCTTAGCCTCACTGAACCTTCAAAATGTCAGGCTCTTGATTTATTTTGCATAATGGGGCACCGCAATTCCCTCATTCAGTGGCCTATGAATGGTATGATCTTAGGGACCCCACAATCCATTCAGCCTCCATATCTTGGCCAATGTGACTGTCAGGAACAGATTCACTCTTACACGGATCAACAAACTTAATAGAAGATTTATTGTAACATAGTAAGGGATGCTGTCTTCAGACGTTAAAGCTCGAGAATGGAACGTTTTCCCCCCCCTTACACTTTAACAGACAGTTTCTCCTAAGATAGTTGTAAAAGAACGAACGTCATCATGCCAAACGGTTCCTTTGAAATTCCAGCCAGAAGGAATGGTTGGCGCCTGGGAAATAACAGCCTACTATCACTATTTCCTCAGTCTACTGCTATCCTAAAACAATAAAACATGGAGGACTCCCGACATCCTCCCCCATTTTTTTAAAAAAAATATATACATAAAGATACACAAAATATAAAAAATACCCGGGAAAGTAGAAAGACAAGAAAACTAAATAGTAATATGAATGCAGTAGCAATCAGTGGGGGCGTTGAAACATCAGCCGGCGAAGAAGTAGCGAAGGTGCCCTCTTCAGCAAACTGGAATAAAAAACAGGATGAATAGCCTTGGGGGAAGAAGGGGATCATTAAAAAGAGACATCATTAATACCCCTTTTTAAAGGAAAAGGTCCGAGAAAACGAGGGGAAAGTTTTTTAGACGGAGAAGGAGAGGAAATGTTCTTAGAAAAAAGGGAAAAACCCAAATCCCCGGGCTGGTAAGGGGATTAGGCTGCCGTTTACGGTAGCGAAACGTTTGTGGGAAGCTTTAGCGGATGCTATAGCATCTGAGACGGATTGCCAAATGCCAGAAAATTTAGAGACCCAAGCAGAAACAGAAGGAGGAGCGGAGGAAGAGGGGAGGGGGGGAAAAGGAGAAGGAAGGAAGCCGTAAACTTTTCAAAGGGGGGTTTCCAGTAGAGGTATAACCGCAGAATTGATGGCAAACTCAGCGAACGGAAGGAGCGGAGCCCAATCATTCTGGTTCTCAGAAACAAAACACCTAAGAAATTGTTCAAGAGATTTGTTAACACGCTCAGATTCCCCTGTTTGAGGGTGATAAGCACTGCTGGTTTCTGAGTGACTCCCAGGGTTTTCAGTAGACAAGTCCAAAACTTGGAAGTGAAAATTGGATCCCTGTAAAAGATCACCGAAGGTAGTCCGTAATTTCCATACATTTAACGAACAGGTCAGCCAGCTGGTCAGCACGGGGTAGTTTCTTTAGAGGCACAAAATGACATTGCTTGGAAAAGTGATAGTAACAACCCAAATAACATGAAAGCCGTGTGAAGAGGGAAGGACCCGATAAAATCCCATGCGATCCCACCAGGGGCTAGCAGGCGCAGGCAGAGGTTGCAGGAGCCCTTGAGGTTTAGATTGGGCACTTGAAACGTTAAGTGGCACACTGCTTAATGTAATTTGCACGGAGGGGTTTAATCCAGGCCACCAAAAAAGGCGGCGAATCGCATGCAATGTCTTCAAAAACCCAAAATGTCCAGCGGGTTTGGAATCATGATAAAGATGGGCCTCTCGCGGGCAGCAGGGGGAACGTAGACCTTGGTGCCATAAAAGGGGAGATTGTAAACCCCTTCTTTTTTCCTTGTTTGCCGGTAGCCAGGAGTCTGCATGCGCTGCATGAATGATAGCATCGCGGGGAGCGGAGTCACAAAGAGAGGAGGCAAAAGCCTTGTCTTTGCTAATGCACGAGTAGTCACTTGAGAAGCCAGAGAGGAGGCAGGAAACAAGGTATTGGGGGGAGGACGTAAAGGGGGTTCCGAAAACAGGGAAGTGAAGAGGGGCCCCCAGTTGGTTAGTTCGGCCAGGTTTGAAAACAATTTTAAATCGGAATTTTGGAAAAAACAGCCCATCTCCCCGCTTAGGGGGGGTTTCTTAGCAGACTGTAAGGCTTGCAAATTCCTATGATAGTCCAAACTTCAAAGGGGAGTCAGCCCCCTCAGCAAATGACGCCAAAGGACACGCAAAAAGGGTGTTTTGGGTTCTTTCTCCCAAATAGGCCAATTAGCTTGTTGAGGGGAAAATTTCTTTGAAATGAAAGCACAAGGCCTGAGTGCTCCTGTGGTGTCATGTTGTAAAAGAACGGCTGCCATGGCAAAGTCCGAAGCATCCGTTTGCACAATGAATTGCTTCGTACTGTGAAAAGGAGTAAGGGCTCAGACGTAAATTTAGATTTCAAATGGTCAAACGCCGATTGACACTCAGGCGACCAACAAAGTCTATGCGCCTTGCCCGCAGTGGATCCTTTAGGTTTCCGTAGAAGGTTGGTGAGTGGAAGCGTTATGGCAGCAAAATCCTCAATAAAGTTCCGGTAGAAGTTCGCAAAACCAAGAAATTGCTGCAGTTGCTTCACAGTTTTAGGGACTGGCCATTGCAAAATGGAGTTAATCTTCGAAGGGTCCATTTTAAGTGAACAATCTTGAATCCTATATCCCAAGTAATCAAAAGTTTGGGTGTCAAATTGGCATTTAGATAGATTAACCACGAGGTTGTTTTTAAAGCCTTCGTAACACTTCACGAACCAATGACACATAGTTTCCATGGAATCTGCGTAAATTAAAATGTCATCCAGATAAATCAGAACCCCCTGATACAACAAGTCATGGAAAATGGTGTTCAAAAACATTTGGAACACAGAGGGCCCCCGATTGTAAGCCAAAGGGAAGAACCGTCCATTTAAAGTTACCTAGAGGAGTTGCAAAGGTGGTGAGCCACTAGAGTCCGGGTCCATTCTAACCCTATAAAAAGCCTTTTAAGATCAAGTTTGGTGAAATATTTTCCTTGAACAAGATGGTCCAAAACAGTCCGTATCAGAGGTATGGGATAACAATTGGAGGAAATAACCTGGTTAATAGCAGAGTAGTTAACTATGTCT
The DNA here is from genome assembly GCA_948474755.1 of Ctenosaura bakeri. Lineage (NCBI taxonomy): Eukaryota > Metazoa > Chordata > Lepidosauria > Squamata > Iguanidae > Ctenosaura > Ctenosaura bakeri. Next base: position 165,521 of record CAOLHI010001965.1, read on the forward strand.
GGATCCGCGCTGGGATTTTTCTCTTTGGGAAAAAACAGGACTCGCCGTGGGGGCTGTAGAGGGCTTGATAAACCCCAGCCAAGTTTTTATTTAGGAACTTCTTGAGAGCAAGGAGTTTTTTTTGGCTCATGGGATAAATTTTGGGTTTTAGGCAGGGTGGCCCCGTCAACTAATTCCAGTTTACAGTCAAATCCGTGTGGGGAGGCAATTTGTCAGCCTCCCCTTTCGTGGAAAGCCTTTTGGAAGCTCGGTAGTGTGAAGGAATTTGTTGCAATTCTTCATGGGGAATAAAAATTTTCATCTGAAGAGGACATAGTGCCAGCAGTCCAGTTTATCTGGGGGTTATATTCACGAAGCCAATCGATTCCCAAGACCAATTTGAACTGCATCGCCTTGGGAACTAGAAATCGCATGCTGTAATTGTTTTTGTCCATTTGAAATGAGATGGGCTTAGTGATTTTACTAATTACTCCCCAGTCATTGAGGTCCCATCCATTTGCGTTAATTTGGGGGGGCTTTCCAAGGGTTCAAAAGAGTTTTCAATTTTTTGGGCCCAATTTGGGGTGTAACAAACTTCTGGAGCAGCCAGAGTCAATTAATGCCCTATGTACATGCAAAGTCCCATCGCTGCCACTAATCGCAACCGTGGCGTAGAAATGGGGAATTTTAGGAGTACTTACAGATGTTCCCGCCGCTTGCCAGTCATCGCAGTCAGGTTTAGAATCTCCATCTATGTCAGATGAGGACGAAGAGGTGGTTTCATCATCGGGATCGGAGTCTCCTGTCGCCGCTGCAGGGTCCTTAGAAGTGCGTCTAAGTGGTTGTTTGGCGGCCGCTGTCTGATGTGTGAATTCTATATTCTTTGGGTCTGCTCGTGCTCCCTTAGTCCCAGTCGGAGCTTTGGGTTTTCCCCGGCAGGTGTTGGGAGGTGGGCCCTTTTTCCCCAGTTAAAGCACATGCCCCAAAAGGAGACGTTTTTTCCCTTCCTCAGCATTGAGGACGGTGGGACCGCGAGGTTTGTTTTCCCCTTTTCTTTGTCGGTTCAGCTGAACAGTCTGGGTTATGCCTTCCCCCTTTCAGTAGCTAGTCTGACCCAACCTAGCAGGGTCTGTGGATTGGCCTGCATTAAGCACCCGTGTAGAATATCAGGATTTAGTCCATCTTTGTATAACTCAATTAGAATTTCATCACTCCACGGGACTTTGGTGGCCAGGTTTCTAAATTCACGGGAATACCCCCCACATCGTTCCTGCCTTGTTTCATTCGTTTCAGTTGATATTTGGTGTTTTCCTAAAGGGGGTCTTCAAAGCGTTCCCCCAGATGGTTCATGAAGACTGCAGATTTTCAGTTTCGGGGGCGCGGGAGTCATTAGGTTCGCTACCCAGTCTGCTGCCAGTCCTTTCATCCTCTGGCTTAGGTATCGAATTGGGGGATCATCCCGAAATAGTGGCCCTGATCAATCATGAAATTGTTTGCCATAGTCAAAAAAAAGGAGAGTTTCTCCCCCTTCCCGTTGAAGGTCGCTTTCAGGTCTCCCCCATTTCTGAGTAACAGTGGCGCTGGCGTGTGCCCTGTTGGTTGCTGGGGCGGACCAGGGGTGCCTGCCGCCGGACCCGCCCTGGTTCTCCTCCTGGTGATCTCCCTGCTGCGAGGGACGGATGCGCATCTCGCGTAGCATGGTCTTGAGTTCGAGTATCTCCTCATCTTTTCTTTCCAGTTCGGTTTCCATTTGCTTTATCTCCTCCAAAAGGGATAGGTCTTTTGCTGATGTATCCCATCTAGCAGCCCTTCTGCGTTGTCTGACGTATGTGGCTTTTCTCCCCAGACCCAGGGTTTTGGGCCCCTTGTGGGGGTTTCCATAGCCTCGGTCAGGGGCAATTTTGTCTTGGTATCCAGGGGCACTTCAGTTTCTTGCTCCATCAGATTCTGCAGATCCTTCTCTTTTTCGTAATCGACTGGTCCATCAATTGGTGCATTTTTTGAAAGGATTCTCGAGCTTTCTGTCAGGAACAGATTCACTCTTACACGGATCAACAAACTTAATAGAAGATTTATTGTAACATAGTAAGGGATGCTGTCTTCAGACGTTAAAGCTAAAAGGGCTTTTTTCCCCCCCTTACACTTTTAAAAGACAGTTTCTCCTAAGATAGTTGTAAAATCGAACGTCATCATGCCAAACGGTTCCTTAAAATTAAACCAGAAGGAATGGTTGGCGCCTGGGAATAGCTAACACCTACTATCACTATTTCCTCAGTCTACTGCTATTAAAACAATAAAACATGGAGGACTCCCGACAGTGACACTTTGAAAATTGGCTGGGCCATGGGAGCTCATATTCTTGATAGCATGTGTCAGAATCTCTTCATAGAATAATGTTTCTCACATTTTGACAAGTGGGGTTTTGTAGCAAACACACACAATGCGGTGCCTTTATTATATCAACTTTATAAAACAAGGTATGTTGGAAAGGATGCATAGAGATTCTTCCCACCAAGGACAAATACATTAGGCTTACTATCCTGCATAATGTATTTTGATTTCAATGGCATATAGTATGCTTTATTTTTCTTTGGATTCTTTCTATTGTCCTCAGTAGGAGTAAGTGGCATAACTGAAATTATGCTGGCAAAGGGGATTAGTAAATCATTTACTCAAAATTCGTCTATAACATATATCAATACACTATAAGCCCCATGGGTCAGATTATAGTGTAAGTAAACACACTAATAGCTTCAGTTAGGATATCAAATGTAAACCTGCTTTTTTGACATTTGAATCCTGGGTGCTCTATGCGTGCATAGCATAGTTTCAAATAAAATGCCTGGAACTATACAGACTGCCATCTCCATCAGTTCTATTGCATCAGCAATCCATCAGTTGTATTTTTTTGTCATTTGTTTTGGCAATCTCATTCTGGCTTTCAGATAACTTGAATCTTTTTTTGACTGCTCCTGTAAAACCTAGCCCCCGGCTGCTCTAGCATGAGGAACTCCACAGTGGTTCCAGCTGAAGAGGTTGTATGTGTGGCTGAAGGTACCTAGCATAGTGACAGGTTAAATTTTTTATTTGGTTCCTTTTAAAAAAGAAATTTCCAGAATTTTGTTTGGTTTGCGTTTGATAAGAACTTAGTAAAATTTACATGTTTTGTCATAAACATGATAAAAAGAATTTGGGATTTGAAAAATGTGAATGTAAGAAAAAAAAATGTAACCAACAGATTAATTGGAGAGGATATCTATTTATTCGTGTATTGATGAACCAATGCATGTATATACTACTTTATGCCCTCAAAAGACTATTGATGCATGCCCTTGCCACAGGAGCCTCCCATCCTGGCATGGGGATGGGAGAAGAGCGGGACTGCAACAATGTTTCTACATGACATCATCACAGCCTCATCCTTCTCCCTTCACCAGGCAGTATGATTGTGGATTAAATCATTGATGAGTTTCCCCCATCAATGACCTGTGATCATGTGACCATCCCACACTTAGCTGACTTGCAAAAGTGCCAGAAGTGTGATGGAGTTGATTCCTGCCCCAGCGCAGCCTGGGAACACCCAGATGTAGTGTGCGATGAAGAGGCATGTCCATTGCACTTCCTTCATCAGGGAACCAGGCAGAGGCAAGTGCTCCTGTTGCGTTCCCTTCCTGGCGAAACTGCTGCCGGGATCACCACCGGAGGACGATGACATAAGGTAGGTGCGGAAAGGGCTGCAGTTTGTACATTGGCATTAAAAACTATTCTGAACAGAATTAATTTCTACTATTTCTTGTCACGTCAAGTAGGATCTAACCACAAAATTCCTCCTATCTAATGAAAAAGCCACAGAATTTTTAAATTCTATTAACTTTAATTAGCAATTAGATAATTTCATTTTTACAAAATTAGTCCACATCTATTTCATAGATATCTGTTTCCAGACATGCTTAATTAATTAATATTTGATGCCATGTAATGCTGGTTTTAAGATTCTGGGGGTGGGGTGATGGACAAGTACACACAGAAACCTAAGTCTAATTAATAGTCCCCATTAGAGTAGATCTATTGAAACAATTGTTGAATGTGAATCAACTCCACTGAATCACTGCATCTACTCAAACTACAGCTACCAATAGGATCCAGCCCATAGTGTACTACTTAAATTGTAAAACAAATACAAGAATAGTCTCTCATAGTTTTGAATCTTCTTGAGTGTCACACCCAAAGCTGGAATGATGATACTGTACAGAAAATGGGCTTGGTGCCATTCTTGGGATTCTAATGACTGCTCACCTTGAACCTCCTTTGGAGCCAGGGATGAGGAAGTTGAACTACTAGCACTGTTTGTTGAAAAACTTAGTTTACTTTTAAAAAAAACCTGTGGTATTCTGGAGTTGTGGTCTACAAAACTAATTTTTTCAAGCTTTTCTCATTTCCAAAATTTAAAGTAAAAAAAACAAAAACTGCATGGGGTTAACAGCTTTGTGATTAAAAAAAGTAAGATGATGCCATCTTGCACTGTATAAGTAAATTATCTTCCTAGAAGATGCAATGAATCTAGAGAATTATTTTCAAATTTTCAAAACATGCTTAATTTACACTGAGGTAGATTAGAAGCCAAAGTGGAGATTAGACACTCTTTAAAATCTAACAAACCTCTATGGGCATGAACTGTAAATATATTTTCTCGAAAGTCAAATTAATTAACTGCATTTGGTAGAAGTCAGAATTTTCACCATAAGAACTGATCTGAGCTTTTTTCTAATTCAGAATGAATCTTGGGGAAGAATAGGGCTAGAACTCTTTGTTTTTTACTTGAGTTTTCTTAAGATGAATAGTTGTTCACTCATAATAGTTTATCCAATAGATTGACAGTTCTGTTTCTCTCTGTGCAACATCTTCAACATGATGCACCAGACCCGTAGTGAGACAGTGCCATCAACTGTCCTGAAACCAGATAGCAAATAAATAATTGAATATACACTCAAATGATTCTTATGTGCTCCAGGACAATATGGATAGATAGATAGATAGATAGATAGATAGATAGATAGATAGATAGGCAGACAGAGAGACAGACAGACACTTCAGCTCCCTTGTGAAATCTCATTGTTGCATACACATAGTCAAACCAATGCTAAAACGAAAGGGCATACAAATACATCCAGAGCATGAAGTAAAGAAATTTACTTTTGACAGTGTTGTTGTGACCTGCTTTTGTTGTCCCATTCATAAGACTTGAAAGTGAAAGGTTGGAAATTTATGCAACTGTGGGGAGGGAGGAGGGCAAAAGAAATAGTATAAAATATTTTGGACAATAACTGTGCTTTACCGGAAAAAGAAGGCAAGACCAGATCTTTTTTCCTTTTATTATTGTTAAAGGTTTGTAAGGGGTGGGGTGGGGTGGTTATTGTCATTGCAGCAGCATCTTCCCATGCAGCTGCAATGGTTTTCCTGGACAATGTTCCAGAGAAATGTTACTGCCATGGCTGGGCCACACTAAAGGTGACCTAGATATCATTTTGATATCAGTGATTTGGCTCTCTTCCACTACCCCTCTTCATGTGTTTGTGAGGCTCCCAGATAAGCACAGAACTAGGCTCGGCCAACAAACGCTGCAATATCCCAACACAATACAGACAGGCCAGAAATAGCCAGATCGCTGCTTTAGGAGACCTCTTTGCAAACACCCTCATTATGTATGCATGCTGCTTACAAAGGACTCCCTGCCCTGAGCAGGCAACCTGGCAAGCTGTCAAATGTCAAGCACTGAGCATTTGCATACTGTCTAGCTCTTTGTCAATTCGGACTTAACTCAATCATGTTAAATTTTGACCTTTCCAAAGCTTTGTCTCGGGCCTGAAACTCATTGTTTTCCCCAAGTACGGAATAGCCTGCAGTTATATTTCTCCCTATAAAAAAACCTGATTCCGAGACCTTCCTTGGATCGCTCCTGAGTTCCATCCTGTCTTGCCGCCGCTCTGCTTGGCGAGCCTTCCCCTCAGTCATATTGGCTGAGACTGCGCAACTTCGGACCTTCACAGTGATCTATCCGGGCTTCAGGACAGGTGTCGTATCACCCAATTCAACAATCCCTCTCAAAAATCCCTCTATACCACTCCAACCTTTATTTTCTATAGTTATCTGTGTGAGTGTGTCGCATACACTGTTTGTCTGTATTTAATAAACATCACAATTATTCTTAAACTTTGGTGTGCTCCTTGGCTTGGCCTGACCCCATAGATATTGGGTAAAAGATTCCGCTGTGTTGCCCTGCCTCTCGCATTGCTAACTTGTACTCTAGCTAATTTCCCCAAATTTAGTTAACTGAGAGCGCATTTGGTGTCCCTTCCAGGACCCCCAGTAATCAGGGTAACAGAAACACAACTTTATGGTGCCTTATCAATGATGAAGCCTCAAAGGGAGCTCCGTGGGAAAGCCAGGGTGAGAAGTAGTGCTGTATGGAGTAGTGCTGTCATTGTGACAAGAAAATACTCTTTAATAAACAACAGCTGCAGCAGCTCAAAGCTTCTTTTTCTGCTATCATATCTCATCTAGGACCCTCTGACCCTCTGAAAAGTTACTCTTTTACCCCCAAACCCCAGATATATTGCCTTTTCTCTTTCCTTTGGCACCCCTGAGAATGGCTGGGAGAATTCTGTGAAACTCTTAACGGTGGAACAGTTGGCCCAGCTTGAGTTTTAGACTGACAAGTACCTGCACTGCCAAACGTTGCCACCAGAGGATGTTCAAAGCACATACATGGCTGAATAGATTATAAACAAAACTAAGGCAGAGCTTCTCCCAAAGGTACTATATTTCTGAAGATTTGAAAAATGTCTAAAACAGTTCATCAAGAAGGAATATGCTGGGGAGTGTTATGTACTAAGTTAATTTACTAATGTGTTTATCCCCACAGTTAATCTAAGAGTAAATAAGTATTATTTCAGCAGTGTTGCTGAGATATACTGTACATTGTACATATAGACTATCCTGAACTATAGTTCCTGGAAAAGGGAGAAACTGTGCTCTTCTAATTTATAGTGTAGATCAAGAAGCAGTTGCAAATAAGAAAGAGACTTCAATTAGGAGGTAAGTAAAGGGCAACATTTATTTTCTTCTCTAATTCTTCTTTCTGTTGTTGTTGTTGTTATTTTTTTACCCTTGTCTCTTCTTCCTCCTGCTTCCTTTGTTATTTTTCCCAATAGCTTGTAGCTACAGGGCTAACTTTTAAAAAAGAGGGACAGAGAGAGATATTTTGTAATACAGTAGACACAACGGTTTCTCCCTCCTTTTGTCTTCATTAGGATGCACCACTGTGCACATAAATGCAGTGTTTAAACTACACAGAAACAGAATCTGGTATCACGTTAGAATAGAAAAATTGATTCACCACTATTTGCAAAATGGCTAATGTTTTTTTAAAAAATCTTGTTAAGCCTGAAATACAGATACTTATCCAGTAATAAGCTTCACTGAATTAAAATGAACCTACTTCAGACTACACCGGTATACAAGTGGGTGTCTTTTGTAACTTTAAGGTGGTATTTAAAAATCAAAGTAAATTCTATTTACAGTCTTTACAAACAGAACTTTAATGAGTGCTTTATGGGTAGATTTTGCATCAACCAAGTAGTTTCTTGGGGGGGCGCGGGGAAACCTTATGCTTCATGGTGTTGATGATTTATTAATAAAATTGCATTCTTTAGACTGGTGCTGTCGTGTATAAATATGATAGAAATGTATAATTTCATATTTAATTTTACAAAATGTTTCTTTTAGTGCTCTTCATTTCTCATCAAAATGGTTGACCCAAGACATTTTGCTTTAGCAGCACCCACAGAGCATGAACTGAGAACTGTCAGGACCTCTTGCAGTGTCAACAACAATGATAAGCTGGTGGGGTAGCCTCTGAGATCATATGCTATCTTACTAGTACCCCTAAAAATAATTACTCTCTGAAGCAACCAGCTGGACTCCTTTATGTAGCCAGACTTGCTTGCCTATTCCAAACCCACCTCTCTTCTCTATACAGACTCCTCTTCCTACTCGATGCAGCTACCATTTTAATCTTGAAAAGTGAAAAATATCACAAAAGTCCCTGCATTCACATGAAGGCCCTGCTACACACTTTTTTTGGTCCAATGTGCAACAAGGACAACTGGAGACATAGAGAGTCAGGGAGAAGTCTTCCCTTCTTCTCTGATGGTGTAACCCTCTGATATTTCAAGCCTTCCCCACCATTGCCATTATGGCCTTCTGTCTTTTCCACCCATTCTATGTAATTTGTATAGTTCTCGGATTTCCTTGCTGTGCTGTTTTTGCTTGATTCCTAGTCTAGAGTGGGCCTGTGCAGAATATTAGTCTACACTGTCTTTTGCTGTGTAGTTAAGGGATGTATTGTTCATAGACACAAGAAAACGTGCAGTGAAGGTTATATGGGTTAGAGGCCTCATTTGAGGGGAGCTACTGGGGAAATGAGAGACCAGGTTTCAATTCCCCACTTGGCTATGGAAACCCACTGGATTGTTATGGTCCTGAGCATCCCCCCCATGATTGGCATGGTTTAATTGGCAATATTATTTTAATTGGCACTATATTAATTGGCGTTGGTATGAATGATACCTGAGGTGACTGAAAGGTCGAGCTGGAAGAGCCAGATTACTGACTGTGAATGTGAGATAACAAGGCAGGTCAACCACACCCACCTCCTAGGCAGAAACCAAAGTCTAATAGGCTAATAGCATGTCCATTCCTGAAACAATAGGCTTAAGCTAATGAGTTGGACATCTCAGAGCTGAAAGGGAAAATCCCCACCAAAATTCTGATTGTCCTAACCCTGATCCTACACACCTGGATGTTTCTCTATTGTCTTCCCAACTTCTCTACAATACTGAGCTATTACAACAGCTCAGTATTGTATTGTATTGCTGTTATCCTTTTGTCACCTAAACACTAAGAACATTAACTTTGTCTGGACTTTATTGTTTGTGTTGAAACTCCCATTGTCCACTTGGCTGCAAGAGTGATTCACACTCATACCTGCAAGATATTTTTCAAGTAGAAGAACCCACGATTTTGAGCAGTTGAGTGTAGTCTCTCATCTTTCTGAATGCATGCTGTCCATTTGATTCCCAAATGAGAACTGTCCTTAGGTGCTTGCCTAAGCCATGTCACTGCTTTCCTCACTGCTGTCTGGACTGGTAAATATCACCTCAACGCTGAAAGTCTTCTATGCACACTTTCCTCCCTTTACTTTTGGTTAGTCCTTGCATGAATGTGTGAGTGTCTGGATCTTTTGTGTGCTTGTGTGAATGTCTTTCAATAAAATACACTTCATATTTGGTATCTCTGGCTGGTTCTTTCCTGCAAGAACCTCGTAAACATAGGTATAGATCCTGTTAAGTTACCCCTTTCTCTCAGGCCTCTTATTTTTGAGCTAATTAATTACCAATTGTCACATGGAGGTACTGGCATTGTGGCTGGACTGCTGAGTCACCCACGTTTAGGGGTAACAGGGTGACCTTGGGTGCATCGCACATTCTTAATCCCAAGATAGATTTGCCTTAGGGGTGCCATAAGTTGGAAACGACTTGAAGACACACAAGAACAGTGGACAAATTCTTGGAAGAGACATTTAAGATTGAAGCCCTGCATGCTTACTTGCAGGAAAAAAGAAAGTAAGGCTTTCCTGCACACTAAGCTTGTAATGAAGCTTCTTATTTAACTGTGACACAAGCACAGTTTCTGATCCTTTCTTTATCCTGTGAAGAGAACATATAAGAAACCACTTCTGGCTGTGAAATGTTTCTAGCTATCATGATCCAAATTGCATCATGGCAGTTATAAACAGTTGAACAACTTTTCCGACATATCCTTTATAAATCCACAAACTGAAGGTATTTTTATAATAGTAACAGGATGGAGTATCATGTTTCAGTGAACAGGACTGTGCCAGTAACAGCCTTTTAGCTACATCTTTTGCTTCAGTAACAACCCTTCATAAGACTGACTCATTATAATCAGTGGAACAATCCAATACTATTAGCTCTAAGTGAACATGGGCTCATTGCTCCATCTGAATGGCCATGCATGATGAAGAAAAAGAGAAACAGAATGGGTAAACACTAGGCAATTTGTTAAGTTGAAAAGCTAGCATTTTCAGGTGAAACAAAGCAGGCTTTGGTAAACTGGATTTTTTTTTCTTGCAACAAGTGAAAGGATATTGGACCAAAAGTAAACATTACACAGTTAACAAAATAGATGTGTTCCTGGGCATTACTTCTTCAACAGAAAATTCGGTATCAGAAATAACATGGAAAGAATAAGCATAGGTTCCTTTACCATAGAGAAGAAGAGCAGTTCAACATGGTTCAGCAAACTTTTAATTTCAGACTCAAAATATGCACAGGAAAGTGAATTAGCCAGGTCAGATAAGCCTTGCGTAAGTGGGCAGGGGAGACTGAATCTTCTATAAGTTGCTTGAAGGCTTCACGTAAAATTCATTCGAAGATGACTTTTTCTTTCACCACCCTCTGATTTTCTTATGATTTCCATTTTGGTGGCCAAATGTATAGATCTATGCTCTTTTAACATGCTGAGGGGAAGTGATGAGGCAGGTCTTGTTTGCTCCTCATGCTGCTAGAATAGGATTGGCTAGAGTAAAATCCCCCTCTTTGCCAAATCAAGCTTTGTTTATTGCATTGTTTACTCCAGACATGCTGCTCTAACTGAAAATCTATGTTTCCCCAGCCATCTTTCACCATCCTCCCAATGCTGATGCTGCTATAAATCCTCCAGCTATATAGAGGGTGAGGAGAAAAGGGGGCTGGATGGGTGTAAGAAGGAGCTTCACTTGATCAACGGAGATATGCCTGTACACTGATTTTGCTTACATAATTTCCATTCCCAAGGATTCACATTGGCCTACATAAGTAGCGTGCTTCATTATGTTTTTGACAATTTTAGGCTGTAGTCCCAGGGGCCAGTAGTCAGCTGCCAATTAGCTGCCGAATTTTGCAAGTGCTTCTGCACCAGCATACTTGTACTGTTGACAGCATTTCTACAAAAGTAGGAGGTGAATGGGGCCATGTCAAGGATCTATCAAGGAGTGAGGTGGATTGGAGAATACCTTAAATTCTCATTTACAGAGCATCCTCATTTCTTAGGTAAGGGTAAAAGAATGGCATACTTACTTTCTCTGCCATTCATGCCATTGGAAGAGAAGTTGAAGTGGAGGAGCAGAGGAAGCCAATTAATTTATTCTTCCATCTTTGATCCTTGCTGGAAATAATGGTTCCTCTACTATGCAATTGCCTCACCACCTTACAATCACTGTTACTTCATTTGTTGTTTTTGTTGTTACATGAATACTACTTTAGTTAATTAAATAGAAATAGGGTAGAAAAAAACTGTATAGAAATGCATAAAATGAATGAATGCGTGAGTGAGTGACTGAAGAAGCAAACAAGCAGGCTGTGGTTACTATGATTTTTAAAAAGAACAAGAACAGTAGCTCATAAAGATATAATATTTTAGACTAGATAAGATTTTTATTCATATGCCATCTTTGAGGTAACTCACAGTTTATAAGATGAACAAACAAAAACAAAATAAATAAAAAAATCAGTAACAAAGTCAACCGCCATACAGTTATGTAAAAACATTTTACTTACTTACTTATTTATTTAATATCTCACCTTTCTTCTGGTACAGGATCCAAGGTAGCTGGTGGGACATTCCAGGAGTAAATTCATAACAATACTTTTTTATTATTATTATTATTATTATTATTATTATTATTATTATTATTATTATTATTGTTGTTGTTGTTGTTGTTGTTGTTGTTGTTGTTATTTATTTGTATCCCGCCTCCCCATATGGATCGAGGCGGTGAACAACTTACAAATAGCATGTATTTTGAAACATTTCTATACATGCCCCCAACAAGCTGAGTACTCATTTTACCGACCTACGAAAGGATGGAAGGCTGAGTCAACCTTGGAGCCTGGCAGGATCGAAGTCACAACCTTGTGGCTTGCAGTACTGGTATTTAACCACTGCGCACCAGGGTTCCTTTTACTAACTGTTCAATAAACTTTCATAAGAAATTAAAACAACAATGCAGCAAATCAATAGACATTAAAATCTAATATGAATAGATATTGGCGTCAAGCTATGACAAACCACAATGATTAGCTCAATAATAGGAACACTCAAAATTCAACAAGTCTACCTCATGGCTCACCTAGGACAGTCTTCCATACCATGATCACCGCCATAGCGGGGACATTTGTGAAATGTTAACCAATCATTCTACCTTTCCCAAGACTAAGTGAAATGACAAATTCACCAATTGGTTTGTGCTAGCTTAAAATGAATAAACTTAGATTTAAGGTTGACAAGAGTCAACCTGATCTTTTCCTGGGCTAGCGGGTTCCTCTTGCAACATCGATATGGATGTGAACAAAAGACTGGAAACTTCTGTGTCCAGTTTAATGTATTGATTGAAAGATCAACTGTGTTAAATAATAGTTATGACTAGTAAAACCAGGCTCAGTTCACCAGTTATGTTCAAGATCTAACATAATGCTGGAAAGTAAAAAGCTCCCCCAAATGATTTTCAATATAGCTACTGAAAACATACTTATGCTGCATCTGAGGAACAATGGAAGGATGTTCTAACATCTTCAGAGCTGACTGGGAGCTTCTGGGTTCCCTTTGAGATCCGCTTGTGCTAGAAAGTGTTATAAACTCCTCCTTTGAAAAGATAGAATAGCTTGCTTAACTAGGAGTTGCACAAGTTTACTACTTTCATAGGATTCTGGCCCAAGTCTTGAAACTGGTTTGTTTCCACTAGCCACAGTTAAGATTAATGTCAGCTTGTCCAATCTTGATGTCTCAGGAACCTTCAAAGAAGTAGCTGTGTTAGTCTTTTGCAGCATAAAAAAGAGGAAAGGAGCAAGAGTTAAAAAAAGGAATGTGGCAGCACCTTTAAGACTAACTACTACTACCTCCTCCTCCTCCTCCTCCTCTTCTTCTTCTTCTTCTTCTTCTTCTTCTTCTTCTTATTGTTATTTTAGCATGAACTTTCATGGATAGAAACCCACTTCTTCAGATGTGGTACAGAGTGATGTTAAAGCCCTCAGGTTATAAAGCAAATTTATTCAGTTGTAGGAGTGGGATAGAACATAACAGGATCCAGAAAGATGAAAATCATGTCCCTTGCCCTAAATTTTCAAAGGGCTGGGTGAGATGATCTAGGTCTTTCAGATCTTTCAGCCCCAGAACTGGCAGTTAATTAAAAATGGAAGCAAACACTTCAGAGACCATTCTAATAGTTTCATTGGAGAGGAGACATGAAATCCAAAGAAAAAGCAATATAAAATACTATATCCAAACTAACTTACTATTTCTCTATCTGCCTTTCTCTCTATTGCATATAGAGTTGAAATGTGGAGCATAACAGGCTCTGGATAAGTAGGGCCCTTGATAGTAGGCTGAGCATCTCTCTTTTAGTATTTAATTATAATTTAATTGACCATTGATTTATATTAATCAATAGGAAATTGGTCAATCCAGCAGCAAATTTTTCAAGACATTTTTTCCAATTAAAGAATTTGCAAAAATTGGCAGGTACCCCATGTTGATATCTGCTGAGATAATGACATCTATAAACAAGAGGAGAACACATTTAGAGCAACTAGTTTACCCATATTTGTTTGTTTATTTAATTTATACCCTGCTTTTTATGGGATCTAAGGTGGCTATGCAAAAGTAATTGATTAAACTATGAATTAATTAAAACTAGAACTTGGGAAGTGTTAATTGTTTGAATTATACTTGCTAAAAATGGGAAAAAATAGAATAATCCTGGTGATGGAATGGTTAATAGACCAATTAGAGATGAAGAACCACAATATACTAACTAGAGGAATCAATGGAAAACCAATTAAGGAAACAGAAGAATGGAAACCATTCGTGAATTATTTAACTATGAGAAAAAAATGGAAAATTGGTTTAATAAACAGGTAGACAGCTATGCTAGACACTGAATGGGAAAACTACAATTAATAATATGGAGACAACAAATATAAAATTTCAAATGTAGAGGTAAATTTGACAATGAAATGACAGATTATTCAAATAGAAGAACTGTAAAGGGGTTTCTTTGTAAACTTAAACTAATAACAGTCCAAGTAATAGGTAAGAAGATGTCAATTAAAGATAAGTTTACGTGACTAAGTAGATGACAATTACATTTGTTACAACTCTGATTACTTTTTATTTGTTTGTTTGGTTCGTTCTTTTGTTTATAATTTTGTGCTCAGTTGTTCAATAGTTGTTCAATTTTCATGTATACTCTTTCTTGTATTTCTTGTATTAATTCAATAATAACTAATAAGGATTGGGGAAAAATATATATTTGTGAATTACAACTACCAGAACTCTCAAATGGCAGAGCCACTAACCAAAGTGATTGGGGAATTCTGAATGCTGTAATCCGAACTGGTTAAAAGTCATGTAACTGATAACCTGACGTTTCTTGAATCAGGTGACAGTTGTACATTTCTAGAGGTACAAGATTTAATGATATGCATATGATGTGCAGGTCCCCATGTAATTCTACAAAAGTCCATGCCATGAAATGTTTGATCTGATATTTCTCCTTCTTTTTCTACTGCTGTGATACTTTTCTTTTTATTTCCTGTGCCTGCTGCCACTCTAAAATTTGCTACACATGGCAGCTTTCAATTATCCTTATAGCAGCCTACTTTTTGTAATGGACATCTCTCTAGCCAATTTCTGAGCTGTAACTTAATCCACAAGTTTCCTTATTTGACTAGGACTTTTGAGATTTTTCAGTGGAAGGCTGACAAAAACCTGTCTTATTACATGAACCTCCTTAACACATTTCCCAGTTAACTTAGAAATCCGAATGGAAATGTTATGGTACAACTCCAGGGCAGCAGGTGGATCTATGATACTCATTTGAAATGTTCTAAAGTATAAAACAATGAACACACCAGAGTTCAATACAGCATTTCTGCTCCTAACTGAAACAGTTTTATACCAAAAATGTTCATAGTACTCTTTAATAGAAAATAGCTCTTTTTTGCTCAACCCAGCAAATTTGAAAGTTTAAGTGATGAGAGCTACTTCTCTTCATGAAGAAACTGTCAAATTTAAAAATAAAATATGCAATTGCTATAGCCACCTTAAATCTACTGCCTTAGATTTGTGGTCATAACATTGCAAACTCAGTAATGTTCTAGCCTTGAAATGGGGTTCATCCCACTTCTGGAAAAGTCAAGAGTTTCCGCATTGAATTAAATAGGATTTCAGTAAGATCTGTAGTGGTGGTTTCATAAGCATTTTCATAAGCCAAAACATTCTACTTTCAAAAGGCTATTTCCATCTACACTCAACTACATCTCTAGTGAAGAATTATAAAAGGAATTCAAGCATGTCAATAAATGTATCTCATATTGGGATTTGGTTCTTCAAATTGGAAGAGGGTTTTTTTTTTTAATTTGCTGTGCTCTTTAAAATAAGTATCTTATTTCAAAGTTTTATATACTGGTCTTGAATGCTACTGCATGTCAGTGGATTTCAGAGACTTCTTGGAACCTTCTTGACTGCGTGGATGAAGGAATCTTTTTATACCATCCATCTATCCTTTTATTTATACTCCTCCTTTTTCCTGGGCTGGGATTCAGGCAGCTTATAAAAAGGCAGAGAATACAAGTAAAACATATATACAGTGGTATCTCCATGCTTGTGAGAGTTTGGAACACAGAACTGTCATGAAAATTAAAAAAAAATGTGAATAATTCCTCCTACCCAAGTGAATGCTTTCCCTTCCATTCACTTCTGGGTCTCCCTTCCTGTCCCTTTGCCTTTGCCTGGGTGCACGTGTCTTCTTTTTCTGCAGCCAGGCAAAAGGCAAGGGAATGGGAGGGAGAGAACAGCAAGAAAAGCATGCAGGTTCCTTCTCTGCCCACATCTTGTCTTTCCCCCATTCCCTTGCCTTTTTCCCAGGCATGTGTGCCTTCCTTCCATGTGTCTGGGGAAAAGTCAAGGGAATGGGAGGGGGCAGCCCTATGAGTGGAGATGGCTCATACATGCCTCCCCCATTCTCCCCCTCCCATTCCTTTGCCTTTTGCCCAAGTGTGCTGCCTTTCTTCTCTGCACCCAAGCCAAAGGAAAAGGGAATGAAAGAGAGCTATCCTGTGCACACAGAAAAAGGCAAGGGAATGGGAAAGGGAAAATGGGGGAAAGATTTGCACACATCTTTCTTCTCCATGTGTGGGGCTTCCCACCACCACCATTCACTTGTCTTTTGCCTAGGTGTGGAGAAGGAAGGCACATGCACATAGGCAAAAGGCAAGGGAATGTGAGGGGAGAATGGGATGGAGGAAAGGAGGTACATTGCGGATAATCAAATTTGTGAAGTTCAGATCTGTGAAGGAGAACTGTAGTTAAATGCATACAATATTAAGATTAAAACAGTGTTAAATAACAGCAGAACTGAAACCAATTAAGATCTCATTTTAAATCAGACAAAAAAGAGTACAAAAACCAGTTCCCTCCTTTTTTTGTTTGTTTGTTAAAATCAGTTTCCAAAAGCTTGTTGGAAAAGAAAGATCTTAACCTGCTGCTGAAAGGAAAACAAGGATCCCCACTAATTTCCCTTGACAGACAGTTACAAAATGTGGGAGCAGCTCTTCTTTTATCTTCCTACCAATTGTGTTTGTACAGTGGTGGGATAGAAAGAAGTGCTTCTCCTACAGATCTTAAAATTCAGGCAGGCTCATATGGGAAGATACAGTCATTTATGGCATCCAGGAGTCTCAAAGCTGGATTAGCCATTAAAGAACCGAAGCTGTAGAGAAAGCATGGAATGAACTTGTTGGCTAACAGCTCCCAGTGTGGCCTGTGCTATCAAGGGCTCCTAGGACATGAAAGGCTGCACAATTCCCACCCCTGTTCTAGCCTGTCCAAACCACCGGCAAATCTTGCTGCCAAATTATTTCAATATAGGTATTGGAGTCTTCTTGAGTAGGCACCATTTGGCTTATAAATAGAACAGGAAGAAGAAGACAGCAATGTGAATGGCATCATTCACTTTCCTCCCACTTCCTGCCACTTCAGCAAGCAGGCACAAATTCCCTCATCTCCTCACAGTGGCCATTAAAATCACCAGCACAGAAGAAGATATGCCACTGATGATCAGACAAATTGTCATCACTACCTTCTCTTACTTTTACTGCTGTTTCACCAAGCATGATCTGCACAACTCCTGTCTTCAGAAAAACCACAAGAAGCAAATGCCTGCTGAGTAGGAAAGGGTGAATAAACCAATGTCATGGCTACAACTACTGTAAACAGTCTACTGTTTTTATAATATAGTATTGTTCTAACAAGAAATAAAGCATATCAATGCTATGTGGCATCCACATTGGATGCTGAGACACTGTTGTGCCATCTTTTTCTTTTTTTAAAAAAAAGAAATGGCACTGCTGGTCTGTGATAACATTGAATGAATATTGCATTCCCTAAACTTATGCCAAGATTATTCTGCCATATGAGAGTGGTTATAGTGCATTGTATATTGGCAATGGTTTTAACCTCACATGGGCTGTTAAAATGTCTTCCTCACACTTCATCTGGTAAATGCATGTACACTTGTGTTGTTATTACTTGCAAAAAAGTGGTGTTTTTTCCCCTCACTGCAATCTCTTCCAGTGCCTTATCTTCCCTTTCAAAATGTAATCTGAAGATATTTCTCAACCAGTAAGGTCTATCTTGTATTTTTAACAATTCTATACTGCCCATCATGACATTGTTCCAGGGGCATTTTACAAATAAAACCATTAAATATAAAAATAATATGCATAAAAGAGCTTAAGAATTGGAACACCAGAAAGCAACAATAGAGCAAAGAACATAAAAAGAATCAAACACAAAAAGCCTGGAGGGGAGAATGTTGTGAGTTTATTACACTGTTTTATTTACAAATTATTCAAATCCATTTTTTCCTGTTTAAAATTCTATCAATCTTTATTGCTATAATAATTTTGGTAAGCCTCTTTTAACTTCTGTGAATCAGGGGGAGTCTATAAATAAGTACAAAGCCTAAATATCCAAAGGGAACTGGATCCCCTCCAATCTTGGAAGTCAAGCAGAGTCAGCTCTGGCTAATACTTGGATGGGAAACTGCCAACAAATACCAGGTGCTATAGGCTGTACTTCAGAGGGAGGAACTGGCACAACTGTCTCTGAGCATTCCTTGCTTATGAAAACCATATGAAAATTCATGGGTTGCCATAAGTCAACAGGCACCTTGAAGGCACACTCTCATGCACAAACACACACATACACGAGGTTTATCTATTTATTTTATTTATATACCATCTTTCTCCTGGCATAGGACCCAAGGTGACTTAGAAAAAGGCCAAAACAAGTTTTCAGGTTCTATTTTCAACTATTTTTTTTTAAACAGAACACGTCTGATATGTGGAAATCATTTTTTTCTTTTCTTTTTTTAAAAGGCCTGTCGCTGTACAGCTACACAAATCCACTTTTGGAAGAAAAGCAATTACACTCCCAGAAATTATTCACAACTATACTGCCATGTAAACATGAATTAAAAACTGTGTGGGGGAAAACAACCTTTGGCCATGGTCAACAAGGACTCTCAGCCTTTAGCAAATATTTGAAACCATGGAAAGAGAAAACCCACCACTCTTTCCTCCATAAAGATGGCCTTGCAAATCTACAACCGCATCTTTGGTGAGCCAATTGGTCTTTAGATAGTACTGCAATGCATAGCAGTGATCAGTTTATTCTTTTTATCATCCTGGCCAATGAAAGGAACAAACTGCAGTCAGTTAGGTCATTAAATTAAGTTGGACATTTTCCAAAAAATGGAAACAATAATGTTTTTTAAAAATGAAAGTCATTGACTTAATTTCATAATTAATGGCCAGAAATCTGTACAGAAGTTACATTTTTGTTAGCTGATTTACATATGTGAGGATTAGAATTGGGCAGTTTTGTAATGTCCATATCCGCTGGAGGGCTGCTGTTATGCCGCTATGTAGCAGAGCTGGCGAATGACTGTTGCACAATGGACTGATGCACAACAGGCACTAGTAAAATTGAAGCTTCTAGGAATGAGCTGTACAATCTACTAGACAAACCACAATTACAAGGAATTCCTGTTTTAGTACTTGGAAACAAAAGAGACCTTCCTAATGCTTTGGATGAGAAGCAACTTATTGAAAACAGGCACTAATGTGCATTGGGTACTCTTGCCATTGTCCTGATATGCATCTTTGCAATTCACTAAAAGGGTTTCTTAGTGCCTTTGTTACTTCACTAAGAATACATAAAGTTACATTAAGTAAAAGGTGATGTATGATCTGACAAACATTTCTTCACCATTGAGTTATGAATAACATTTTAATTTATTAAATAACCCACTGTGTTAAAAAGCCAATAAATTTTACATTTCCCAATTAGTTCTGGGATCTTTGCAAAATCATTTCTCCCTTTTTGATCCTTCAGATGTGGAAAATTAAAAAGTTTAGGCCACAAATTGTAAAGGCAGCTTGGAAGAGTGATAGTGAATTTCTTCGTGATAAGATGGTCTTCTATGTTCTGTGTCAAACACCATATAGAGACTTGTTCTCTGTGTCAGGAAACTGAATTTTGAAAGTCTTAGGGCTGGCGCATTTGCTGGACTTCCTATTTAAGTCAATAAGCTAAAGAAAGAGGTGTGTGTGTTCAGGCATGGAAGGACACAGGGTAAGCAATAGACTAGTTTTGGTGGAGTGGGTGAGAAATGATTTTTAGTTGTTGTTGTTTTTAAGTCATACACATATTCCTTTCTTTCCCAAGTTCAAAACAGGGACATGAACTTGGGAGGGGGAATAAAATAATGGACAATATTTTCCCTTTTTTTCTGGTAAGATTTTTAGTACAATAATGTAAGATAAATTTAAACATTTTAAAATTAATTTAATTGTTTTTTTAAATATTTTTAAAAATTAATTTAACTGTTATAAATTTTGCCCTCTCAACCTAAATGCAATTAATTTAAAAAAAAATTAATTTATTTTTTCATTGCAAAATATAATGAACACGAAAGAAAGAAAGAAAGAAAGAAAGAAAGAAAGAAAGAAAGAGAAAGAAAGAAAGAAAGAAAGACGGACAGACAAACACTATTTTGAAAGCAATTGCTATAAAAGGCAATTATAAGGCAAACAACATAGAAGACAAATGGTAACTAATTTTAAATGGGAAAGAGAACATCATTCCAGAGATTTACATGGGACTGTGGGGATGGTCGCATATCATCTATCTTAATATTGGTATATTTGATAAAGGGAGACCAGTACCATAAAGACTGTCATTTGCAAGGCATTGACTCTTTCTTATTAACTTCTGTATCTCTGCCATTGACCTATTTCTTCTATCCTCCTCTGCTTTCTCCTCCATGTCCCCTTGTTCCTTCCCACTGACATCCAGTTTCTAAACCAGGCCACTGGCAGTACGGTGCAGTGGAAGAGGTACCAGAAAGCATAATATCTCTCAACAAAATGCAGTGTAGTCCTACTGCTTTCTGACAAGCTTCTTGCTTTTATTGCCTCTACTTCTGCATACACTTTTCAAACTGTAAACCCCATTGAAGTCATCTCCTTTCCTTTCATCTCTGCTATCTATTTCTCCTTCCTTCTTCTGTTTCCTTATTTTTGTGCCCAAGTCTCCACTTCCTTTTTTTTGCATATTCCCTTCCTGTTACACCATCTTTTGGCCTATTCCCACTCCAGTTGCTTCTCCAGTTGTGTCTCCAACCAGTGACACCCACTCCCATGGCTTTCCTGCCTCCCACTTCTCCTGTCCTCTGCTGCCTTCTGCCACCACATGGGGCCTTCAACCTCCTGGTGGCCTTTCTCCCACTTCTGCTGCCTCTGTGGCTTCTGGCTACCACAACGGGCCATCTGGAGGCCCTCTCCCATCCCTCCATTTCTTGCAGCCTTCCTGCTACTATGTGGACCCACTGCTGTCACTTGCTGGCTACCTTCTGCCTCTGCTGCCTCATGCAGCCTTTGCTGTCCCCTTGCAGCTTTCCTTCTGATTCTACCTCCTATGTGAACTTCTGGCTGCTAAGGGCAACCATTGTCACCATCTGCCACCCTCCCCATCCCTTCCCACTCCCACTGAATCTGGCAGTCTTCCTGCTGCCATGTGGAGCCATTGCTGCCAACTACAGGCCACCTCCCACCTCTTTCTGTGGCCTTCCCAATGGCCTGTGGCACTCCACCACTTTGCAACCCTCTACTCTGTCACTCATCATGGCCTTTCCATGACATCACAGTGCCACAACTGCTGTCCTGGCCCTCTCCCAACATGTGACCATTATTACCACTTGCCTGCCCCCTCCTCTGATTATTTTCACAGTTTCACCATTATCATTATTATTACTATTAATATTATTTTCAGTCTTTAATATTCTTTAATCTTGATTAATATTATCGTTATTTCTGTATCCCTTTCTCCTCCAACTTCCTTCCCTTTGCCTCCTGATGTAGGCCTTATCGAGCTCGTCCCTCCTCTTCTTTCTCTCCTTTCCTGTAATCTGCTCTCTTCCTTCAGCTCCACTATCCTCTCCTGCCACCACTATTTGGGCTTATTTCTGCAGTTTTTTGGGCATCTGCAAAGTCCTAATACAGCCTAGTAGTTACAGTGCTAGTTCTCTTGAACATGACTCCCTAGCTGGCTGGGAATTTGAAAATCTGAGTATCTCCTGGTTTTGGGGAGTTCTGTGCCCTTTGCCTATTTTGTTATCACTTATCTGTCCTTGTTTTGTGGGACTGCCTGTGGCAATTACCAAACTTTCATTCTTTCTGTTTAGATTTTTTCTACACACTGCCACCTCCTGGACTGCTGCTCCAAATGCCACAGTTTGCAAATTGTGCTGCTAATACTGTTTCATTCACATCCTGCAGATCCTGCATCATGCCACAGAAGATCCTGAAAAAGCCTCAACTTGCTTCTGATGCTAATGAGCAGTTGAATGGTTGTCATCTACTCATCCGCTTGCATGGATGAGATTGCTGAGGAACTGGAGCAGTGTCTGCCCAGCTGGTGCAACTGGACAGTAGGGTTGTAGCTTGTGAGCACAATCCACCAAGACCAGCCCTTCTCATGGAGAACCAGCATACGCAGGATGCAACATCTATTCTCTCCACATCACTCAGAACTGCTACAACTGCAGCCACTGCTGCAACTGGCATTGGTGGCCCTCTATCAGCTTGTACAGGGCTTGGTAGAGGCAATTACGCCCACTGCTTCCTCATTGCTGCATACACCACTCCACTCAACTGGATCTAAAGAAGTTGCATCTCCAGTTTTACTACCCTTCAGGGATTCAATGCCCCCTCCTCCTACAAGACTTGGGGTTGCGGCCCCACCAAAAGGGATTTCCATCAGCCTTTGCCTGCCGCAAGTTGTATATTCTGTCCCACTGGCTACTGTGCTGGTTGTCTGGCCTGTAGACTTCCTTTCCTCCTAGACACACACTATAACTGCTTTGCTGTCCCCACAGATCCAAAGCTCAGTTGAACCTTCCAGTGACTCTAGAGCTTTCAGGTCTTACATGAGGACTAGGGCTAACCAGCAACTGGCTGCAGACTTTGGGGGCAGGCCACAAGGGCCACCTTACTTCTTAACTCTTTCTATTTATTAAGCAGATCCTCCTTTAACAATTTGGTTAGTGGGACACAGTTTTTTTTTTTTTTTTTTGGAGTCGCAGAGCATGCAGTCTTCTTAAGAAGAGGCCAAATCTTGGGATGGTGCATCTAGTCAGTACCAAATGGTGGGGCCAAAGAAGATTGCAGTGGGGTGCTCTGATTCTCTGTCCCATGGAACTGGCTGTGACTGAAACTCTACCTCACATTATTATCCTCCATCTGGGTGAGAATGACCTACTCTAGACATCAGGTCTTCAACTTGTAGGCATGGACCTGTTGTATAATGTCCTGTTTGAGTAGGTGCTGGTCTGTAAACCACGGATCCTAGAGTTTGCTTACCCTTTTCCTATACATTATATCCAAAGGGGAATTTATGCAAATATATCTGCATAAATGTATATGTTGGATTAAAGTTCTGACCACCCCACTTAACCTACAACATGGGCCATTTCCGCACTGGACTATTATAGCGCGATTATCCCACTTTCAACAGCCTATGGAATCCTGGCCCCTCCTGAAACTGCAAACCCCAGGATTCCATAGGCTGTTGAAAGTGGGATAATTGTGCTATAACAGTCCAGTGCGGAAATGGCTATGGTGTCCAGCTTTTCTGTCTCAGCACAACTTTTCCCCAGTACCATGTTTCAAATGAATTGGTTCTCTTCCTATCAACTTTCTTCATTGTCATGTTTGTAATTCTGCATTTCAGTTTACCCACTGTTCCTATAATGCAAGAAGCAGAAGGGATAGGCATCTCTTAGTGTAGCCCTTACCCACAAGAAGCTGTAAATTATGTACTTTATTAGGATGCCTTCACAGTTATACATGCTGAAATGTGTAAAATAATCCAGAAAAATATGTGGAACAATCTATAGAATTTCTAAAAAAATCTAATTGGTCTATCTGATGGATTGTAGAGCAGGCAAATATACTTATCCAGCCAGAAGACCAATGGGAGGGAGTAAGAGTAATTTTCTCATGCCTAGCTATGAAGCAACAATTAAATTGTATGATTGCATGCACAAATCTCTAGAACAGGTTAGACTAAAGGTGCAGAGCCAGGATTCCACACAGACAATTTCAGGAGAGACTGAAGAAGATAAAATGGGATGCTTTGGTGCAAAGATAGTACTGATGCATGCGCAAAAGTGGTAAAACACTTCATATGCTGAAATGAAATATAAAATGCTATAACAACAATAACAATGAAGTATAAAAGGCTAAAGTAGTTTGAGCTAAGTTTAGATAGCACATAATGGTCCTATAGTGACAGACCAACTTCTCCACTGTGAAATTATAAGTTAATTTTGCTTGCAAATCTATAGTTTAAAATGGGCTTCTGGGCACTGAGCCCTTCTGGAGTAAAATAAGAGATCAGAACAGTGTGTATTTAAAATTCTTCTACAGTATATTGAGTACTTTCCAAGCACAACTTAAAGCTTATTATGCCCTTTACATTTTCTTATGAAGTTCATTGTTGTCACAGTAATTCTGTCTCACTTTGGATGAAGAATGTATTTCATTTATTTGGGAATTACGAAGGTTTGTGGTACAGTGAAGTGGTTAAATAATTGCCAAGTCACCATAAAGACATGACTCTGTTTAATGTGCACAATCTTAAATCCATTCAGCTACAAGCCAAGCAGAACTAATCAAAATATTGAAGATAGGTCCTCACTGCCAAGCATCTCGTCGGCATTTGCCATTCCAGGCATTTACAAGACCAGAATATGAGTTATTTTATAGCAAGGGAATTGGATTTTTGTGTGTGTGTGCGTGTGCATGAAATAAGCCATAGCTTAAATAAAACAAAATAAAAATCTTCTAATATAATACTGCAGAGTTAGAGGCTTGAATTCTTTTTATTACAAAAGTTAATATGGCCAAAAGGAAGAACTAGTCTAATCTTGAAGGTTGCAGCCATTTTAACTATACAGATGTGTCTTGAAAAACATGTTCTACTAGATAGTTGGGTTAATTGGAAGACAAAAGCTAAAGATTAAAACTACTCATTCAAAATTTTGTAATCACAATTAGATTTGTTTTGTACTTTGCATTTTAGTATCTATGAAAGTCCCTTAAAAAAAATTAAGATCTTGCATTATTTGAGAAAAATATAGGAAGATTCGGATTTTATGGAGGAAAAAAAAAATGCTTGTTGTGATTGCATGGTTCTCTCTAGGACAGTATGAAAGCCTCTTCTTGCTATCTGAAGCCAATGAATGTGCCATTACTAATTTTCCAAAACTGGAATGATTAGGAAATGAACCAGGGCATGGAAAGAGATCAGGAGGAAATAGAAACCTCCAATCAGCTAGTGTGTGGTAACAGAGGTTAAACAATAGAGACAGTAAAAAAAGGTCCAGAACAGCATGACGTGGTATATATGTGAAATTACTTTGACGGTATGTGGGAAATTGCTTTGGACTGCTTTGTAGTTGCCAGCTTCTAGCTTTCATGCCCTTTACTTTTTGACATGGCATTGGGATTCTTGAGGGTAAAAATAAATATTACCAGCGCATCCTAAATCTAATTGTTAGTCCCAACTTGCAGAAAGTCATACCGAATCAGTTGTTGAATCGTAAATCAATGCTTTTGTCAGTCTCATTGATTCAATGGGTCAGCCCCAGCAGAGAATTGGATTTTGGCCAGTATGCTAAACTTTGGGAGCACCTAAACTAGCCTTTTGGATTTTGAATTGACTTTTGTTTTGCAACTGAGATTTTACTTTATAAAATATGCTGCAATTAATGCTGTATGTCAAATGTCTCATAGAAAACTAATCTAAATTAATGGCACATAAATAATATTTCTTTATTTTGCCACATTAAAATGAAGTCATGATTTCTACTTCAAAATGGTCTTGTTCTACTGAGTAGCTAACACTTATTTTTCTGAGCATGAAGTATTTTTAAGAGTGAAAAAAATGTAGCTGAGTGGAAGAGAATGAATTTCACAGTACTAAAAATCCTTTTATGGAATGACTCATGATCCTGGTAGCAATTATATTCATCAGATCTGTTTACAATAGATATGGGGACATATCATAAATCACTGCTGGTTTTCTTGAATCAAAGAAGTCAATAATCATAACTGTGGGACACCATATGATTTTGCCATATAGTCATGCATTTTTTTGTACTTTACAGTAGAATATGTGAATATGATGTTTTGTTGAAATGGGTTGATATAGAAGAAGATTGAAGTAAATAAGTTTAAATAACAGGGCAAATTGGAAATTCGTATTTTGCTAGACCACATCACTTAGATCTCCTCTAGCTGAAATAGGCCTGTTTCAAAGAAGCAAGATTATTTTTAAAAACTCTTTTCTATGGCTTTCCTTGCTATAGAAGAGTTAAAATGTCAGATAATAAACCACATACTCTGAGCTACATGGCACATGAATTTGGGCCAATAATTAATTATTATGTATAATTAATGAAAAGATAAATAGTTCATCATAGTATCCATTAATTTATAATCTGTTCTTTGTTCTCATTGTAAAGTTCCCTTTGAAATAAGGAATGTGTGCCCTGTATCACCATATTACAACATTCTTCTCCATTAATTTATACACTCCAACTGAATTAGTGAGGAATATTTTTCACCAGTATTATTACCACTGGCCAAATGAGTGCATGCTCCAAATACATAGTATCAAACTCTATTGGACCACTCATGTCCAGGCTTGAGATTCCACAGCGGCTTAAGACAGATGTGGTCCATGGCTCACATGCATCCTCCATACCATTTCTGCATTTCTTGTTTTCACCACCACTGCTGATAGCATTGTGCCACTGAAATTGGTGTGTATGCAATGCACACACACAAACACCTCTCTTCTGAGAGTCTTCCTGGACTTCACTCTGGATTAGAAGGTGATGGCCACTCTTGGCTGCAAGACTTCAACGTTCTAGAGTCCGGCTACACCTTAGACAGCCACCACAGTTGGGTCAACTGTGGTGGCAGAAACCTTGGTGGTTGCTGCTAAAATGCAGCAGCACTATGGCTTTTGTTGACATGAGGAAGTTGTCCACCCTTGGCATAAGAACATAAGCATACAATAGTGTAACTAAAATGTGTGTCCAAGTGCCAATTGCTGCTCTTCCATTGTGGAAGAGCAGCAATTCTTCCATCATGGTTTCTATAATTTCCCCTGTAGCTTACAGATATGCATCAAAAAGGGAATCATTGTCTGCAGTTTTACTAGATTTTAAGCCTTAAAGCCGATTCATCTACAGCAGAGAATGCTGTAGACCACTGGTCCTTGCAGTGTGCAACACAATTTAGAACTCACAGAATTTCTGTGGGCATGTTAATAAATGCAAACATTTCTGCAAAGAGAAACTGTACAAATCCATTTTTAGTTTGTTTTCATTAATCACAAGCTGCAGGTAAACTCAAAGTTTTATGTGGCTCCTAAAGAAGGTAATTAGGAGGCAAGTAGCTGATGCCAGCAGAAGGTTCCTGGGTGTGGTGGTTGTTGTACCAGCTGTAATATGTGGCCGGCCCCTCCTGAAACTGCAAACCCCAGGATTCCATAGGATGTTGAAAGTGGAATAATAGCACTATAAGAGTTAGTGCGGAAATGGCCTATATCTCTATCTCTGTTATGGTTTTTGTAAATATGCATGATTGATTGCTTCAAGTGGTCTATCAAGCATAATAAATGATTTTTGTTGTTGCTGTTGAACAAAAGCTGCTGAAGCAGAGGCTTCCTTTACAGAAGCATAGTGTCCAGATCATGGGAAGTAGCAGTATAATTCTATTCAGTGGCAGCAAGTGGCTTTCATGTAAATGGGGCTGTGGTTTAAGTCTGAACTGCAAAGAAGCTAGCCAAAGTGCAGAACCTATTTGGGAGGGGGTGACATTCAACACCTTAGAAAGCTACTTTAAAATTTGGACCACCCCTAGAGCAGATTTGTAACCCTACTGACATTGAAGCCACAAGCTGCCACATATTGTATTTTGGGTTGATCAGACCATATCAGTAGCATTTTGTATAATCCTTGGTGTCACATTTTAAAAAGTCACTAGAAAGCTAAAGTGTGCACAGAGAAGAGCAACCAAGATGATGAGAGTTTTGGAAATCAGGTACCATAAGAAACAGGCAAAAGAAGTGAGTATTTTTAGCCAAGAGGAGAGAATATATAGCAAAAACATGTAGCAAAAGAGTTGTTATAAAGAACATGGAGCAGATCAATGAGCAGAACCAAAATAATGAGTGTAAATTGCAGTGTAGCAAATTTTAATAGAAAGAGCTGTTGAACAGTGGAAGGGAACACCAGTCATGAGTTTTCCTTCACTGTTGATATCAAATGGAGTTATTAAGTAATACACCCTGCATTCAGATCCAGCATTGAACTCAGATTGGACTAGAAATTCTCCAAGGACTTTTCCAGCTGCAAAGAATCTATGATCATCAAACTTGAATGTATAATTATGCATGTCCAAATTTACTATGACTACTGGCAAGAGAATTAGTATCACTTTAATTAGGTGCAAGCAACGAACAAGTTGAACTTGTCTTTTGGATTCTGTTCCTTTTGCTTTTAAGATGGATAATATCTACTAAGAGCTGATTTTTTCCCATGTCATTGCCCTCACAACTCTGGAATGTCCTTGCCTAAGAAGCTGACACACCCTTTTCACTTGCTATGTGTTTGGAGGCAGATGAACTTATTCCATTTTAGTTGGGAACTAAATCCTTAGATTGGCTGAAGCTGTTACAGGTTTTTACAAAATTGGCTTTATTGATATTTTATTATTTTCACACTTATTTTCATTTATTATCATAAATCTCAGGCAGATAAATGTTATATATAACCAAAAATTAGGCTCTGGCTTTTTTTCGGTAAAACAGAATCATTATATAAGAATCTGTTCACATTGTACAATGAGAACACGACAATTACAGTTTAACTGCCACAACTGCGTCCCATGGAATCCTGGGCTTTGCAGTTTGAAGAGGCAGAGAATTCTACCTTCTTTCCATGCTGCGGTACAAGAGGAAGTCGTAGATTGTACTGCTGGCCCTTCTGCATGGATGGCTGTGATGGAAGGCTCATGTGATTGGGGATCATTGATGGAATTTTTTCATCAATGATATAGCAGATGATTGCTCCAGCTGGTGATGGAAAAAAGGTGGGACTGTTGCAATAGTCAGAGATAAGACCCACGGAAAGGAAATACAATGTTTTATTTGCAGCCGGCATGGGGTCTCGGTGAAATAGCTTCCAAAAGTCTGAGAGCCCCTTTGAATAAGTTCACAACAATTTATACATTCTACAATACAATGTTATCACATATTCAGGAGAGAAAATAGATGCGCTTTACAAAGGTCATTAGTTTCCCTTCCTACCACAATAGACCATTTTGTAGCAACCTACAAATGTTGCAAAGCAGCAAGAAGCAGTAGTGGGAAACAAGCCAAACATTCCATTCCCAGCCATTCACTTCTTTCTTGTTTTCTTTCTCCCTTACAGGACCATAATGATGTCATGCAGAAGCACCATCACAGTCCTGCTCCTCTCTCATCCCCATGCTGGGACACTATCATCATGCAGAAAGGGCCTATCTCTGGACGACATGAAAACTGTCCCACTCATATAAAAAAGTACCTGCTAAAGCTTGGCTTCCAAAGCTTTATAATAAAGAAACACTAGAAACACAACTTCAGTTGACTTGTTTCCTCAACTTCTGAGGTTATAATGGATTTTTGCCTTGGTTTCCTCCTACAAAGGCTGGTCCTAAACCAGGAAAAGTGAGCCAACAGCTTTCAGGCAGACAGAGAACTCCATCACATATCTTCCCCTCATTCAGTATCATAACCAAGAGGTTGTGGGGAACTTGATTATACTGATAATGGGATAAATTGACCCTACAACATTAGTTGACAATATGATTCCACAGAATGTGTACATTTTCTTTTTGTCTTTAAACTTCCAAAATATTTTAAATAGTGTGTCTTTCCATCTACCATAATCCCAGAAATGAATTCCATTTTGTTAGTGACACATTGGTACAACTTTACATTTCTGATGTAGATTTTCTTGGATTGTTGGTATGCAATCAGTTGGACTTTCTTCCATAACAATATACACTCACTACAATCCACAAAGATTGCACTCAGTTACCTTTTGCAGCCAAAATAAAAAAATAAAAAAGAGAGAGAAAGAAAAAGAAAAAGAAAGAAAGAAAGAAAGAAAGAAAGAAAGAAAGAAAGAAAAGCAGTCTACTGGCTAGAGATCCAATACCTTTTTTAGTTCATAGTTCTTATCTAAATCCCTGGTTTCCTGCTGATATTGTTCTTTCTAGATAAGAAGTCTCTGAATATGTAAGGGCTGCTTATTTTGAAAAGGAAAAAAAAAAACAAGGCAGAAAGGAAGAAGTATCTCTTCAAGCTTGCTAGTCAAAATGTATTACTCTCTTAATAAAGGGTCTCTTTTGACACTGTGATGAAAAGTAAACATATAATTAAAAAAGCTCCATATATTCTGCCCATCATAAGCTTCATTAGTGTGAACTGATGACTTGCTTCATAGACATGCTAATGGATGGATCACATTTTTGTTTATTTATTGACAGTGCAATATCACTGGAATGTGCATAAACAGTCTTTGGTTGTGAAGGAAGCGACTTTGCTTTGGAAGGAACTTTGGTGTTATTGGACTTATTAACAGCAGTATTGTTTGACTGAGCTCTAGTCTGTGAATAACGGGATCGACACTGAAAAGCATCAATATTGCTGCCATTCCTGGCAGGCACTGGAGTATTATGCACACAGATTGGAGCTGATATCTCATTGTACAAATGCAGGGACCCAGAAAATGTCCAGTTATTGAGACTCTGCAGCAGGAGGACAATGTTCTATTCATGGACTCTGCAGCACAAGGTCAGAGACTGAAATCTGAACTAAGTGTAAAGTTCAAACTAGTTTTGATGAGGACCTCCTTGCATTGAAGAATCTGGGGAAAAAAACATCGTTTCCCAGAATTCCTTGCCAAAGACATGTCCAACTGTCCTGAATACATGTAATGGGATTATTTCAGACAATATATTTGGGGATTCAAGAGTAAAGCTTGTGAAAAGCCAAGAAGAAATTCTTAAAGACGTTGATGTATTGCAATTTCCTGTTTCTGAAAGCACAATAGAACTTCTATCAGTCTTTCTTCTTAAAAAAAAAAGACCACTATTTTAGGAGATACTTTGGAAACTAGTGATAGAAAGAGACACAATAATATTTATGCATGGTTGCTTGGCTAAAACTATATTTACATGAATTTAAAAGTTGGAAGCTGACAGAGATAATCACCCCCCTTAACACTGCTGACACCCTGTGGTCCTTCTTAATAGCTCTTCTTTATGTAACAGCAGCTTGCAGAAACACATTTAGAAAACTCCTTTTTCATATTATTTTGCAGAACGTATAAAATATAAACCATGTCATCAGCATTCGTTATCAGGAATAATACTAGACAACCATTCTGTACCATTAGGCTTCTGCAAAATTTTCATATAAATTGAAAATAAACCTATTCTAAACCATTTCTGAAAACATTCTTATTTTGTGGAAAGGCCAGTCCCAGAGCTTCTGTAGTTTTGCATAATAATATTATCACATTGTGAAGAAAGTGTGACTTGGATAGACTTTTGTAACGCAGGGGAAAAATAGTATGAATTTTTTTCAGTATGCCACAGACATACTTGGAGAAAGCAAGGTAGCAGGAGAGAAAAACAGAAGAGACCTAAATACAAATTTCCAAACACAAAGCTGTACATTCAGGTGACCTTACCAATAACACAATTTAAATGTTGTTAGTGAAAAAAACTCAATTTCAATGTTATTAGTGAGAGTAAAAAGTGCTGGTTTATTATGGTTGATGTCTGTGGGCAATGTAGTTTCATTTACAGTCCTGGGGGCGACGATACGTTGAACTCTGTTTTCAACAGGTAGTTTTTGAATAATGTCATTGGTAATTGCTTTTTAATACAGAACCTGCTTTGCATTAAGACAGTCAGCTTGAAGAAACCTCAGTTAGCTCTCTAATCTACTTTAACAACAACAACAACCAAAAATTCCCCAGGAATATTCTTGACAATATATTCAACTCAGCTTAAAGACTATATATTCACAAGGACTAACTTTCCTCTGCTACCCTAAATAACGCTCCTTGTGCATTCTGAAAAAACTTGCTGGTCATTATATTGCAGAGATATTTTATTTTTCCAAATGCCTTGTGGAAAGAATCTAGACACTCCACAAAATGGGAGAGCACCATTGACTTTTACCACTTCTGCTTTCTTGACAAGATTGATTGGTATGGGATTCCTACAGATTGATGTTGTGGGATTCTCAGCTCCCAGAGCTGCATGGCAAATCTCTTCCTCTGTTTGAATTCACTAAACCTCAAGTAGACATACATTTTTAAATTTCTCCTCCTCACATGTGCACACGGTACACACATGTGTGTATTGTGTGGGTATTATTTCTTTACTGTGTGGGATGAACAGGGCCCTTCATCCCCTTCAGAGCATGGGCCACTGCTCCTGATATTACTCTTTTTCCTCCTACCACTCCTACTACTACCTATTTTTCAAAGAATTAATAACTTATAGATGAAAATTAATAAAATGAGGGGGGAATGGGCTTGTTTTCTGCTGCTCCAGAGACTAGGACAAGGAACAATGGATTCAAGCTGCAAGAAAGGAGATTCCGCTTAAACCTCAGGAAGAACTTCCTGATGGTCAGAGCTGTCCGGCAGTGGAATATGCTGCCTCGGAGTGTGGTCTAGTCTTCTTCTTTGGAGGTTTCTAAGCAGAGGCTGGATGGCCATCTATTGGGAATGCTTTGATGATGCATAGCAGGGGGTTGGACTCGATGGCCCCTGGGGTCTCTTCCAACTCTATGATTCTATGATTCTATGAAAACATGTCTACCCTACCCATGATTCAAACTGAAGCAGTTTCTGTAAGGAGTCAAGATGCAGAAAAATGTAGACAGTGACAGGTACCTGGCCCTGCATTTCTCACAATGGCAGCATGTGTCTACAACCCAACCCACCGCTCCTATCAAGCATACATGATGCATATTTGGTTTAAACATGGAGACACAGGCACAGAAGCATTGCATTAATATTGGAGGGAGGTCTGACAACAATGTGGGTAGCCCTGTCCTGATATGCAATCTGTCAGTAACTGCAGTGGAAACATGTCCTTATCATCCAGATGTTCAGATAGTATGTATATCAGGCTCATCTGTGTGAGAAAAAACTCTTGCCTGGATGCAGAATCATACTACTAAAAGTTCCACCATGTTTCCTACTGGAATGTTTACAGCATTCCTTGATCCAGGCTGGGCTTGTTAGAATGTCCTGGACTAGGTATAGGCAAGGCCAGATTTTCAGTGCTTCAGCTGGTGCTAGTACTTCTGACCCCCACTGGCTATGGGACCAAAATTTAAGGAAAAAGGAGTGTTTCTTCATCCATAGCCATTTCTTGAATCTCCCAGTATTTCTGTTGTCATAAACATTTTGGCTGACATTCTGTTGGTGAGATACATGTGTACATGTACTACTCATATGGGGCAAATTGGCTGTTTAACAATAGAAGGGCTTTTCTTAGCCTGCTGTACCATTTTGATATTTTGCTTTCTACTCACCATGCTTTAAATGGTTTTTAATTTCATTTTGAACAAAAGTTTTAAAACTTTTTTTAAAAAAACATATATGTATTTACTTGTATCTTTTTTTTAAAATCTTGTAAGTTACCGTGAGCCCTGATTTGGAGGAAAAGGTGGGATATAAATATACCAATTCAAAACCCAATACAATTTTTGGAACTCTTTGTTGCCCCTGGAGGGTCCGAAAGGCAGGAAATTGGTCCCCAAATATGTTGCAGTTGCCTTTCCATGCACTAGGAGATGTTTTCATGTTCCTAGAACAGACCTTAATTCATAACACAGCAAAACAAAGTCCTGATTCTTGTCTAGAAATGTCCTTTGGGAAAAAAATGCTGAATTACCAGGTATACCAATGACTCATTCCCAAGCACTTCCCCACCGCTAATTAGAGCACTTGACACGATAGGGTCCTTGTAGTGGGGACATAATAATGTCTCCCACCCAATACATCTGTTCCATAAGCTGTCAGGGCAACCTTGTTCCCAAGACAAAGAACACAATGAGACTTGCTTCAAGAGGCAAAGAAAAATAAATGATTCCTAGAGCAAATCAACCCTTAACTTTTCCTAGAAGCCAAGATGACTAGACTGAGATTGTCATACTTTGGACATATCACGAGAAGGCAGTTGTTGTTGTTGTTGTTGTTGTTGTTGTTGTGTACCTTCAAGTCATTTCTGACTTATGGTGACCCCTAAGGTGACTCTATCATGGAGTTTTCTGGGGTCTGAGTGTGTGTGACATGCCCAAGGTCACCAAATAGGTTTCCATGGCTGAGTGAGGAACTGGACCTTGCTTGACAGGGTCATAGTCCAATGCTCAAATCACTAAACCACACTGGCTTTCAAGAAAAGATAATAACACTTGATAAGGCAGAAGGCAGTAGGAAAAGATGAAGACTGCATTACAGGTGGGTAGACTCAATCAAGGAAGCCATGGCCCTGAGGCTGCAAGACCTGAGCAGGGCCGCTGATGATAGGGTGACCTGGAGGTCTCTTATACATAGAGTTAGCATAAGTCAGTTGACTTGACCAAAGTTAACAAAAGCAACATCATCAAGGTAACATTTAGAATATTCTAAATTTTTGCTTTATGTCAACAATTCTATTCTGATCTCAATTTCCCTATAAGTTTCTGTATTCCATTTTCTTTCTCAGTCATTTTAAATGTGAATGTAGTCTAGAAATCATTTTATTATTTATTTAAATACTTACATACCACTTTTATTCTGTGGTGAAAAGGGAATGTGTTCACAGTTGATGTGGAGATATTTCAGCTGAAAGCTCAGAGAAGAGTAAGACATCCAATCCTGGATTTTTATCCATTGGCTGATTCCTCCATAGTTTCCATGGTGGGCAAACCCATTGATTTTGTCATCAATCTTAGGATTTCCCCCACATCTGAAGGCAGATTGTAGGATGAAAGTATAGGACATATTAGATGCGTTTCCAACATAGAAACAGAATAGCTAATTCATTCCTGTTCAGTGATGAATGGATGCTACAGTCAGTAAGAATCCAATCTATTGTTAGCTGTCAGGGACTAATAAGAGAAAAGTGCTACAATTTACCCTGTGGTTAAAGTTTCAAAAGGTTTTATGTCTCTAAGATGAGTCTAATGCATGAGATAGCATATATGCTTCAAAAGTATTCTTGTAAAACTTCCAGTAATATTTATAATGACGTTAACACATTGGGTTAAACACAAATGTTGCACTAGTGAAAGTCTGCTAGCAAAAAGGAACTTTCTCTCTCAGCACTAGAGCCCTCCATGCTGTCTAAACAAGTTCTCAGAGGGATTTTTCTCTCTCCCCCTCTCTCTCCTTCTCTCTCCATCTCTATATATCTATTTGTTGTTGTTTCCAATCTATGATGAACCTAAGGGTGGAGGGGCGGGCATGGCTACAGTGCATGGGGGGTGGGGCTATGGTGTGTGGGGGCGTGGCTATGATGGATAGGGCATAGTTATGACAGGGTGTGGGGCTAAGGTACAGAGGGGAGGGCAAGCAGAGAGCTGCAGAGCCCCCAAAAATTGCTGCCAGGGGTGCACCGCCCTCATTGCCCCCCCATCCCTACATGACTGCTGACTCTCTTCTTTATCTATAGCTATATCTGTATCTATGTCTAGACTTTTGTTTATGCATTGGATATTGGGTGTGGAAAAATCCAGACTAGCTCTAGCAAGATTGGAATGTTGCCCTTCTTCCATTTTATTTATTGTAGGAATACATGTCACAACTGTGTTCATTTGTCTGCCTGCTGCCTAATTATGGTAAGTCAATATAAAACACACCCACCCACCCAGGAATACCCCCACATCCTCACAGTTTTATTCTTGTGATGTAAGGAATAAAATTCACATCCCTCAGTATTAGTAAAAATAGCAATATTGCCCTACAGGGAAAGAACTTTCTATATTGATCTATTATTTCCTCACTAGCTCACATCCATTTGATTATGTGCCTTGTTAGCACATCCCTAGTTGATTCAACTTGAGTGCTTCTGACATTTCCATAGTTACTCACATATTCCACCAAACAGCAGGGGAAATCTTGCTAATGAAGAAATAATAAGTGGAAGAACTGTATAAATATTTAGCCGATTGCAGGGAGGTACCATAGAATCATGAAATCATAGAATCATAGAGCTGAAAGAGACCATAAGGGACTTAAAGTCCAACCCCCTGCCCTGCAGAAGTACACCATCCCAAAGCATTCCCAATAGATGGCCATCCAACCTCTGTTTAAAAACTTCTAAAAAAGGAGACTCCTCCACACTCAAAGGCAGCATATTCCACTATCAAACTGCTCTTACCATCAGGAAGTTCTCCCTAATATTTAGGTGGGATTTCTTTTCCTGAAGTTTGAAGCTATTGCTCTGTGTCCTAGTTCTGGAGCAGCAGAAAACAGTCCTGCTCCATCTTCTATATGATATCCCTTCAAATATTTAAACATAGCTAACATGGCACCTTTTAACTTTCTCTTCTCCAGGCTAAACATACCCAGCTTCCTAAGCCGCTCCTCATAAGGCATGGTTTCTAGGCCTTCTATCATTTCGGTCAGCCTCCTCTGGGTATATTCTAGCTTCTCAATATGCTTCCTGAACTGTGGCGCCCAGAACTGCAGTATTCCAGCTGGACTTTGATCAAAGTAGAACAGA
Source organism: Ctenosaura bakeri (assembly GCA_948474755.1). Taxonomy (NCBI): domain Eukaryota; kingdom Metazoa; phylum Chordata; class Lepidosauria; order Squamata; family Iguanidae; genus Ctenosaura; species Ctenosaura bakeri. The sequence continues at coordinate 202,099 of CAOLHI010001965.1, forward strand.
GGGGTACTATCACTTCCCTTGACATAGACTATACTGATATTGATGCAGCCCAGAATCACGTTGGCTTTTTAAACTGCCACATCACACTGCTGACTCATGTTCAGCTTGTAGTCTAAGACTCATGGATCCTTTTCATATTGCTGTGGTCAAGCCAGGTTCATCCATCCCATATCTGTACATTTCATTTCTTTTTTTCTGTCCAAGTGTAGTACCTTACACTTTTCCCTTTTTAAATTTTGTTAGTTTCGGCTTGGCTCTCTAAGCTGTTAAGGTCATTTTGAATTCTGACCCGGTAGTTCATCTGGCCCTGGAGACTTGAATTCATTTAGAGTAGCCAGGTATTCCTGTGCTTCCTCTTTACCGATGCTGTGCTGCATTTCCCCTACCACATCATCTGCTCCATTTTCCCCAGGTAGAGCACTGTTTTCTTTTTGGTGGAAGACAGAGGCAAAGAAGGTGTTTAGCAGTTCTGCCTTTTTTCTATCCCCTCTTAGCATTTTGCTATTTTCTCCACGCAGAGACTGCACCATTTCCTTGTTCTTCCTTTTGCTATGCACATAACCAAAAAAGCTTTTCTTTTCTTTTTTAAACCTGTCATTTAACCAACCATTAATTTTTGTCTTAATGCTTGCCACTGAGAAAGCACAATAAGATGCTTGTTGTGTCCTCTGTACTTGTGGTGGGTTTTTTTTTCCTGTGTCACAGGGCACTTTCATTTCCTGATTCTATTATATATTAAGTGGCCACCTGAACCTCCCAGTGAACTTGTTCTATTGTGTTTTTCTATTTTTAATCCTGAAAGAGTAAACACATTTCTCATCAGATGTGTTACAGACTGCCATACATTGCAGAGATTTATGAAGGTGACACTAGGTTATTACAGAGCCATTCATTTATAAATAAGTGTCCATTCTGAAAGGGACCCAGAAATGATAGCGGCATTTTCCATCATTTCAAAAATCTATATTAAAAAAATGATGCCCTTTTTTATGGCAGCAACAGCTCTATTGCTGTAATTTGGACTTCATGCTTTTCAATGTCTGTATGTATCCAGATCTAATGTATGATTCAGGTACAAAAATAAAGATGATGCATTAGATCCTTTAGAACAGAGCCTACAAAGAGTAATGCAATGGCTCTTTCAATATTCATTTATAACAACCAGAGTGCAGTCTGCAGGTCTTGCTCACTGGGTATCATTCAGACTGCAAATAAATAAGCACCCTATTTTGGAATTCAGGAATTCTTTTGCCAACTTTTCTGTGAAACATCTTTTTTTGACATGCTTTTCAGACACCAACAAGCTGATTTTTCTGAAAAGGCAGCAGTCTTTCTATGGAGCCCACTGTATGCATACTTAGAAGGCTTTAGCCATTTCAAGAAGGCTTAATTTTGAACTGGAGATTCTGTTTGATGGCTTATGTTGGTATGACAGTTCATTACACTAGCTTCAGATTTTTTTTGGCATGGCAAGTAGCAGCAGCAGAGAGGATGGCAGAAGAAATCATCTCTATCACCCAGTGATGCAGACTTGAGTCAATTGACTCTGCCCCTTTCCACATGAGGAAGTTAAAATGGGCCAAGGTGTCCTGTCACAGAGGTTGTCTGCACCTTGGATCAGACTAAGTTTGGACTATTTACCTTAGCTCCGCACCTTAGTCTGATCCAAAATGCCCCCAAGTGGCCCTCCAGTGTGCTAAGTGAAGACCGGAAAAATCCGGTCTTTCAATCTTCTGGAGTGCACCATTTCATTCCAGCTCAGTTGTGCAGATGTGCAGGCTTGCACTAATGCGAGCCTGCAAACAGCAGAGGGTGGGCTGTGGGCGTGGTCAGCATCAGCGGTTGGTCCGGACCCACGAAGAACAGGAAGCAACACCCAGAGTGCAGGGAAGGATCCTTCTTTCTAAAGCTTTTGAAATTTCAGTAATGGGAAGTAAGAAGGATCCTGTTCCCTACTTCAGAAACTGGCTCCCAGACTTGAGACTTGACCTTAGACTGACTTGAAAGTACTTTGCAAGGACTTGAGACTCAACTTGAGACTTGAAAGTAGAGACTTGAGACTTGACTTGTGGCTTGGAGTAAAAAAAAACTTAACTACATCACTCCTATCACCAAAGAATGCTTCCCTGCTGGCTCCTGAGGTTCTCAGGAAATAGCATGACAACCTTCCCTTTTGACAAGAATGACTTTCAATGTTATATTTTATTCTTGCAGTACCCACAATCATTTTCATCCTCAGCAGTGCGGATCTACAGACCTTGCACTGCTCCAATTTGCCCTGCAACAAACAGAGGAGCCCTGCAGAAGGGCTTAAGGGAAAGTCCGCGTTGCTTCAAAGAGAGAAGACCGGTAAGTGACAGCATGGAGCGATTCACTCACCTTGTGTGGAAAGGGCCTCAGACTCAAGTCGGACTCAAGTTGCTTCAATGACTCAACTGGGACTTGATTTGGCAATAAATGACACACTGACTCAACTCTTGACTTGGATATTTTTAGTGACTGACTTGCTGCTCTTGTTTCAGTAACATAAGATTTCCATCCAGAAACCTTAAAACGTTGAACAACACTTCCATATCTTTTTACCAACTGATCATGTGATGATCTGTCTCACATCCAAAGCTTGGGTCGTTACTTGGAGGGAAACAGGAACATATTAGGCAACGGGTTTGAGATGGGGTTGAGGTCTGCTTGGCAGGCTGCCCCTGCCTTCTAAAACTTTTCCTAACAGCAGAAGGCAACACCCAGAGTGCAGGGAAGGATCCTTCTTTCTAAAGCTTTTGAAATTTCAGTAATGGGAAGTAAGAAGGATCCTGTTCCCTGCTTCAGAAACTGGCTCCCAGACTTGAGACTTGACCTTAGACTGACTTGAAAGTACTTTGCAAGGACTTGAGACTCAACTTGAGACTTGAAAGTAGAGACTTGAGACTTGACTTGTGGCTTGGAGTAAAAAAAAACTTAACTACATCACTCCTATCACCAAAGAATGCTTCCCTGCTGGCTCCTGAGGTTCTCAGGAAATAGCATGACAACCTTCCCTTTTGACAAGAATGACTTTCAATGTTATATTTTATTCTTGCAGTACCCACAATCATTTCATCCTGTCATTATGGTGATGCCTATGCTACCATCTACTTTGGTTAATTATGCCAGCCCATACAATTGTGACCTGAGGTTACATCTCAGTGCAAACTGGGAGTAAGCCCCATTGAATACTGTAGGACTAAGGCTTGAGTGACCATGCATAAGATTATTCTAAATGCCCCCTCTCCACTGGGTGAAGAGCAAGTGGAGGCTTTTGGGAAAGTGTTCCTCATATTCAACAGCCCCAGTCTTTCATTCTCAGGCTCAGAGAAGAAAAAGATAATGAATGGAGTGGTCCGCAATTAGGCCATAGAAGGGCAATCTGTGACCTAATTTCAGATGTGCTCAGCAAGTCTGCTGGACATGAGGAAGAGACAATGGTGAAGGATAGAGCAGAAAGAGAGGGAAAAAAGTAATTCTGCTCATTTTGACTCTTCCTCATCTACCACTGGCTTTACTTCTGCCCACAGCCAACCTGTGACCGAACCTGGAGAGAACGCACTCAACAGGCAGAAAAAAACCCAGGTCCCCAACCCTATTATGTACATAAGAGAAAATGCTCATGGCTCTAACATACCTTTTGTGTCAAGCTGCCAAACTTCAGTTAGAAGTTAAATGCATATTAGAAATAGCTAGGATTGTGCATTGTGAAATCCATAGGAATCCAGTGGTATGAATGGTGTAGCTAGCCAGGCCAACTGATCTACAAACAGGCTTTGATGTATGATTTTTCTCAGTAAATTGTCAAAAGGAGTTAGATGAGTTACAAAACTGCATTAAGCACTTGAACCTAGACCCATCCCACATCCACACATTGGTTTTAGAGTACAGGTACTTTGAAAAGAGAAGCAGATTTAACCCAGCTCTGATTCACCTCTGCATCTCCTCCCTCTACAGATGACTGGCACTACCGCTAGTCTGTTTAATTACTGCTTATGCACAGGTTTTTACATTTTTGGACTGGTGTATCGAGTTCCTGGTTTCACAAGCCTACCACTGAAATATAGAAGAATTACTATTACAGGACAGACTTTTATCTAAGCACCAGAAACTTTCTTTCTTTGAGATTACAGTTTAATGAAAAGCCAAATGTCATCTTTTTGACATATGTTTTGTTCTTCGTTTTGCCTTGAGTTCAATGAAAGGGTCAGAAAGAAGACTTGGATACATCAGTCATCATGGCAGAGTTTCTCATTTCCATTCAAAAATAGTTTGATAGGATGTCTGGAAGAACTATTGTCCTTAGCAGTTGATTTCCAGATTATATTGAGATAGTATCTTGAAAAACTCAATGCCTAAATCCTTAGATTCAATAGAAAGTCCACGTCTATCTAAGTAAGGGATTCTTTCCTGGTTTGTTTTAAGTAAATGTAAAATAAAATTTCCAGTCACAAAGACACACTATATGACTATTTTGTAGTTACATCCACCAATATGTTGAACCAAGTGGTCCTGACAAAATGATTGTTTTTGTTACGTTCTTTCATGAAACAATTTGGAATTACAGTACAGTTTCACATAATGTCACAAGTTAACAGAATATACATGAAAGTATCCTTGTAAATATTTTACATTCATCTGAAATTTGTTTAATCTTCCGCTACTCTATCTCTAATTTAGAATCAGTTCTGAAATGATAAGTATCTTAATTATAGATTTAAAATGAGTGTTCAATATGTAAATGTGGGTAAAATACTACATTCATTTTTTTTAAAAAAATAAAATTCATATTAAGTGAAAGTCAATCAGATACATTACAAAATATTTTTTTTTTGCACATTTAAGAGTTTGGATTTCAATTCCCTTTCAATCAAACAAAGCTGCCATTGATGTTATTATCAACATTCTGCTAAATACTGATATACAGAGCAATCCTAATTTGACAATCTGCTGTGTGGAAGGGATTAGGATAATGTAACCAAGTTAAAACAACCTACATAAAAGTACTAAAAATTAGTATCACATCTAGACACCAGCACAACCATTTAAAAAATTTAAGGCCATAAATCTGGCACTTAAAAATTAAATGCTGCTAATACTTTGAAAGACTACAATTTTCCCCAAGTACATAAAACAGGCATGGGGAACCTGTGGCCTTTAAGACGTTGAACTGCCAATCCTATCAGCTCCATCCACCATAGTCAATGGTGAGGGGTTATGAGAGCTGGAAAGAGTTCTCCTCTCTTGCTGTATGTAAAGCACTTTTACATGACCAGCTCAGCCACTGAAACTGGTGCTCACACTGACTGCTTCCCACATCTAAGTATTTCCACTGAGGTTGATATCGTGTTGTTTAGTGCCAGCTATAGCAAACATTTCAATCATGTAGCTAAATCTAATGGAGTCAGTGCGTCTACTCAAATTAGGACTTAAAGAAGATTTATCCCAGAATTTCATAATGCACCCATAAGACCCATGACCAAATTCATGAAGAAGCAGATGGAATAAAGGAAGGAACATATGCAGCTATTTCTCACATACCAGAACAACAACAACAATAACAAAAGAATCACACTGTACTAAAGTTCATCAAGAAGCCAAATGGACAGTTTCACATCCTGGAAGTCACTGGAGACTTGTGCCATGAATAAAAGAACATTTAGTATTGGAAACAACCAATATTCAATGTCACATAGCAAAATATAGTAAGAGACAGCTGAATTCAAGAAGAATATTGACAAGCTGGAATGTGTTCAGAGAAGGGTGACCAAAATGGTAAAAGGCCTGGAAACCATGCCCTATGAGGAATGACTTAGGGAGCTGGGTATGTTTACCCTGGAGAAGAGAAGGCTAAGAGGTGACATTATAGCCATGTTGAAATATTTGAAGGGATGCCATAGAAAAGATAAGACAAGTTTGTTTTCTGCTGATCCTGAGACTAGGGCCCTTTTTTCATGGTATTTGCCATGTCAAAGGGTGCCTGGAGCATTGCGCGATTGTGAGGAACGATCTGCAAAGCGCCGCTCGCACACTTTTTCATTTTCGGCTTTCAGCTGAAAATGGTGCGCAATTGTGCATTGCTCCAGGGCCCCACATGCACTTGCCATGCGTGCGGAGCCTCTGGAGCCATGGCAGTTGTGCTTCCTGCCCCAGCGCAGCCTGAGAAACTTCCAGGCTGTGCTGCAGAAGGAAGAGGCGGGGCTCTCACACTACCTGCTCGGGAACAGGCAGCTCGTGCGGAGCTGAAGCAGTGAGGATGTGAGAGCCTCTCGCTGGAGGCTGCTCGCGCAATCCCCACACCCCAGTGCTGAAAAAAGGTAAACTGCGGAAAGGGCCTAGGGCATGGAGCAAAGGATTCAAACTATGGGAAAGAGATTCCACCTAAACATTAGGGACAACTTCTTGATGGTAAGAGCAGTTTGACAGCTGCCTCACAGCATGGTGGAGTCCCCTTCTTTGGAAGTTTTTAAGTTGAAGGCTGGATGGCTATTTGTCATGACTGCTTTGATTGTATATTCCTGCATGGCAGGGAGTTGGCCTGGATAACCTTTGTAGTCTCTTCCAACTCTATGGTTACTTGATTGTATGAGAAATGTGATAAAGCTAGTCACTGTACCTGAGGGTAGCAGGCTAGTTTAGTGAGTACAGGACAGGTGACATGGAACTTACAACATTGCTGTCTAGGAGAGGTGAATGGCTGTGCAGGAAACTGAAGAGAAATTGGGTGCTATCCCACTGCTGCTGTCCCAACATCTGCTGCCTAAGGCTCTTGCCAGCATAGCAGTAGGGCCAATCTTGCTATAGGAAGGAGACAAGAGTTATTTTTGAGACAGATCTTATATGCTATGGCCTCCATAAAGTGGAATGCATGATTAGCTTTAAAATGCAGCCATTCTAGATACTTTGGACTTCAGCGGTATAGGAGGTAACAAAAGAACAGAAGAGCCCCATTGGATCAGAGCAAAGACCCATCTAGTCCAGCATTCTGTTGTTTCTGCAGTGGCAACTAAAAGCCTATGGAAGCCCACAAGCAGCATACAAGTATGACAGCAGCCTCTAGTTGAAGTTCCCAGCAATACACACACACACACACACACGCATATTGTTTTGTGCCTTCAAGGCATTTCTGACTTATCATGACCCTAAGACAAACCTATCACAGGTTTCCTTGGCAGGACTTGTTTAGAGAGGATTTGCTTTTATCTTCCTCTGAGGATGAAAGAGTGTGACTTGCCCAAATCACCCAGTGGGTTTCCATGGCCAAACAAGGATTCGAACCCTGGTTTCCTGGGTCCTAAGTCCAACACTCAAATCACTACATCACACTGACTCTTACACAGTATGACTTACAGAGGCATTTTGTCTCTGATATTGGAAGGAGTATATATCCATCACAAATAGTAGCTACTGACAGCCCTATCATCCACCAATTTATCATTTCCTCTTTAAAGGTGTCCAACATGGCAGCCATTATTTTAGTTTTTCAGTCATAGAATCCCACAATTTAGTGAAGCTTTGTGAGAAAAAGTACTACTACTTATCTTTTAGTCATAGAATAAAGGAAAATGATAAAATTTCCATTCCACATAAGCTGCAAACTCATACTTAGTGTGAAATACTTCCATTGATTCCAGCATAAGTGATGCACCCACTGTAGCCAGCCAAATATTAGGATTCATTCCCAGGACATGCAGTATTTTACTGTACTTGAACTTGCTATAGAATTTCAAATCTGTCTTTTTGTCTGTTGGCAGCCTACACTGTTTGCTAACACACAATGAATTGCAACTGGTCATTTGTTGTTGCTGTTGTGGTCCAATCCTTATAGCTCTAAATTGCACGCAGCCAGCTATAAGCTCTGTTCATTTAACTTTCATTACTTGATACTTGCATTAAAAGGACATACTTAATAAGATTAGCCATACAATCTGCAACTTTAAATCCATCAGGAAGTAAATACCAAAGACCCCAGCCAATTTAACAGCTCTTACATATGCTCTCAGATGTTTGTGTCCCTTCTGAAGTAGTATAAACAAAGAGTGAAAAACATGTCCACATCTGCCTCAAGGCAGGAGCGTTTACTGTGCCTTGCAAGTTGACCCCAGATGTTTTCAGACATTGGCTCAAGAACTACACAACACCTGGGATTTATTTAGTTTGTAATGTCCATAAAATTAAACCAATTAAATTAGTTCTAATTTATTGTAGTAGTTTCAGCACATGAATTTTTAAAAGCACCTCTTGCCTCTGTTGAGGTCAATGGAATCTTTGCTGTTGAACTCAGAGTTTTGTGGGGCAAGGGATTCTGATTAGAATCTACCTGGTCATGGGGCTGGTAACCATATTCAGGGGCTCATACTGGCAAAGGGACTCCATAGTTCACCTAGAGAAGAGAAGGCAGAGAAATGATGTGATAACTGTCTCTAAATATCTGAGAGGGTGTTATGTAGGAGATGGAGCAAACTTATTTTCTGTTGTACTAAAGTCTAGGATAGAGAGCCAGTGTGGTGTAGTGGTCTGAACATTGAACTATGGAGACCAGAGTTTGATTCCCTGATCAGCTGTGGAAGTCCACTGGGTGACTTTGAGTGTATCACACACTCTCAGCCCCATAAAACCCCATGATAGGGTCACCTTGGGGTCATCATAAGTTGGAAACTACTTGAAGGCACACAACAACAACAGTACTACCACCAGCAAAAGCCTAGGATGTGAACCAACAGATTCTAGGGAAGAGAGTCTACCTACATATGACAAAGAACTTCCTGACTGGAGCCCTTTCCGCACTAGAGCATTATAGCGCTATGATTCCACTTTCAACATCCTATGGAATCCTGGAGTTTGCAGTTTCAGGAGGGGCTGGCCGGCCCCTCCTGAAACTGCAAACCCCAGGTTTCCATAGGATGTTGAAAGTGGAATCATAGCGCTATAACGCTCTAGTGCGGAAAGGGGCAGAGTTGTTTGATGATGGAATAGATTACTTCACAAGATAGTTTTTAAAGAAAGTTTTGATGGCCATCTGCCTGGTATGTTTTAGCTGTGGATTCCTGCATAGAGGGAGTAGGATCATATGGAGCTTGAAGGTACTTCTCACTCTACAATATCATGATTCTCTCTTGAATTATCAACTATCAAGAAAGACTAAATGATTTGGGGATGTGTGAGATTTGCATCAACAGCAAAATATATAGTTATTATGCAGTGAAAAGGTATACCCCAAGAATAGATAAATGGTGATTTGGGCAGGAAAAAAACAGAGTTCAAATCACAAGACACATAAAGATAACTGTCACTTCCTTCCAAAGAATTGTCATGCATCTCCCTGAGGCTCAATGATAAAACCTGGCATTAATATCTACTGAAGTATCTTTTTTCCAGAGCAGCTGCAACCTGATGGACATTGCTAAATCCACTGATTATAAATTGTCCTATTAACAAATTAGTAGGGAATCAGTGTTTATTTTTCTGTTGTATCATGTTGAAACACTTAGGGAGAACGGACAATGATCAAATCAAAGCTATCAAGCAAGTCTAAGGCTACAGTGTTGAAACAGTTCCCCAAGATATTAGGAAGCTGGGTTGCAAATACTATTGGCTGCAATAAGAGGGACAGAAATATGGCCTCATAGCTAAAATTCTGAATCAAAGAAAAGTAGCATAAATGTACCACAGGGAAAATTCTGATACATTTCCACACTTACCCTCTTCAGTATCACTTTTACATGTAAGAGTACCCCCTCCACAGCCATTTAGTGACAGGTAGAAAGGGTGGGAATGGCATCAGAGAACCATCTGGCTATGTCCTTATAGCCAATTTCAGAACAATGACACCATCTCCTGAGGCCTCCAGAGGAACCCTGGAGATCTCAGCAGATAATGCCACTGTCTAGCATTTCACAACAGGAACATAGTCAAATGCTTTTCTGGTGCCTGTACACCAGTCACTAAATGGCCATGGAAAGTGGGTGGCAGCAACTAAAAGATAAATCTGGGGTGGGGGGAGAGAATTTTTACCCTTGCAAACAAGCAAAAAAAGAAGAAGAAAAAGAAAAAAAAAGAAAGACTTAATAACGGTGCAAGTTGGGCTTATGCTGTTATAAGGCACTAAGAGGATGCTAGTCCATAATAGGATGGAGCTCCTACTAATTGTGGCTGTTATCTTCCATGACTTTGGGACAGTGAAATCACTGTAGTTTTAGACAAACTTTTATAGGAGCTATGCCAAGTGCTGAGCCTATTTTGGGGGAATAGAACTCTGTTCCTTGGATAGTTCCTTCAAAGCTGGGACTAAAGCTAAATGCAGATTAGGTGCCTAATGACACAGAAGCCATTGACTCCCACTGGGTACCAATGAGACTCAGAAGTGTTTCCCTTCACTTAAACTGAGACATATTTTAGATTTATAGGCTTAAATCCAAAACGTAGTTCCAACTAAGTTAGAGCTGTTGAATCAATGGGATTCACATATGATTTGATACACTGTTCACCAATCAATTCAATAGGTCTTCTTCAGCTGGGTCTACCAATAGAATTCAGGCCATAACATTCTCTACTTATAGTATGCTGTGTAAGCACTTGAATAGTTAACTACATTTTCAAAATGATTTATTCTTAAAGAATTCCCCCTCAGTTCTCATTTTCTGTATCAGAGCTAGCATGGTATAATGATTTGAGTATTTGGCTAGGACTCTATGAGATGAGGGTTTGAATCCCTGCTCAGATATGGAATCCCACTAAGGTCATTTCTGCACTACACTGTTATAGTGCTATTATTCTACTTTCAACATCCTATGGAATCCTGGGTTTTGCAGTTTAGAGAGAGGCCTTTAGAGTTCTCAGCTGGAGAGATCTTTGGCCTCAGTACAGTACATATCCCAGAATTCCACAGGATGTTGAACGTGGAATAATAGCACTATAACAGTGTAGCACAGAAATGGCATACATGATCTTGAGCAAGTCACAATCTCTCAGCTTTAGAAGAAGGCAATGGCAAACCTCCTCTGAATAAATCTTGCCAAGGGAATCCCATGACAGGGTCTTTATAAGCTGGAGTAAATTTGAAGGTGCATAACAACAATTCTCATTTAATAAATATGGAAAAGAAACCAAGAGATGTTTGAAGACCAACCAGTGTAAGTTCAAATAATGTCATCTCAACTAATATGTTAAGAAGAAATACATGAAAGATATTGTTCTTGCTTATGAGTCCTTTCTTCAAGATACTGTGATTCTTGAATTATTTTATTTTCCTTTTTTTTTTTTGGCACCATATGCAAATATTACTATACTGTCAAACAGTGACTAGTGGCAACAGTTTCTTGGGCATTTGATGCATTAGCACAATAACATCAACAAAGATGGCTTGCCTTAGTATTATGAAAACAATAGCCTGGAGTCAAATTATATTTCACATGCTGACATAGGCCCTTTCCGCACGTGGGGTGTGAATCGGGCAGAAATGGGACTCACCGGATTTTTCCTGAGTCTGGTTGAGTCCGTCGCGAAGAGCAGCAGCGCGAGTTCGGCGCTCCGCAGTTCTCCAGCGTCCAAAATGGCGGCTTCCGGTTGGTGGAGGCTCTCCACCAACCAGAGAAACTTGCCAGCCGAAAGCCCGCCCCCAGAAGATCTGCAGGCATGCACTTGCGTGCACCTGCAAATCTGCTCTGGAGCACGGCGAAGGAGTGGGATGGGGTTGCCCGCTCCATGCTTTTTAAAAACCTCAAAAAGGAGGTTTTTAAAAAGCACGCTGCGCGACCGGTTCCAGTTGCGCAGAACTGGACTGAGGTGTGGAACTACAAAAAGTAGTCCACCCCAGTCCACTCTATTGTGTAGAAGACCTCCGTTGGAGGTCGCTCTGCACCATTTTAAATGCCCGGTGCGGAAATAGACATAGTTAATATTACATTTGGGTACATAAAATGTCTACAAATTCATCTAATGAGTACTTATTGACTAAAGGTGTTTTCAAGAAAAAAAAAGCTCTCAGGTGTTCTGTTCTATCTCATCCAACAGTTACCTAATTATAATTCCCTTGTAAAACATGCCTCAATAAAACTTAAGAAACTGTATTCCTGTTGACTAGGTTATGTGAGATTTTTTTTTTTAAAAAAAGGCATTTAAATTAACCTAAAACAGGAAGTTAATGTGAAATTGGTCCAAATTAAAGTTTAATATCTAATAGTGTATTTGATCAAACAATAATTCTCTTCATCTTATCTGAAGAAAGAAGATTTGATCTTAGCACAAGGAATCCCATGTCCACCTTGGTTTGCTCTTAGCATGGGGAACCTTTGGAACTGAAAACATACTAGTTTGTCTCATCAGTAACCTAACATGGTATTGAAATCTGATCAATGTCCTTTCTCTTTTTCATGCTATGTTGATTGATAAACATCCCTTAGGAAGCAAAGGCAATTTTGGGGGAATATTACAGTTAAGAGGATATTAATTCTTAAGATACAAGGAGATCATAAAAGGCTACCTTTGGGACTACAGAGCTCACAATACTCCCACCAGTGGAATTCTGGGTGTAATAGTTTCCCTGGCCCAAAAACCTCCCAACAATAACAACAACAACCCCTTTCATAAGCAATGAAGATGCGCCCATTTCGTATCCTTTTTAGAAAGCAATATAGTTTAATTTCATCCCACAAAAAACATTCTCATTCAATGGCACTATTTGCACAAAGCAAGTCATTTAGATATAATAGTGGCATTTAATTTATTGTGCTTTGCATCAAAGGCACTTTTTTGCTATAATGGCAGTAAAGCACAATATGGGGCTCATGAAGCAAGTAAGCAAACAAGCAGGATTTGCTACCCTAGCTGTATTGTTGGTGGGCACAAAGCCTCCATTTCAGTCTGTAGAACTCTTGCAAATTACTTTTAATATACTATATATTTCAATAATATCTAGTTAAGATTTTATGATGACATTTTACTCTAAAATATGATGTACTGTTTCTGCCATGTTTTCGTAAAACATTACTGTGGGTGAGATTTTCACATTAACTACAATTGCAAGAATGACTGATGTTCAAATCTAAAGACAATTTCTGTCATTATTAAATTTCATTATAAAATAACCTACGTGGGTGGAATTGTGGTTTGATGCTTTTGTAATTTGCTCTACCTTTCCCAATGTACTTTTCAGTTACATTAACTGAATCATTTCATCTTATGGATACAAAGATGAAGGAGAAGAACAAAAACATACCCATTAACTGAAGCAGTGCAAATGTGCATAGTTAATGGAAACCATTTTGACATATTGTATTTGATTCCATGGTGTATCTACTCAAACAATTTCAATGGCATATTAAAACAAAATGCTACATTGTGCTCTTCACTAAGAATGCAAGTAATAGACTTCAAAAATTACCTTTCAACTGAAACTGCTGGAAATGAAGAAATGTTTTACATTATAAAAAGCTAATGCCACTAAAGAGAAGAAATGGGGTGGAATGAAAATTTGGGTGTGAGAAGGATTGACTATTTGTTCTTTTTTCAGGGAACAAACACCATGTATACTGGCAAGGTTGCTTAAAATATAGATTCTCAAACATCTATTCAGAAATAATTAATTCACTGATTTCTATCACAATTAAAGACTGCTTAGTAGGAGACCATATTGAGTGATTTCACAGTATCCGTTTTCGCAGAGCCAAAAGCTAATTGCATTGAACAATCATGATGTTCCAGGTCCATCGTTCCAAACATCTCTCTCTCTCTTTCCATTCTACTTCTCAGCCATGTTTTGTTCTTGAAACAAATTCTGCAGTTTGTAGTGATATAATTTCTTTGTTAGTAGCACTGAGTAGGTAAAGATTCAATGCATAAATAAGGCTGCTGATTAAAGCACTTCTGTTCAAGTCAATGAAAATGCCTGTAGCTGAAATTTCACATTTGATTTTTCATAGAGGTGCTAGTCTCCCATTTCCTTAAAAAATACTTTATAACCATTCCTCTGTGATATATCTACTAGATTTTGCAAGCAGCAACACAGGAATGCAACTGGAAAAACAGAAACTATACATATATGTTTCAGCTAACGGCTAGCTTTGGCATTTAGATGAGATCTGGGCTAGGGGATTTTATTTTAGATTTGCAACTGAGTGTTCATTTGATGGATGGACTGCAACCTTCTCTTGGCTAATCCGGTGCAACAAGAAGTTTAAACTATACTTGCTTGTACTGCTTGTCTGTCTGAATTGCTGAAACAGCCCCTTAGCCCAGGGGATATCTGTCATGATACTATGATTAATATGCAACCACCAATGAAAAACTAGCTGTAATATTCCTAAATGTGGCCCTTGAGAAACTGTGTATAAAAATGATGCTTACAGACTTCTCTTTTACAAGGACGAGAAAGAGGTAAATAAGTTGCCCTATTTTTCCCATCTTGCATGAATCTAAATATACCATCACAGGAAAATAAGACAATTCTGATAAAAAAAGACATACTGCACACTGTAGCCATTTCTCTTTTTTTAAGATGAAAATATATTTGGTATTGTGTAGCCCTTACACTGGGAAGTGGCTTGAATAATACAGTGGACTATCTATTCCTCTAAGGCTACAGTTCTCTTAGCAAGTATCTTCCATTGCATTCAGTGAGACAGAAAGCCTACACAAATGGCCAAATTATACTAAAGTGAACTTTCAGTCTAAGATTCTGGGGCACTCTCTGTCATTCAGTTAAGTGGGAGGGGTAAGGATTTCTCACCAGATTCAGTTGTGAAGCTGAAGCGGCTATCATACCTTCTAGCTGTGTATTCTTACATAGCAAAAGTTTGGACTAGATGGCTCTTGCGGCCCTTCCATCTCTAAAATTCTATGATTCTTCATTTAAGAGATAATGTGGCAACCCACAGTGCCTTCACTATGGTTACAAATTAAAAGCATTCCCTGAAAGATCTTGCTGCAGTAAGGCCAAGACTGGACACAGGCAAGAATACTTGCATCCATGAACATCTCGTCTTTTTTACTTCTACACCTGCTTCATATTCAGTTCCTTCATTTTGTTTCTGTTGTCTGTTTTCATGGGGTCACATCCCATGAATCTTTCTTTGTGTATTTTTTCCCCAAATACCTGTGTGTTTATGCACATGTTTCAAATTATCCACACTCTTTGTACACATTTTCCCCATTGACTAAAGAACATTTAAGCAGTGTTTTGTATGAACTGTGTGAATAGAATTCTTCTGTTAAAAGCAGCATAGTACAGTTGTTTGAATTCTGAAATACAATGCCAGGAAACCAGGGTCTGAATTGCTGCTCAGCCATGGAAGTCTATAGGATGACCTTGGGTACATCACACTCTCTCGGTCTCAGAGGAAGGCAACGTAAATCTTTGAGTAAATCTTGCTAAAACAGATCAGAGTTGATTTCAAGGCACACACCAACACCAGCAGTAGCAACAACATCTGTTACCTCAAAAGCATGGTCCTTGAGGTCCTCTATCAGAATCCACAATTAAATGTAAAAATGGGGAATTAATTAACTCAAATTAAGATAGCTGAAAGAAGAAGGGTAACTGCAGGACCTTTTCACCTGTCTACAGAGTCATTGCTAGAGAGACCAGCCAGAAGACTTATTGTTTCAACTTAAATGTGTTTTATTCAGGAGAAATGCACATGCACATGCAAAAATGTCACATATGCAAGCAATCACACAAGGTTAACTGAAGAGAAAGGGAGGGGAATGGATAGCAGAGACAGAAAGGACTGAGTGATAATTACCATCCAGAGAGGAGAAAGGCGAGATGGCTTGGGTTTGCGTCCAAGGACAGTACCGGTCAAGAGTCAGAGCAAAAGAATAGGTCCCTGAAATTGAAGTACTGCCAGGAGGCACCCAAAATTGGGGTCTCTTATACCCCAAAACCTGAAGACATGAGGTATTGATGACTCTCTGCCTGGACAAATAATGGAGTTTGCTGGGTAGACAAAATTGACTGGAATTGGTTGATGATTTTAATGTGTGAAGGAAATATATTGATGATATTAGCATGTAGGTGACAAAGGCTTCAATGACTGTCTGTGTTTGGGAACAGGATGGAGGAGTGACCGATGTTTACTAGGGAAGGAGGACAGGGGAGTTTCCATAGGAAATGTACACAGCAGGGGTGTTGCCTCTACCTCTGTTTTTCTTGAAAGGATTGCTGTAAAGCCATTTAGTCAGTCTTTCTTGGCTAGTTCTTACAACCTGGCCACTCTGAGGTTACTTTTTGGTCTGCTTTCCAGCCAAGGTCCCTTCTCCACATGACTTTCAGCCATAGGTGGTTATAATTTAGATTTTATGTCAATTAAACATATCTGCCAATTAATATATTTTGCCAGTTAAACCACATCAAAGCATGGAGGTGAATGGTTGCTAACACATCATTCTATGGCCACTCTTCAAATGTGCATCTTTTGGATACATTGGCAGATTCCACACATGTTAGGATTCTGGAGGGCAGATTGCAATCCTTACTTACAGTGCAGAAAGTATGAACTGAGACAAGACCTTGGAACATTAGATTCTTCAGCTATCTCCAACTAAGATAATTCCTTGCCAAGGAAGTGAGAGGCTAGATTGAGAGGTAAGAGAGCCAACATACTGTGGTGGATTGAGTGTTGGATTAGGACTCTAGGGGGGCAGGGTTTGAATTCTTGCTTGGCCTTGGAAACCCACTGGGTGACCTTAGACAAGTCACATTCTCTCAGCCTTAGAGGAAAGCAGTGGCAAACCTCCTTGTTATTCTGCTTTAACTTTATTCTACTTTAACTCCAGAATTCCACAGGATGTTGCTATGGCAGTTAAAGATGACTATAGAATTATAACAGTGTACTATAATAAGGATCTGAATAAATTTTGCCAGGAAAATCCTGTGGCAGAGTCTGCTGAACTGGAGTTGATTTGAATGCACAGAACAACAGACTGAGAGACAAGACCTGTATGCTTCCAGTACTTTTTAAACTGCTACAATGTGTAAGAAATTCTGCAAATTTCATCTTGCTAAAGAATTATAACCCAGTGATTTGTTCATATCAGATGGGAAAATCCTCTCCAACCTACGTAGAATGTATTTACATTACAAAGTTATAGCAGTTTGAAGCCATTTCTAATGTAAAGGCTCTTTTCTACAGAATCCTGGAATTCAGAATTCTACACTAAGATTGTTCTAGTGCTGTAGAAGAGTGCATTAGAGCAACATTTTCCAGCACTTGGTATTTCAGATGTTTTGAACTTCAGCTACTGAAATGCCCCACAATGAAAATGAAGTTCAAAACATCTGGGGGTTGAGAAGGTTAAGAACCACTATACTAGAGCACTATTAGTAGGGAAGGCTAAGTATTTCTGTAATCTACAAATGCCAGGATTCCATGCACTAGAGTCATGGCAGTTAAAATGATATCGAATTGCTATAACTTGTAGAGTAAATGCTCTCTGAGTCTCTTGTCACTAAATTCTTCTGTTGTGGTGAGATTATTGGGATTTTTTTCCCTTCCAGTATTGAGTTACTGACAAAGCTTGCTTGCAGCTTAGCAGGTCTTTTGAATGTATCTGCATAATAATATTAAGTCCAGGGACAGGTGGTACTTCTGAGGACTCATTAGAAACACTGTGGATCACTTATAATTAATTCAAACCAGAATAAGTACAAAGAATAGTAACAAAAATGATCGTAAGAATAAAATATATCAAAAGAGAGGAAGTTGACAGAACTACGCCCACAAAGGTTAGAAAGAAAGTTCAAAAGAAACACGCTATTTAAATACAATAGGTGACTTAATGTGCAAATCTACCTAATTCATAAAGCAATGAGAACCTGCCTTTTTTTTTAAATACCTCCCGCAGAATCACCCAGAAAACACAGTCAAATCTTCCTAAAGCATAATGGAGGTTCAGGTTCCTTCATTTCTAAAGTGTCCAAATTTACTAAGTAAATTTACAGAGATTAAAATATTTGATACTTGATGTTTGAAGGAGCACGTCTCTCTCTACATATATACCTGCTCAAGGCCCGAGGTCTAGTGCTGGTGCTTTCATCTGTGTTTCATCAACAGGAGTGTTACATCATAGGATAGGGAGAGGGCTTTGTCTACTTTGGCATCCTTATTATGGAATGGTTGTTGTTCAGGTCATTTCTTTTTTGGTCTGAGGTACACCAGGGTTGCCCCACTGTTAGCAAAAAGTGTTGCAGAAATGTCTATTTTCTGTATTTTCATTTAGGCACTCAATTCCTTTCTCTTTTAATTCTTGATTTCAGTACCCTTCCTTTCTCCTCCTCTTTTTCCTTCTCTCTTCCCTCTGCAACTTCCAGCTAAATATCATTTCCTTCTTTCTTTCTCATTCTCTTTCTCTCCCCATCACAACTTCTTTTTATATTCATCTTCTACTTTATTGATGGGTTTTCCTTTTTTCTAAATATCCTAAATGCCCTAAAGGCATCTGATCCTTGAACGTAAGGCAGGGTCAGCCCTGGTTAGTACTTGGATGGGAGACCACCAATAATTATTAGGGGCTGTAGGTTTTATTTCAGAGAAAGGAACTGGGAAAACCACCTGTGATTATTGCTTCTGAAGAAAACCCTGTGAAATTCATGGGGTTGGCATAAGTTGATAGGTGACTTGAAAGGACACATGCACATACTAATGAATTAGACAGTTGGACTAGGACTCCAGATATCTAAATTTATGTTTCCACTGAGCCATAAAACTCAGTGGGAGTGGAAGAGTTGTTGTAAAGATAAATTAAGGAAGAGGCCATGTCTTGAACTCACAAGAGGAAAGCCAGGATATAATTGTAAATAATAGAAATTACATCACCTTGGCTGTCCCTTAGACTCAGAATTCAGGATGCTTGTGCCCTGGCAGCCCTAGATATTAGTAAGGGGTCACCTCAGAAAGCCCAGTGTTGGCATACGATTGTGGTAAGCTGTGGGAATGTGATAAATCTATACTGTGGAAGCTACACAGTGCTATGACCTTGTCCACCTTTTAGGCCTAATGATATGATGGAATTCTTAATTCTGCTGAAAGCTGAATCTTACATTGGTTCCTGCATTAACTGAGATCTACAACAAGGAAGGAAGGAAGGACAGACTCCTTTTGTTATATACACACAGCTGCATTCTGGAAGGTGCAACTGGCTTAAAGAATCACAGCTGCTATTAGCACGCTGCTGCTGGTTATCTGTTATGGCATCCTTCCTACCTAAGGGGATTGTCTGGGCAAAACATATGAGGTTGAGAGACCAGATTGATCAGTAGATAAATATGAAGGAAATAATGTGATGGGATGAGAATGTGGCATTTAAAGGGAAAAAAGAAACTCATATCATTTCTGATCAACTAATTAATCACTCACTCACTCATCTATTGTGTATAGGACTGCTAAACTCCTGTGTAAATATGAACATTTTAGTATACATTATGTTTTTCACTTATAAATTTGGTCTTAGATAACTCTAAAAAAGAGAGAATATAGGTGATAGTTCTTGTCTGAAATGAGTGCTAAATACAAAACTGGCTAATGGATTTTTGTATTGTATTGTATTGTATTGTATTTTGTAATGTATTGCTCTTTTGCAACTGAAAACTTTTCAAACAAGTTTTCCAAGAAAGAACTCCATGGTTTAAAAAAAAGAGAGAATGAGGAAACCTCTGAAGAGGTAATTTTATTTGTAAGATTGCAATAGCCTGTTGTGCTGTCTGGGTTCAGAAGATTGTAAAAATGCAATTTAACAGTCAAATATGATTAGAAACTGAGATTCCTGATCAGAAGTGCTCTTGGTTTCTTATACTTCAATGTTTCCATGGTTTCAATGAAGGAAAAATCCTCTGTAGGTCCCAAATGAAGTTACATGTCACAGGGCTGAAAGGATAATTTCTGCCTAAATACATTTTTGATGAAGCTGTTAGTGACCTAGAACAGAGGTAAAAAATAAATATGCCATCCTTAGATTTGTAGAATAATGAGTGGCCTTTGGACGCTAAAAGAAATATAAACATAATGTAGTCTCTGGAGGAAAGAATTAAAATAAATCAATTAACCTTTTGATATTGTGGACAAATGCTCTGTTGGAACCATCAGATTATTAGAGTGTAACTCATAGTTTTAGCAATAATTGGAAAACAGTGAGCAATACCTTGAAGATGTTAAGCTCCTCTCTCTCTCTCTCTCTCTCTCTCTCTCTCTCTCTCTGTGTGTGTGTCTGTCTGTCTGTCTCTTTCTTTTTCTCTCTCCATCTTTCTATTTGATTCCTTAGATAAATTTGAACATTCAGATCTTAATTATGCCAACAGAGTCTAGTTACATTAGTTCAATTTAGTCTAGTTATATTAGGGATGGCTCAGAGCATCACAACAATTTTTCAAGCTTCCTTCTTTCAACGAGATTAAAAGTACAAGTTCATTTCAAATCATTTATAGGTTGGAGTTCTCTACAGTAGCTATGAGATCAAAAGCTGTATCATGACTGCTGGAGCTTCACATTTATGGTTGTTCATGACATAATGTGACCCCTAAAACCTACCTTTCCAGCCTGGTATTGACCCAGCCAAAACATTTCTAACGCATTGCTGACTGCAGCACTGGAAAATAAGATCTGAAGTGATTTTCTAGTTGTGGGGCACCTTGAAACAAGCAGTTGCAGCAAGACCTCAGAGGGTCTCTCCAGCTGCATGGTCTTGGTGTACCCTTTGGCCAGGAGAGTGCTGCAAATGTTATCTGGAAGTGTTTTAGATGAGGTCCTGACAGGCTGAAAACATAGGTTTTTGAGGAGTGACATTGTTACACATAACTGTAATGAGAGAGCTCTGTTATTGTGATTATGCCTGATAATGCAGGATCTTGGTCATAATTACTTGGAAAGCTTCCCTGCTTCAGCCAAATGTGGATGGCCACCACTTACAAGTTATGGGTTAAATGTCCTACATATTGTTCCAGCTACACAATATCTCTCAAACCAATATAATCCTTTCCTAATCTAGGCTAAATTAGTTGACCTTAGTTCCCACTGAAATCAATGAGATACAAGCAGAACTTACTGCTACTTTTAAGAAGTAGAAATGTGACAAACAACCATAATTGTGATCATGTCATAAGATGATCTCTGGAAACATTCCAAACCCTATGAGCCATTGATTTTAGTGTGACCTAAACTCCATATAGTCAGGATTTAACCTCAGGTCTATAAGTCTGTCTTTGTGCATTTTTATCTATCTGTCAGTTTATCCTTTTCTCTAATTTCTCCTTCCCTCACACATAGGAACAAATACTACTGCAAGATAAACTCTTCAATGTATTGCAAAGGTCTATGAGGCTCTGAGAAGGAAGCTTAATGACCTTGGGGCACAGGTTGTTATTTCGTCACTTATTCTCATTTTCCAGAAAGAACCAGTTCTGCATATGATGCCATTGAGAAAGATTTGGCTTCTTGGATCATAGTTTGTTTTCATGAAGAAGGACTCCTGGCAAAAGATGGTTTGCACCTCATAGCTGTTTGTAAGACTATATTTGCTAGGGATGTCACGAATCAGATCAGGTGGATGCTAAACTTATTTATTTATGTATAGGAGATTGTCTTCCAGGGAGCAGGGAACACCAAATACTATGGTCAATAGTTCTAATGATACAGGAAAAATTATGGCAATATTACAAGAACCCACCAATGGGCAGAAAAACTACAACTAGCAAGTAGTTGGAGATAATGATCCATAGTCCTAGATGTCTCTATATTTATGCACAAAGCAAAGAAATGAACAAGATGAACATAAACTCCTAACAGAGGAATGCAAGCATGATTAAATAGGCACCACTGAAAGCTGGTGAGGTGAGTCACATGATTGGAATGTAGTAATAGAGGAGAATAACCTCTTCCAAAGACATAGATCAAAGTGGAAAGAGAACGAGGAGATTTACAAGTCAAGGATGTGTAGATATGTGAGGAAGTGTGTAACTTAGGCCACTTGCACAGTCCTGCTATGGGGACAGGATGGCAGTGGTCGGCTGGTTGTGATTCAGATAATAATTGAAGCAGAAGGGGAAAAATAGTATTATCTTTGTGGATGTTTCGAAGTTCAGCTCCTGTCAAGCCTCTGCCACCACAGGTAATGGTCAGGAGATATGTGAAGTCCAAAATTTCTGGAGATCTAGATTATGCCTCTATCCTTGTGACAGAGAACATCTTCTAGTGGCAGTCTGTTCTTTAACAGCTCCTCAGACAGAGAATTGTCAGCCTGGTTCTCTTGCATGTGTGTGCACTACTTTTCAGATTCCTGCAAGTTTTAGCTTCCTGTGCTTGTGCAGGTCTTCCCATAGCATCTGACCTGACATCAAAGCAATATGGCCAGGCTGGAAGTTGTAATTCCAAAAGATAGTTTTTCCAAGCTCTGTTATTTACTCTTATTGAGACTAAGATCACACTTACCTTGGAGTAAGATTGACTAATGACAGAAGATGTTGCATCCAAACACAGAAATGGGGCTGTTCATATATGTGAAACATTCTGAATCTTCCGAAGCTATAGTATATAGAAATGCTAAGCATCATTAAATGAACAAAGTAGAAGCAGAAACTATTTGCTCTGCTTCTTTTTGCACTTTATGTTTGACATAGGAATGATGTTGCACTAAATGTACTGCAACAGAAGCAGGAAAAGAAGGTTTTCCATTGAATGAAGGGTTTGCTGAATTTCAGTGTAATGGCTTATTTAAAAGGAGCGTTCATACAATTTAAGTGAAGAGCAGTTACAGTGAAATGCTTATTTTCTTACAGTTTTAGAATGTTTGTAGAGCACCACAAAGTGCAAAATAGAGCTCTCAATTTTGTTGGTTATCATGGAAGTTTTGGGGTGGTGGTGGGTTTTTTTGGAAAAAAGTATATAAATGTGTAAGTACTATTCATTTGTGTGGGGAGGGGGTTGAAGATATTAGAATGCTGTAAAATTCCCTTTTCATTTCAGTCTGTTGTAAATAAACTGAACCTTTACAGTAGGTTTTTGTCAGGCTCCCAGAAAGACAATTTTATTTTATAGCACATCCTAGACTGACAGCCAGAAACTGTTCTGCACCACCTCAGTACAAACAAAATTAGCTTCTCACAATATTTTTGCAGATGTTAAAGGTCATTAATAGAATGAAACCAGATGACTAAAGCAATACATTTGGAATGATTGGGTTTTATTTTTCTGCCTAGTTTAAAGACACAGAGTCCCCTTTTCATGAGTACTTGGCTGCATTTCAATTTTTTTTTTTTAGAAAAAAAAACGTTATTTAATGGTTTCCAAAACCATAAAAGTAAAAGTGTTGGTATATATATTTCTTGGCTTATATAGTAATGTGTGTGTGTATGTGTAACAGTTCAGGATTTTTACAGGGATGAATATAATATTAACTGTTCAAACAACACACATGGTTAACAATTGCCCAATCTCTATGTTTTGACCAAGGTCAACTTTCTCCTTAATGATCCATATCTAGAATATCACTAGATGTAGAATTAGAGAAGAAAATCCTATTTTTTTAAAAAAATATAGCATTCCTATAGTAAACATACTCAATCAGATTCATTGTTATGTGTACTTGTGGCTTTCAGAAGAATTTCTGAGTCACCATCTGCCTAGATCATTGTCACATATTTTGTTTATATTTGCTAATACAATCTGAAGTACAAATGAGTGCCCTGATCTAGTGGTTCTTTATGAATGCAGGTTCATGGATGCACACACAGGTCTTTCTCATTTTTATTTCAGCTGAGATTGGAGCTCTGTCCTCAGAAAGGAATGTGTTTGTTTTCTACATTTTAGTGAACTGGTATGTCAGTTCACATGGGAATAGAAGGCAGCTGTATTTTCAGTATTATTATTTACCAGTAGAACCTGCCACTTAGTGTTACAATGTGAGGTGCTGCAGTTTAGCGTTCCTGCCAGTTAACCATACCTCCTTCTTTTTCTTCTCTGACATCTTTCCCCACCCTCATCCTCTACTTTCCCCTTCTCAGCACTCAGCCAGGATTTCATTACTACATGTGGTGATGGGGATTGTACCCCTGAGGAATTTTTCCCCCTTGATTTGTTTTTGTACTTCTGCAAACATTTGGGTTCCTGCAAGCTTCCTGATAGTTCCTTTTTTTGTTTTAGATAGTCATTTTTAGGCTTCCTGAAGTGTGAAAATGATAGGACTGAGACAAGGCTACCTGCAAGAAATGTTGCTTGGTCCTATTCAGGATTCTGACCACTTCATATCATTCTCCTGCCCCAACCACTGGTAAGCATACAACTGAGAATCAGTTAGTCCTCAGAATGTTATTAGATTGCACTTCCCAGCATTCCTCATCACTGGTTATGCTTACTAGAACTGGAGTTGTAGCTCAACAACATGTTTTTTTAAAATAATATATTTTTATTATAAGAAGCTCAGTGG
Source organism: Ctenosaura bakeri (assembly GCA_948474755.1). NCBI lineage: Eukaryota > Metazoa > Chordata > Lepidosauria > Squamata > Iguanidae > Ctenosaura > Ctenosaura bakeri. The sequence continues at coordinate 226,528 of CAOLHI010001965.1, forward strand.
AACATTCCAATACAAAAAACATAAGACAATAATAATAATAATAATAATAATAATAATAATAATACATATATCTTGAAATGCTAGCTGTAGCTAATAACTAATATATTGACCTGAAGGATCTAATTATTATTACTTTATTCTTAAAAATATACAAGGAAAGCAAAAAGAATAAAGAAGAAGAAGAATTTTTTTTTTTAGGAAAGTAACACGAAGGGGAGGGAAAGGAAGTGGGGGGACACATCGACACATCATAGGCCCTTTCCGCACCAGGCAATTAGAATGGGGCAGTGCGTCTGCACCTAGGAGCGGACTAGGAGTGGACTACTTACCAGAGATCTGCACCTCAGTCTGCTCCAAAACAACCCTAAATGGTCCTCCAGTGTGTTTTTGAAAGACTGGAAAAAACAGGTCTTTATTTTCCTGGAACGCACCATTGTGTTCCTGCTCCTTTGTGCAGATTCTCAGGCTCGCACCAATGCGAACCTGTGGTCTGCGGAGGGCAGGCTTTAGGTGTGGCAAGTTTCAGCAGTTGGTCGGGACCCATGACCAACTGGAAGCTGCCATTTTGGAAGCCAGAAGCCACCATTTTGGAAGCTGGAACCTGCCATTTTGGAAGCCGGAGCAGTGCGGATCTACAGATCTTGAACTGCTCCGATTCACCCTGGACCAAGGAGGAGCCCTGCGGAAGGGCTTCAGGGACAGTCCACGTTGTTTCGGACCCCAGAAGAAGTGGTAAGTAACAGCACGGAGCAATTCCCTCGCCTCATGCAGAAAGGGCCATAGTTGATCATTACATAATTTTCTTGTAGGATCTGTTCATTTCACTATAGTTGTAGGATTCTAATTATTCATGGGTGAAAAATTTTCTGTCTGATTCTTAAACTTAAATTAAATATCTTTTAAATATTTAATTTTCTATCTCAATCATTATTCTTTAAAGTATATTAATTGATTGCTTTTTATCCAGCTGTATTTTTCTACTCTTCAGTCTAAGTAACTGGCTATCACTTGACCCCAACAACATCTGAAGAGTCACTTGTTTTTCATGCTAGCACATTGCATACCCCTAAGCGGGTTCACTCTGAAATTGCATAGCCCCGTGCATGTTCACTCTGCTGTTTTATGAAGTTTTTTCATCCACCTGCCCCTCCCCACCCCAGCAGCAGCTGGTGGAGGAGGAGTAAGACTAGGGGTGCATTTATATAGGGCTATGTGGCTTTTAAGCTGCCAAAAGGGAAGATTCCCTTGGAAAAGAAGTGCCTGAAGTGGGGTGAGGGTGGGGGTTGGAGAAACTTGCAAATAATCAGATCTGTGGAAATGAAACCCACAAATGTGGAGGGCCAACTGTAGAACTGCTCAAACATTAAGTGGCCTTGATTTGAGAATGGAAATAAAAATAAAGGAATGAGCATCCTGGATATTTGGAAAGTTGTCATATTTCCCTCAGTTCTTTGGTTAGGAACTAGTAAGTATTGTATTTGTTAGGAAAGCCACTGGAAGGAATAGAGCAAGAAATCTGGCCAGGGGAAAAGTATAGCAGTTGTACACATTGCTATACCCATTCTTCCTTCCCCATAACTCTTTTGTGTGTAGATTGACAAATACAGGCTCATGGCCAAACAGTAACTAACTGGTGAACCTTCTCAAACAAAACATATTGAAATCTGTAAAATCTAAAATAAACCTAAGTCTAAGATCTAAAATAACATTTATCTGCATGAAAGGTGAAATAAAATAAAAATCTTACTTCTGCGAGGATATGTTGTCCACACTACTTTTTTACAATAAGATACTGTGACTATAGCTAACTGTCCATTACGTTGACAGCATCATGCACTCTCAGCCCCAGAAAGCCCCATGACAGATTCGCATCAGGGTTGCCATAAGTCGGACATGACCTGAAGGCCCATAACAACAAAAACTTATACAACTTCTGTGAATTTTGCCAAGTCATTTATTTTGTATGATCGCTTCCATTAATCATGGAGGAAATGAAGACTTATCAAGAGCCTGGAAACCCTAACTTCATTTGAGAGCTGAGATCTTTCAGTTATTATTTTTTTTAAAAATTATTTTGTCAACAAAATTTCAACAGACGTTTCAGAATATTCCACTGTCAACATGATTTGTAACAGAAGAAAGAGATTTAAATTGGTAGGAATACTTTATTGATTGCTACCTAACTATCTGGGCAGTTGGAATTGATGAGGTCTTTGAACTTTCTTGTTGCTAAAAAGACAGATTTTTTCCCCAGTGATTGTTAATACATCTTCAAGTCTCATAGATAATAGTGTGGAGACGTTGGTGAGGTCAGAGTGGTAGAAAGGCTTAGAGGACCCATCTAATCCAATGTAATTGTTTCAAATGTGTTTGGAAGACTGCATTGGGATGCTACAGGGCAAAGCAAGCTGTGGTAGTAAGAGGGAGGCATCTGTAGGAAGTTGCCTGTCTTCTGTAAACATGTATAATAAAAGGGGGAAGCCTAATTTCCATTGCATTTCATCTACAGTTTTGATTATGCAACGTTATGTTGCACTTTCTGGCCTCATGGATGGAATATTATAGCCACAGGCATCTAAAGTTGAACAAAGTCTTAAAGGAACTTCTGCAGCCATGAGATGGAGAAAAGGGCGGTACAAGGAGAAAGAAAGAGGAGAAAAGAATCAAACTGCAGCAGAAGATCTAGAGTAAAACAGTAGATTGTGGGAGTGATGAAAGCAGCACATAGAGAGCCATAAAGAAATATTATACAGGAATGGTTCTACTTTCTCAAAAGAAACAATGCCATACTTCCCTGTTATATATTGTCTAAGAACAACAACTGGTGAAAATTATTACAGTAATATTGGGATACTTTTGTACTCAAGTGTGACTGACTAGATAGAACAGGTTTTTTTGTAAGGAAGAAATGCAAACCTCTAATTATCCAGATCAGTGGATATTAAAATTGGGAAAACGGAAAGACTCCTGGAATAATTGAAAGCAATTTCCCTTTTTGCAATGCTTTTCCTTTGCATTTATCAGGGAGGACTGTATAATGTTTGAATTCTGAGTAGTTCTGACAAACATCTGGGATTCACAGTAGATTTTACAATAGATGGGAAAGCCAGGGGAAGATCTATTCATTTAAAAGACTGGCAGACAGATTGTCAACAGAGTTATTTGCAAGCAAGTCCAACTGAGTTTAGTGAGACACACTTCAGTATGTATGCGTTAGATAGTTAACACTTTTAGATCATGATTATGCAATATTTACAAGGCAAATAGCTGCAGCTGTGTTTCAGAATTGCTGCCTTTTAGATAATACATTTGGGAATTACTTTACAACAAATGCAGAAAGTGAATGCATTTCAGACAGCTTGGAAAAGTTACTTTTTGAATTTGAAGAATGCTATATCTGTATTCCAAGATTGAGTGTGCATTATAAGATCTACATTGCTGGCCAACACGTGAAATTACAAGTCCACACAACAGAGATTGGGTGTAAACAAATCGGCAACATTTTATTTTTATTCTCTGGGATGTGCAACAAAGGAAGGAAGACCTGGTGCAGGAACAATAAGGCAGGGATCTCCCTAGACCACCTCCCCAATTTCCCTGGGCAATACAATGTGGTCCAAGGAGAATGTGTGTTCTGGGTGCCATCAGTGTTTACTGGACCCATACTTTCTCTTTCTCCCACCTGTCATAGATAAGGACAAGCTTCTGTTTAGTCCTTATCTCTCACCAGGCTATCCAAAAGAGCCCTAACTCCTGCTGTAAATCCCAGAGGAATATCTGGTTCCCCTCAATGGACGAAATGCCTAGGTTCAGCCTCCCAGGCCAAACTGGTCTTGGTGAGATGGCAGAAAATAGGATGGACATTCCAGGTCAAGTAGCCTAGATAAACTTTGGGTCATGGATTGCTTGGAGAATCAGGGTTTCCCCCTTTAACAATCTCCATGCAGCAGAGGCCTACCGTGCTCCCCAAAAATCAAATGCAAGAGGAAGTTGCCAGGTCACCCAATCCCAGGTCAGATCCAAATGGGCTGGTGCAAGCCTGATGCTCCGCCCAGTAAACATAACTATGGCCACATATAATGACTTGTTATCTCTCAAGCCATGGCCTGGCATCTGAAAGATAATGAACAATCAGAAAGTATGTTAACATTTTAATGACCCAACATATCTGTGGACAGCTGAGGACTTCTAGCACCCAATCCTTTGAATGGCTTTTGGGTTAATGCATTGGCAGAAGCAGTAGATGCTGCTCACATTTGAAAGGAGTGGATGCCAAATTGTCTCCCTTGAGGCTCAATGAAACCAGAGCCCTGGAGGCGACAGCCCAGAACTGGTATTCTGTAAGAGATGGCAGGTTTAGGTGGCAAAACAGTCATGTTGTTGCACTAGAAGTGGAGTGTGGACAGACTCCATAGCCCAAATCTTGATGGCCACCTGGTTGAAATCAATCAGTTGGCCACCTTTGGGAACATCAATGTCCCTTAAAGTAAACTCTAAAACCCTTGATCTCTTCTCTTAAAAATGAAATCCCATTAAAATCTGACAAAAAGTCCTGCCACACATGAAGGTCTATATGGACTCTCTGTATGATTTTAATCCCATGGTGGTGAATGGTAATATGACAGATGGCATCACAGAACGACTTCAAAAATGTTTGACCTGGCACCATAACCTTACAGGCAAAATTCAGGTGGCCTATACATGCCTGAAATTCACTCAAGTTGGCCTTGAGCCACCCCCAAAACTCCCCAACCCTACATCTCATATCTTGGACCTTCTTGATGGGAAGCCTACACAGTTGCTTAAGAGTGTTGATCTCTATGCTGAGAAAAAATAACCTGTTGCACCAGGCCTTCTGTCTTCTCATGGGCTGAAGGGACCCTGCATGAGGGAGGTGAACTCCTCATTAAAAGTTTAAATTGACCAGAACCAAAGCTCTTCATGAAAAGGAAGTCATCGAGATAGTGGACAATGCCCCTGGGACCTGTTTTAAACTTAGTGGCTCATTCCAAAATGGTGCTGAATTTCTCAAAAGCAGAGCACAATATTGAACATCCCATTGGTAAGGCCCAGTTCCTGTAAAATTTGCCTCCAGATGAGACACCAGGAGCTCAAAATCTTTCAGATGCCCTGGGAAGAAGTGAAATGCAGACTTTATGTCACATTTTGCTAATTCTGTCCCAACATTGTGTCTGTGTCTTGTGTAATTGCCATGTCAAATGAGGTGTGTTTAACTGTACATAATTCCTCAGGAATGGCATCATTGACCAAATCCCCTCTTGAATAAGATAAGTGATGAATCAATCTATATTCTCCCAGCATTTTCGTAGGAACCACTCCCAATGGGGAAACTCTCAAGTTGGGAATAGGGCCCAATTACCCTACCTTCAGCTACATCCTTACTGATTTTTTCCCCTAACTACTTGCTTGAGCCCCTGTACAGACTTCAAATTCCATGCCATGAAGGCATAGCACTGTCCTTGAAATAGTATCTTAAATCCTTCTAAAAAACTCTCTCTCAAATAATGAGGTACTGATTAATTGGAGTATAACAGGAATCAACTAAGAAGCCTATCACGTTTAATTGGGCTAGGACCCTTTCTTAGATGCAGGGGGATTGCATGTCCCTCTCTTGTTATCCTGCTGGTCCCTATTAATTGCTGCAAATCTCTTTCCCTACAGTTTTTAAAGGAGTGGTGCCCACTACAAATAAAACAAACATGATTATACTTTCATGGATGGCTTGCAGATCCACCCTGAACCCTGAGTTCCCACCAGAGAAGCCTCTGATCTTATCGTTCATAAATCTGTAGACTCACTGTGGGAGCACCCCTATCATTTTGGTTGAGATAACTGCTATTTGCCCTCTCTCCAGGGGTGGGCATCGCAGGAGTCATAATCTGCATCCATAATTGGGAATGGATAAGATTCCACCTCAGAGTTGAATATTTGGTGACTTTCATTCTAAAAGACTCACCATAAGACAACCATATGGGCCCTCCAAAATCAACATAGGCCCTATAGATAATATTAATATACTGAACAAGGGAGTGACCTTTGTGTGGTTGAGTTTCAGTAACTACCTCAGCATATATAAATTAATCAGAAAGCTAATTGGCCCAGTTCCTATCAACTTTTTTCTTTTTTCTTTTCTCCTTCTCCCTATTAACAAAATCCTTCTTCTCTTTTTTGAATTCCCTGTATAATAGCAAAAACTGTTCACATATTCCCTTTTTTACTATCGTTTCAGTGGTAGCTGGAAACAAGTGTTCATCTAGAGCAACAATCTGTTTTGCAGAGGGTACACTATCCATCAGCAGGCCCTGTTGAAAATAACCTACCTCACCTACTGGGCACACTTGAGGAGTAACTGGGCTCCCATAATATTAACATACTGAACAAGGGTGTGACCTTTGTGTGGTTGAGCTCCCATATCAGAGTGCCCAATAAGGATGTTTACAGGGCCATGACTATGGTTGTGATAAGCCTGTCCCTAAACTGGGACTCGGTGTGCTAGATGCGTTAGTTTGCATATAGGGCTATTAACTGGCAAACTGCAAGGACCCAAGGCCAACTGTAGCCTCTGTCTCACAAGTAGTGTTGACAACCTCACCTGAGGAAACTGCTGCGATTTCATACAGCAAGGCAATGGTGGGCTCAGATGGGATTTCAGCATCATCCACAACAATTGATGAGCTGATTGAGACCTCAAACTTTTAGTCTTATTCCAAACCATCTAGAACAAGCAAGAATATCATTAGCAGGGCCAGCTTTGATATATGCTTTCCCCGATTCCTTAGATGCCTTCTTTCCTGCCCTAGCCTGTCTGCCTTTTTCCAAAGTCTGAAGCTTTGATATGATAGCATAAGTAATATCCACTCCCTCACCCTCTGGGGGGAAGCACATTCTTTGTGAGATCCTTACCCTTAGCTCCTCCAGTATGCTTCTTAAGAGCCAAATGTGACCCAAAATAGTAGTCCAAACCTCAAACCAAGACAGGAGAAAAGAAGAGAGAGAGAAAAAAACCATTAGACCCTTTGAAAAAAAAAAGGAGAGGAGATAAGAAAGGATATAAACAAGGAACCCGATGTCTAAGAACAAATATTGATAAGGATGGCACTGACTGCAACAGAGACTGAGGCCCTTTTCGCACCTTACCTTTGTCCAGCACAGTCTCATGGGGATCACGCGAGCAGCCTCTTCCATGAGGATCTTGTATCTCCACTGCTTCGGGTCCACAGGAGTTGCCTGCCAGCTGGCAGGCAACATGAGAGCTCCACCTCTTCCTTCCACAGTGCAGCCAGGTATTTTCCCAGGCTGCGGTGGGGGAGGAATCACAAGGGCCATGACTCCAGACCTCCACATGCAAAGTGAGTAGGCATGGAGCCCCAGAGCAATGCGCGATTGTGCACCATTTTCGGCTAAAAGCCAAAAATGATATAGTGCATGATCAGCACCTGTTGTCCCCGGCAGCGTCATGCGATTGTGAGGACATCATCTGAAACACTCCTCGCAATTGCGTGATGCTCCAAAGGCCCTTTTGCATGAGAAATGCCATGTGAAAAGGGCATGACTTCTAGTGTAGGTCCACAGTCCTATCAAGCCTGCATGAAAAGGACTAAAATTAACTACAAAATTAACTAAGAACCTAGGCCATTTCCTTACTACACTATTATAGTGGTATTATTCCATTTTCAACATCCTACGGAATCTTGGGGTTTGCAACTTAGGGAGGGACATTTAGAATTCTCAAGCAGAGAGCTCTTTGGTTTCAGTAAACTACAAACCCCAGAATTCCACAGGATGTTGAAAGTAGAATATTAGCACTATAATAGCGCAGTGCGGAAATGGCTCTAGATCCTTAGGCCTGACGCCACATGCTCTGAAGTCTAAAAAGTGGCATATTTGCAAGCTGATTAAAATGAGCCCTCCAAGTGGCTTGTGGCAATTAGTGACCCAATACCACTTCAGCTGTGAAAAATTGGTCCCAAGACCTGCATGTAAAAAGAAACAGGTGGGCAGGGGGGACTATGTACATGGAGCTAATGGGCCATGGGAACAGCCTATCAACCAAAACCAAACCAAATTATCCAGACTGTTCCCACTCCATGCACTGGCCACTGATCAACCTACCAGTGCAGCAGCTCCTCATTATCACATGTCCCAGAGATGCTGCAAAAGACAAACACCCCTTCCTGACTGGTATATTGGCTAGCACAGTGGTGCCACCTCAATATAAACCACCATACTAACAGCCAAAGTAGCCATTGTGCACCAGACTCAAAATAGAAACAGGAAGCTTCCTGGATCTCCATAGGTGGGAGAAGAGTCTCAACTCATTAAGCAGTAATGGTCGAAGCAGAACTCAAGCAATGTGACTCCTTGAATTGCCGAAACAAAAGAAGAGGGGGCGGGGTGGTATAAATCTATAAAAACTTTGGCACCACCCACCCATTCTTTGTCCTATGGTATGGTGCCAGGTTATCATAACTGCTGGCCTTTGTTCATGCAAGGCCAGCCCCAGCAACACTGTATGGTGCCCAGAAGGCATGCAATTTTTGTTTTTTTTAAAAAATGCCAAACTGTGCCCTAAATCCAGTTATTGATTTCAGTTAGAACTGACTCAAAAAATCAATTGCATAGATGTTTACTTATCAAGTCTCCATTGATTCAGTGGGGTTTATTTGAGTTGCAACTAAAACAATTGGATTAGAGCCTATGGAAACACATATTGGACAGCTATCACCTTTTTATTTTGAAGCAACAGGCTTTGCTGAGGACCAGGTTGTTTACTCTGAGAGCAGGGTATCCAATTTGCCATAGGAAAAACAACATTCTGGCCTGTTCTTGTCCTTTTAATGAGTTACATGACATGCAGAGATCTGGATGGCATATTTATGGCATTGGGCTAATGCCTGCTAATTATCACAGATCAAGATGCTGTTCAAAGGAGAGCTCCAGGGATGGGCTTCAGAGTTGGCAACCCTAAATGAAGCTATTTGAATGTTTATAACAGTCAGTTACTTTCATTAGCCTGGGAGTGAGTCTCAAGGCTTAGACCCTCTTCTCTGATCCTCAAGGTAGATGGATGAATCTCAGTGTGAGAGCACTACCTATGGGTATACCTATTTGCCTCATTTGTTAGATTTTTTTTTTTAAATTAGAATGACATACTCAATACAATTCTGGACTCATTCACACTACACAAATACAGTGCTATATTAACTTCCATGGCAACATCTCATGGAATCCTAGGGCTTGTTGTTTGGTGAGAATTCTAAATGCTTTCCCCCAAACTGCAAACCCCAGAATTTCATGAGATGTTGCTATGACAGTTAAACTGGAATATAGCCCTATAATTATGTAATGTGAATGGACTGTGCGACTGATGCTCCAAATATCTTACTTAATGACATCACAAGGAGTTGTTCCTAAGTCTCAGTGTCTGATACTAAAACCTCAGGGCCTGGGATAGTTCTGACCCAGTAGCCCTATCCATTTAATATGGAGAATCAATGGGCTGGCTAGCAGTGCAGGTAATCCTGAGAAATAGTGATAGGCAATAAAATAATTAAAGGATTGGCATCTGCCTTAAACAGCATCCTTCAGCTGTTTAAACAAAACATCTGACAGCACTTGTAACTTCCAGATGTTTAACTTTTTTAAAAATTAAATATTATGTTACTGTTACTTTCATGGTATGATAACTATATCTTAAAATAAATTTGCCAGTTGTCAATTATAATTCATTTTCCTTCTTTTATTCTCAGTATGCTAATTTATAACCCAAATGATAGATATTTTTGTTCTTCACAAACAAATTGCTGCTAATACATATATCATGGATTTATGAACAGGACTCCACTAATGAATTGTGAAATGAAGAAATAGCTAGATGTCAACAGATGGAATATACCTAATTTCCACAAATAGTTTGCTGCATATTACTTTGTGAGGGATATGCCAATTATTATTTTGTTAATGTCAGGATTATTTAGCTTCTAAAAGAGATTAGAGCAAACTCATGGAGCAAATATGGTAGAAATAGAATGTTTACACATCATAATGAGTTCCAATTAAGGAACATGCAGATAATTGAGATAATTCTGAGCTAAAACTATGCTAATAATCCAGCAATTACAAGGAAAAGTGCATTATGTGTGATTGGAAACTTAATTGAATACAAGGTGTGAATTACTTCAGGACTTACTGAATCTGAACTAAGAAGCAAATCTTTGTGTTATCTTTGTGCATGCATATGATAGACTGCTTGAAGGCCAATAGGTGCAAGTTTTTCCCATTAAAGTAGTTATTTCTGCTAACATAATTTTGGCTTCATCTGACCAAGAAACTGTGGAACAGAATGGAGGTCAAACAGAAACAAGATTGGCTTGCAAATTCTCTAGTCCCACAACAGCTAGTCTCTTGGAATTTATTTTCAGGTTAAATAGGACATGGATCTACGCATTGCCCTAAAGAATTCTTCTCTTGTCCTGCTCTCCCCTCATCTAAAATACATGCCACTACTGTACATTTCACTGACATCCTGGGCTTGGCCCTCTCCTTCCTGATAATGGCTTCCTCTTTCCATAGCCTTTAAGCTATTCCATGCTACACTTTCCTAGCAGTTATGATAGTGGATCTCAGAGACATAGCATAGTGACTCTGTGCTTGTATGGAGAGTGGCATACAATATTCCTGTCTGTTTGTATCAGAAAAAAAGGTCCTATTAATGCCAATGGAAAAGTTTGTGTGTGTGCTTGTGTAGTTTTGGCTGAGACTACAGATAAGGGTGCTCAAACACTGAACAAGGTCTGTCCTTCTAAGCAAAACAAACTGATCTGAACTTACTAAATTAGTTTTCAGATTGATGTTTTGCACGTCTTTGAATTTAACTGTAGCCTTTAGCTCAAAATGCATATCTTGTATGAGCTCTGGGTTGATGATTTAAGTGGTTATTGTTTTAATGGATGATTTAATGTTTTGTATGTTAATGTTAGCATTTTAATGCATCCTTCGTGTAATGCACCATTTGAGATATCACTGGATATGGGCAATGGTATATGAATTGATTGAATAATGACAAATTTAAACTAGTGGACAAGCACCTACCACTGGGTATGTATATGTATAAAAATAATGTGTATAAAAATAATGCACATTTTCATACAGAAATGTCAAAAGAACACACGAATTCACATAGAGTAGAAGTAGACTAACCTTCACTGCAAAGGGACAGGATCCCACCTCTTTATCTCCCACTCTGGCTGGGGATTCTAAATGCCCCTCCCTAAATGGCAAGTATAAGGCCCTTTCTGCACCTTACGTTCTTCCGGGGCTGGTGTGTGGGGACCGCGCAAGCAGCCTCCGATGAGAGGCTCTCATGTCCGGGGTCCTTCGGCTCTGCATGAGCTGCCTGCTTGTGCAAGAGCCCTGCCTCTTCCTTCTGCAGTGCAGCCTGCGACCTTCCCAGGCTGCACTGGGGCAGGAAGTGCGACCAGCGCAGCTCCAGAGGCTCCGCACTCCAGGTAAGTGTGTGAGGGGCCCGGGAGCAATGCGTGATCGCACACCATTTTTGGCTTCTAGTTGAAAATGAAAAGGTGCGTGATTGGCACCTGCTGGCTCCTGGAGCATCACGCAATTGTGAGTGCATCGTGCAGATCGCTCCTCACAATCACACAATGCTCCAGGTCCTCTTTCGCATGGAAAATGCCATGCGAAAAGGGCCAATGTATTCTATAAGATACTACCATGGCAGCTAAACTGGAATCATGATGATATAACTGTGCATTGTGAAGGTAGCCCAGGATTAATCCCTGTGTGTCTCCCATATTTGCTGGAACAAAGGTTTGTGTATCTTTCCAACACTGAAGCAAATTATTTACCCTGAATTCCATGCTGAATATTTGTCGCAGTAAACAACACATGACTTTCAGTGTAACTTGCCTAATAATACATGCCGCTCAAACAGACTGCTAACAGCCTTACTGTGGCAACGTTTTCATTTGATCCTCATATGAATTCTTCAAAATTACCAAGAAAGCAGCTGGAATCACCATCTGAGCAGCCCCTCATTTGCATTCAAAGGATTTATCCACTTAAGAACCTGGAAGGAGCCAAAAAGTAAAGAGGAGGGGGAGACCCTAATAAGGAAAGCTCACTAGCAGTTTCATTCTTCAGCCGTACTTCATTCTGTGCCTAGCATTACTGTGTGCTACTAATAGCACTAGAAATGTGCTTTGTAGCAGCATTGTCTTCTACAGAATATTTCATTGTTGGGTGAAATTTATTTATTCATGTACTATTTCATCTATCTCGTGGCATGAAATCCAAGATGGCATACAAATGTTTTAAAAATCACAATATAATTTAAATCTCCTAATATAAAAGTGAAAATTAAACAATTAAACTAAATTTCTTTTTAGAAAGCAAAAATAAAAAAAGTTAAAAACAGTTTTAAAAACAACTTAAAACAGCATTAAAATATGCTTAAAACATAAAATAAAAAATACCAAAGTCTCCATTAAAAGCTTTTAATATTGCAACAAACTGAAAACAAAAAACCTCTTTAATTAAAAAGATTTTTACCTGTCGGTGGGAAAACATTCTGGAGGGGGCCAATTGGATCTTCTGGGGAAAGGAGTTCCCTAACACACATCTCTCTCCACCAGATGTGCCTGGGATGTTGCTGAAATGTGAAACCTGGAAAAACTTTTGCTCTGCTATCATTCAGAATGAACCATATTAGGTGTTCTCATAAGGCAGTCTTCTTCAATTTGCTGTCTTCCAGACATGCTGCACTGCAGTTTCCATACAGCATGGCCAGGGGGACATACTACCTGGAGATGATGGGACTCATATTTTTCAGACAACACTGGGCTGAAGAAAGTTCTTATAACATGCAAACTTTTGGTAGAAAACGACCATAACCCAGCAGCTAGAGAGATATTTCATTCAATGAAGCAATGTGCATGTTCATGTCTTCAGGAGTGAGAAAGAATTCCCAGAGGGAAAATGCTTTTATGAAATTTGCAGTAGTTTTGTTTTTCATTAAAATATTGCAATATTTTCTTTTGCTGCCTATGGTTCCTCGAGCTTACTAAGACAATATGTCTAATTATCACCATGTTGCATGCTATTTACATTATTTTTTGGTACTCTGTTTTCACTTAAGCAAAAAATTAAAAAGTAACCTCTGTCGTCAGCCAAGCATATACAACACAGTGGACATTTCAGGTGCTTATTCAAATACTGGAAAAGTCATGGACCCCAGAACAGAAAGGCAAAGGGTTGAACCCACATAAGACTAGGGTGAAAGTGTTGGCTCCCCCTGAAATTATCTGACGGAATTGGACCACCAAGATTCCTATGTAATTGGGCCTCCTTAGGAATTATCAACCAGACATGTACTAAATAATCAAGTATTAAGGAATATTAAGATAGCTATTGTCATTGAGCCCTCCCAGGAATAATCAAAGCTCCTTGCAATCTTTCCCCTGTAGACTTACTTGGGAGTAAGCTATACTGAACACAAAAGGGGGACTTTTAAGTTCACATTGTGTTTGTAAGAGTCTTCATATTTAAGGATGTTTCAATGATAATGGGTGAAAAAAATAATTTGCCGTCCCCCTGCTGCAAGTGCCAACAAGTAGGTAAAACAGCTTGCCACTGTTGAGTCCACCCCCAACTTTAAAACAGTTCCCAGTTATAAAAGTTACAAATGCCAGAATCCCCCTGCCAGTAAGGCAAGTGGCTATGCTAGCTGGCAATCCTAGGAGCTTCAGTCAAAAAGATAATAATAAAAAATAAATAAAAAAAATAAGCCAAACTCTAATTTCACTGTGGAAAGTACTGAGGAAGGACCACTCCTAAACTGTGGCTACATTCAATGAGATGTTACCTATGCACACATACATAACACATAATACAAAAAGTGTAAATGCATACATTGTAAATGTTGGTTAATGTTTGGAAGAAGCTAATGAAATATGTCAGTGCATCTGGAAACAGCAGACAACAAGACAGAGTGCTTTCACACCTCCTTTATAGGATTTATGAAAGGCCTTAAGCAACATACTAGCAGTCAACTGAGATTTTTTGCCCTCCCTGTTTTTCATCATAAACTATAGTTCATACATGTGAAGACAACAGATCTGGTCCTTGTTAACTGATCCACTGGGTAAATGAACAAGCTCAACATTTAGCAAGGACTTAGTTGGAAAAATTGTTCTGCAGAGTATAGAAGCAAAGAGAACTCTATTCTCAGCCTGAAATGGCTGGAGAAGAATGGAGTCTGAAATGATTGTAGGGAGTAGGTGGGTGGGGGGTGGGATGAGTGGATGGAACAACTCATTACTTGTATCTGCTCATTCTCCAGGGAACTATTTTTATACAGAGATGATTACATTTATAAAAGATAACTCAGGTCTCAGCTTTGATAAGTGTACACCAATTCCATGTTTAGAACTCCAATTTTTTCAATGTTACGGTTCATAGAACCTCCCAGCAAGTCATCCCACAAGCAACATTTCAACCTCTGGTAGAAGCATTTACCTGTGCTGGCATTGAGAATGCAACTCATATTGCATTGACAATATGTGGATGGAGAGCCACATGACAAACAAATCAATGCCATTTACAATATTTCTGGTGCAATTGATCAAACACACTAACTAGCATTCTGTAGGCAAATTACAATGGCATAAGTTGGACTCACACAATTGCAACTCATTTGTTTGGTTGTTGTGGAAGTCAGAATTTTCTACCAATCTTCCAACATCAATGCCCCTCTCCCAAAGTCCAGATTTTCTCAGCTGGACCCCACCAAACATGTCTGTTTTCTAGTTAGTGAAGACTGGGGAGCAGTAGACAAATGTCCAGCCATCTTCCTATACAGTAGTTGGACACAGAGCAATGGCATCATCTGCAGCACTTCCGAAGGACCCTTTAAGGTCCTTAATGTGTATAAAAGAATGTGTATAAAAGAACAATATCTGGAAACTTATTTCCATCAACCTGGAAATGGCTTGGCTTGGAGGGGCTACAGCTCAGAAAAAGAGGCTGGACAACAGTAGCTACATCTCCTGAGGCAGGACAACAGCCATTGTTATCTGCAAAGATAGACAGAAAGATAGCTAAACAATTACATATGTAAAATTTCCAAAAAAATCCCCAAATGAGAAAAAACAATCCACCCCCTTTTTTTTACAAAAAGCCATAGTTTAGGGAAAACCTGAATTATATACAGCACTAATTTTGACAACTTAGCAACATAAAATGCTTCATTCGTAACTTGATTAGCATATAAAATTGGGGTCTAAAACCCTGCTGGTGGCATCATACCATGTATGTCTTTCTATGGTCAGCCACCATTTCCTTCATAAAATGACCCCCTTGCCCATATAACTTGTCTCCCTCTTCCTGGAGCTTGGCACTCCCCAATGATCAGTTAATGGCTGAGCATGGATGGAAGTGACTATGAACGATGCAGCTGTGTTTCTGCAATCAAGAGCATGGAGATGTTGACACTCTTCCTGTTTTCTGGTAGGTGGCAAACTCAAAGGAGAGGAGGAGGAAGCAGAGCTACACTGGATAGAGTGTTTCATTCTAACACTAGCATATTGGATCTCAGCCATAGTATTTGGCATATTTATGAAATTTTAAAATATACAAGTCTTAGTTTTGTACAAGCAAAACTTTGCAAACCATGCACATACTTTATACTGAAGAGAAAGAAAGCTGCAAACCACAACACCCTAGCTCACATCTCTTAGCTTTTGCCATCTTAGTGGTAGGGGGAAAATTAAAACAGAAACCTCAAATTTTGTAATACGCAAAATCAAGTGTATTATCAGACAGAAACAGTCTAACTAAGTTAAAGTCTTAAAGGCTAGCCTTGCACCATCATTTGGATATAATTTTTACCTCAGCATTGACATAGATTAGATTAATCACATTGGCAAGACGAACGTGAACAGCAACCAGTCCCACATACATATGCCACACACCCATGTCTAGCAGTGATCTTTGTGAAACATGTAAAAGGAACTTTATTTACAAATGACTTGCTCATAATCAAATACATGGTATAATGGAGGATAGAGAGGGAAGAGAAAAAAATGGCTGCAGGTTAGTGGTGTAGGAAAAGAGAGGAGGGGAACTCTAAAAAACAGGTTACCATAAATACATGCTGTAATTAAACTCTTAGAGAGCAACATGCAAACAAATAATTAGTGAACATAGGCATGCAAGATTGCTAATTCTTGCATGAACAGTGAAGACCCTTCTACATTGTCCTCTCACAAAGACAGCAGCATCATTAAGTGTAGAAATACATCTTGGCTTTGAGTATTCCATGTTTATAGCATGCACAGGAGTATTCATTGTCTAATTCTGTAGACTGCCTCATACTCTCAGACTTCATACTATACAGTTCCTAGGATTTTGGGTGCGTAAAACCTTTTCTTAGCATTTCACTCCTTCTGAAATAGAAATATTATACAGAGCTAGCCCCATGTGGAAAAAATGCAAAAATTGTTCTTGAGTTAAAAAAGATACACAGGGGGTGGGGAGGAATGTTGTTTTCTGAATTTCCCTGGCCTTCACATCACTAATCAGAACATAAAAGAGACAAAATGAGTTACTCAGTAATTGCTGACAAAACCAGAAATGCAGGCTTTTATATTTATCACATTATGATAATATAAAGACTATCAAGAGCTAGAGTGACAGAGAGTTCAAGTGAGGGAAAATTTTAACAAGCAGAAAACAGTATTCAGTACATTGATATATTATTATGGGTGTTGTGGCCTTTGGTACAAGATTCTAGTCCCCATACCTTATTTTATCTGAGTTTATGTGTAAATCAAATAAATGCATAATTTCCTTCTCTTTAACCCTGCATTGATTGTTATGTTCTTGTGTGCTCTCTTCTAGACTGCAATCCCTGTAGGGCACCATGCATAATGGACAAAAAATGGCATTTAACACAAGCCACCGTCTTTCCTCACCGCAGCAGCCAGTCTTGAGCTTTTACCTTTATATTCCTTTTCAGAGCAGATGTTCAAGTCTTTTTCAGCATGTAGTAACATGGAACAAAAGAACAAAAGACAAGGAGAAGGAGGAAGAAGAACCCAAATATCTAGATGTGTGATGCAAGATGTACAGTGCATATAGGGATCTCTGTATGGCCTCATCCCCTACATGTCACTATTCCACTGAGTCCAGATTTTCCCTAACATTCACACTGCCATCTTCCACTGAGTACTGAGAGCAGGCTGATTTCTGCTTGGCAATACAATTTCATACCCAGCATATGAGGGTGAAGTCAGGGTTCAAACTTACTTTTTGGACAAAAATTCCTGCAGTACCCAAGCAGCATGATAGGAACACAGGCATTAGTTATGCTGGCTGGGGGTGAGGTTGGGACTTTGAGTCCAAAAAGTAATTTTTACAAGCTCTGGGAACATAATATCCCAGAAGATGTAGTTGCATAGTAATGGTTGTATCTAATAACCTGCTAACTCCCCTGATTCTTGTCTTTAACCCTAATTAACCTGTCTTTACCCTTCCGTCTTTTCTCTCCCACCTGATTTCTAAGCCATACTGACTTTAGCAACTGACTGAATCCACTTATCCTTCCAATCTGGCTCCCACTACTAGATGGTTTTTTGCTTGTTCACCTCCTACATGAAGAAAAACGTTGCACACAAAAATGTCTGAATACCATCATTGATAGATGATTCAATTAACATAAATGAAGTCCTGCTTTTCTTACTATTGACAATTTATTTCAGCTGTGGATTTTGAATTATAAGTATAGGGTGTAATGATTCTGGCATACAGCAATGGGGTGGGAGGACTTTGGCTAGAGCACTATGATTTCACTTTAATTGATACAGCTTACGGAATCTTGGAATCTCTAGTTTTCTGAAGCACTAGAATTCTCTTTCTGAGAATGCTAAACATTCCTTCCTAAACCAACATGATTACAGTCATGTTTTTGAACGCTGCAAAAATTGTGCAAAAGATGGTGCAAAGATTGATTTACTCATCCTTCCAAATATCAGCAGTGATTAGAGCAGTCAGCTGAGAATGATTCCAGGCTCTGAGATTTTAGGGCCAAAACCTGAGACCTAGGGACTTCGCTTGTGTCACAGACGGTGGTTCCTAGGGTTGCCTAGATGCCTTAAGGATCAACCACACTTATAGAGAATATGCCGTTCAAATATACACACCCACTTTTCAAAGCAACATCTTCACCCTCAGATTCTCCTCCCTTGCCCTGAGAACTGGAGAAAAAGGTCCAGTCTTTGAGATCTGGAAATCCTAGCAGAGATAGCTTGATGGGGCTGTCAGCTCTACAAAACTATGTTGTCATATGGTTTGAAAAGCTTTTTTTTCTTCTCTCTGATTTTTATTTTTTTAATAAGAGTTATAGTGCTGTAGTTTAAATGCATCATTTCACTAATACACTGATCCCCTATGTTACCCTGATCTCTGCGGGTCCCAGGAGGGACACCTAAATCGCCAAACAACAAGAACACAACTTTGGGGAAAATTAGCTGGAGCACTCACTAAAGCTAGCGAGAGGTAGGGTAACTTAGCAGGATCTTGCAACCCAGCGTCTACAGGGTCAGGCCAGTCAAGCAGTCAGACAGTTTAAAATAGCAAAAATGATGTTTTATTAAATACAGACAAATATTAAAAACACCACAGTCACACAGCTAGCTCAGAAATCAGAGATTGACTTGGAATAGGGATTTTCAGGGGGAAATGGGTGATACTGACACCTGTCTCGTAGTCCTGAATCTTGAGAGCGGAGTTGGGGTGCAATTGGAGAAACTCGGCAAGGTCCAAGCGATCCAGGGTTGAGCAGTCTCAGTTACCGGAACTGAGGGGAAGGCTTGCCAGGCAAAGCGGCAGCAAGGCAGTCTGGAACTCAGGAATAATCCGAGGAAGGTCTCGGAATCAGGGGTTTTTATAGGATGAATTGTGACTGCAGGCCATATCTTACTCGGTGAGAACAATGCGATTTAGGAGCGGGACAAAGCCTTGGAAAGGTCAGGTTTTAGCATGATTGACCTAGAACCGAATTAACAATAGTGTAGCCCAGTGGTTCTCAACCTTCCTAATGCCTCTACCCTTTAATACAGTTCCTCATGTTGTGGTGACCCCCAACCGTAAAATTATTTATTTATTATTTACAATGCCTCCCCCCCGGCAAAGGCCACCTCACCAGCCAGGAACGGGGGGGGCAGGGAAGAAAGAGGAGCCGCGTGTCTCCCCTGGGAAAAAATTCTGAGAACCTCCCAGGCTCTGCTTCTGCTTCGCTCTCGTTTCCGCTGGAGGGGCAGTGTGGGAAAAGTTTCCAGAGTGTCGGCCCTGGCTGGGGGGGGGCAGGAATCCCAGCTCCTTTGTCTTTTGCACTGGGCGCAGCTGGCCCCCCTGAAAAAGTGCTGCCTTGCAGCCCCCCGGCCCTTCCGCAGCGCTCCCCTCCATGGCGAGTGGGGCAGGGGCCGTGGAGAGGACGGGGCCTGCCCCCCATGCTGCCGCCAGCCCCCCAAGCTGTCCCGTCAGATGGGAGGTTCTCCCGGTAGCGGAGAAGGGGAGCGATTTCAGTCCCTTCTGAACAGGGAGCAGGAAGACGCGAGCATGTGGCTCGAGCTTGCACACTACCACCAAGGAGGGAATGAGCCTAAGACCATCGAAAATACATATTTTCCGATGGTCTTAGGCGACCCCTGTGAAAGGGTAGTTCGACCCCCAAAGGGGTCCCGACCCACAGGTTGAGAACCACTGGTGTAGCCAGTATGCAAATGCAGAGCACTTAGTACAGCTTTGTCAGGTTACCTGCTCGGGGCAGGGAACCTTTGTTAGTATCGTGCATATGCAATGAGGTGTTTACCGGAGAAGTCCCTGAAGTGACGAATTGGCTCTGTCTGGCCTGCCTGGGTGGAGAATGGAATGTCCAGCAATTATCAGCCGTGCCTGTTTACGTGCTTGTCCAGTGGCCTCACAAACACGTCGAGCGGGGGTGGCAGAGGAAAGCCGAATAGTTTGATATCAAAAGAGATATCGAGTGCTATCTCCAGGTAGGCCTGAACCGCAGTAACAGCTATAACGATAAAAAAATATTTAAAGAGAAAGAAAGGAGTGAAGGATAACTTTTTTGTTATTTCTTGAAATTCAAAAGAAATCCACTTGAGGACCGGAATAAAATGTTGCAGGAATTGCTAGAAAATAGCTTAGGACAACAGAAAAGTCATTTGGATATTGTAAGACATTTCAAGAACTGTAGCAACCAATACCATGGTCTTGACACATTTGCCCTGTCTGGAGGACTCCGCAGTAACTTTGGCAAAACACATTCTCAAATCATTTCTAAGCAGGAACTCTATACAATTGAGTTCACACTTATAGGAGGTTTGTAACTCTCTTTAGCTGAATGTGGTTAGAGAGACATTTTCAGATCTTTGAAAGATTCAGTTTAATTTTGGCTGTGTGAGGAAACAATCAATGAGATTCATGTGCACATTTTCATCTTTGTCTCCAGTTTAGCTCTGGATGTGTCCAGGCAAAACTATCTGTCATCTATAGTCATCTGTCTTGGGCTGATTCTTCATCTGAGGAAGTTGTGACTGGAGCATAAAACTCTTACATTCTGATTTTATCTTTACCTGAATCAGATGTACTTCCTCCCCTCCTCCTTTTGCTTCACCTGATGCAATTTTTCCCTAAAACCTCCTGTCATCTTGGAATGGGGATATGGAGCTTTGGATGGCAGAAAGAGGTACTGAAGACATGAAATATTGTTGTTGATGTTTTATTCTTTGCTTTCAGGTCAGCTCCTACTTATGGCAACCCTATCATAGTGTTACCCTGTATGTTGAGGGCCCCGGGAGGGGCACCCAAATAACCAAATAAAAACACAAGATGGGGAAATTAAGCTCGAGCACTCTCTTGAGCTAACGAGAGGCAGGGTAACTTTAGCTAGGATCGTTAACCCTATGTATACAGCGTTGGGTCAGAGAGTGGCTGGACAAGGTTTTTAAAGAAACAAATAATATTTTATTGAAGACAAGCAACACGAAAGACAAGACATACGCTAACTAACTGAGAAATAGAAATGGAGAGCTTTGGGGAATGGGTAATACGACACCTGGTCTCGTAGTCCTGGAGAGAAGAGGAGGTTGCAGGGAAGAAAGCTCAGCGCGGTTCGCTGAGGGGAGTTCACTGGACAAACCAACAGCAAGGTGGGAAGGAAGTCCAAAGTGTTCAGAGGAAGTCCTGAAAATGGGGACTTTTTATAGGGTGGATTTTACCTACGGGCTATGCCATGCTCGGTGAGAACAAAGGATATTTGGAGCTGGACAAAGGAGTTGGAAAAGGTCAAGTTTTGCATGATGGGCTTAGTGCTTGATGGCAATAGTATGGCCAGTATGTAAATGGCCCAATATAAAGGAATGGCTCAGCTCGTGGCCGTGTGTCTTTGTAAAGATTCGTGCTGAGCAAGGCCGGTTTGCAAGAGGGTTTTTCCCTAAAGCATCGGAGAGGCTTAAGTTGCCTGCCTGAATGAGGTTTGGAATGTACAACCATTAACGGCCACGCCTAATACGTGCTTGTCCGGTGGACCTCTGCAAACACGTGGAGTAGGGTGGCAGAGAAAGGTCAAACAAAGGCCAAATTATTTGATATCAAAGGATATCTAGTGCTCTCACCAGACATATCATAACTGTGATAACAATAGCATTTTCTTGGCCAGATTTATTCAGAGGAGATCTTGTAATCACTGTCCTCTGAGGCTGAGAAGGTGTGACTTGCCCAAGGTCACCCAGTGAGCTACCATGGTTGAATGGGGATTCAAGCCCTCTAGTCTCCTAGGCCCTTTCCGCACGTGGGAAAGGAAACGCGCAAAAACGGGACTCACCAGATTCCTTCAGCATCTGGGTGAGTCCTTCAGGACGAGGAGCAGTGCGAGCTCGTCGCTCTGCACTGCTCCAGCATCCAAAATGGCAGCTTCCGGTTGGTGGAGGCTCTCCACCAACTGGAGAAACTCGCCAGCCTAAAGCCCGCCCCCGGCAGATCTGCAGGCACACACTAGTGTGCGCCTGCAAATCTGCACTGGAGTGCGGTGATGGAGCGACATGGGGTCATGCGCTCCGTGCTTTTGAAAAACTTCTTAAAAGAGGTTTTTAAAAAGCACACTGTGCGACCAGTTGTGGTCGCTCCAAACCAGACTGAAGTGCGGAACTACAAAAAGTAGTTCGCCCCAGTCCACTCCACGGTGCAGAAGACCTCCGTTGGAGGTTGCTCTGCGCCGTTTAAATAGCCTGGTGCAGAAAGGGCCCTAGAGTCTTGGTCCAACATTCAAACCAGTATAGTACACTGGCTCTATGGAATGGTGTATAAGTCGAATAAAAAGAATACTTAACACTGGCTGTGAGACTCTGCTTTTGGACTTGACAGCTGTGGTGAGGTTTGAATTCCAGTTTAAGCACCTTACATGCTGGCACAGCAGTTCTTAGGAGGGAACAGTAATTACTTGAATAAATCACAAGAGAAAAAGTGACAGTCTTTAGCTAGCCAACGTGCTTTCCTCCTGTATCCACATTTGTACAATGAAAACAAAAAGCAATACTCAAGTATTCCCACTAAGTAGCATTTGAGTACAACTCTTAATGAATGTTTCCAATAAAAGGGCTTGTTTGCTCATTCCATGAGTGAACAGTATTCTACTCCTCTAGGATTAGGGATAAAATCAAAATAAATACAACGTATATATGCATGCTACAAGACAGGCCATCGTGCCAAATGTCATCCTGCCAAAAAAACAAGTTAATGCTACAACATCAGAGTGATCAAGTTGTCAGTTTGTATGAAATGGAGCTTCATGCGAAAGCTTCATGTTTTGAAATAACTCTGTAGCAATTACAAAGAACTGAATCAGAGTGCTGTCATTTCGTATTTCTAAATGTTAATGATTTAACTCTGGGAATATGAAAAGGGGGGTTATTTAACTAGAGAAAAAATTGAAATTCACCACACCATTTGTATAGCCTATGATCAAGAGATCCAAATGGTTTCCTGTACCCCATTTCAGATGAACTGAAATGCACAAGGTAATTGACAATGTTACCTTTGTGAAGATCAAAGTTATAGTAGCAGTGTGTGGCAATTCAATTTGATATACCAGATTACTAGGCAGAACAGATCATTATTTTTTATTGGCAAACTTACCTATTTTCCTATGTTGAAAACACACACACAGACACACACAATTCTTTCGTAAAACTATCTTCCTGAATATCACATGGACTAGAAATTATTATCCTCCTTTAATTTCTTTTGACATTTCCATTTCATGATGATTACATGGCATCTGTGCTATAAACTAAAAACGAAAGCCTCAATCCAGCTAAAGTTAGTTATGACTAATTTAAATACCATTGCTTCAAAAGAGACTAAAATATTTACAAAGTGTGGTTGGTTAATGCCAAAACATTTACTGGGTCCAGTGAAAATGGTTTAAAATATTGGCTAACATTCACCATTGACATTAAGGATTCATAACCTAGAATTAGAGATCCATAACCACTCTGTATTCTGTAAGGCTACATAGTCTTACTATTAAACTGTAAATTCTTCCCAATCCCACCTTAAGAGCCAGCAGCCAGATTGGGCAAAGGAGATCCATTTAGCTTAAGACTGAGATGTAAGGAGGATGGCATTTCCATCCCACCAGTGACTGAGGCCATTTGTGTACTGGAGGCCATTCGTGCATTATACCTTTATAACAGCGGCATTGCCATTTGAGTAATGCCATTGCATTAGGGACACTCTTTTTCACACCCTTCCTGCTTGAGTGGATGGGTAGCAGTATTGTCACCAGTGTTCCTTCCGCATTACAGCATTCTTGGCCCCCCATACCCCACCTTCATCCTCCCCCCACTGCCCTTAATTAAGCAGTGATTTTTGGTTTGTTTGTTTGTTTGTTTTTTGGGGGGGATGCTGTACTGACAAACCAATATTGTAACAACATGATATGCTAGTACACTATTCCACTTTTTGCCCTACACTGTTTAAAAAAGTATTTAAAAAATAAAAAAGTTTTGACTCAACAGAGACATTTAAAATAATCAGGTTACCATACCATGGGAGTTGCTGAGAGACCAATGAGCTGGGCACACCCACAGCTTGCCCACTGCTGGATCTGCCATAACAGGAAGCACTATCAAGTGCTATAATGGTACTGCACTACAATGGCTGACAGGATTGAAATGCTACAGCAGGCTAACGGATTTTTTCTGGAAATAGAATATGATGATTGCTTGGGGGTGGGATAGAAGCTGGATAGCAACAACATCATGTGGAAGCATGGCTCCTTGACCAGTAACAACCTGTTGCTATTGAGTTATAGTGACATCATGTGGAAATGACCTGAGACTACACCAGTCAGAAGCAAGACCCCTGCCATAAGTCTTTCTTGGAGCCTTGCTTGTTGGTGGGAGAGGTGGAAATGTCATCATCCTTGGTCCCTGATCAGAAGCTGAATGGACCTCCTTTACCAGCTGGCTCTTAATGTGGGCTGTAGATGGTCAAACCAGGAGATGTTATTTAGTTACACATACTTAACTAAGGCCATTTCCACACTACGAAGCTCTTCTGTGTCATCTCACTGCAGTCCCAAGTCCAGAACGAAGTGTGTCAGCAATGTTTCCCTCTGCACCTGCTTGGTCCATGTGGAAAATGCAATGGCGCTACATCTTCCATCTGCAGTGCAGCAAGGTTTTTTCCATTGCTGTGCTATGGAAGGAAGCATTTGCCAATGCACTTCCTCATCTTCCGCATGGCCAGAAGTGATGGGAGTGCCGCACAATTTCAGGCACAAAATGGATTGTTTCCGTTTTGCAAAAACTGCACAAGCACGATGCTCTGCGACAGGATGGCAGTGGGACAACGATGACGTCATGCAGAAGCGCAACCTGCTGACTGCTATCATCCTGTGGCAAAAACGCAACAGTGACATCATGCGGAAAGGGCCTTACTAGCTAATGCCAAATACCTGTGATTGTCTCTGGGGAATGTTTTTCAAGTGTTATGGGTCCTTGTAATATGATTATTATTCAGATGGTTCAATCAAATGTAAAGGCTTTAAATAGATATAATGGAGGGGGACCTAAATTATGCCAGTTAGTGGACACCTACTAGCATGATTGCCTTTTTTTCCCTTTTCACTCCCTTTCCCTTGCCATCCTCTACACCTCTGAAAACATGCTCTGGAGGGTTTTTCAGACTGGAGCAGATTTTGAGAGTGCAAAGGGCATGGCGGTAATGGAAGGAAGAATTTCCCCTTCCTTTTGGTTCTGATAAGAGAATTATGTCTATTACCAGAATAACTCTATTGGATCCTGCAAATTGATTTGTACCTGATACCAACCAGGCCAGGATAAACATTCTTTCACAGTTCAGTTTCCAGTTGTTTCACAAGCACAAAGCATTTTTAAAAATGATATTAGCTGATTAGCAACTGACATGAACAAGAGAAAAAAAACCTTACACCTCTGCTCTAATGTCTCTGTATTAACCCTTGTTGACAAGTTTGTAATCCTGTAATAATTTCAGTGAACCAATGTTGTAAACAAACATTAGTATCAGCACTGTACAATGCTCTTAGTTTTCCTTTGCATCTGGATATGTTTTTCCTTGGCATCTGGGTATGGAGCCTTCATTTCTGAGGAAGGAAAAGTCTTAAATCTTGACATTTTTGAAACATGCTGTAAAAATGGATGAAGATTTGGTTTATAAATTCACTCTAGTTTTGCGAGGCAACTTTTCTTGGAAATGCTCAGTTTGATGGATCTGTCACACACACAAAAATGACACCTTTTCAAAACACTGTATTTTATTTTCAGCAAACAAAGAAGTACAAGGTTACAGCTCTGTAATCTGGTATTAAACTAGAGCATCAAACCCACAGAGTGTTAAGAAAGCACTACTGGGAGATGTCTACAACTGATCTCCCTGCCTTGTGAGGCTTAAGATTACATAAACACATTCTCTTTCATTTAACCTCCTCAAAGCCTGTCTCTTTGAATCAGAACTCATGTTGGCCACTCCAAATTATTGAGACACAACTTATCTACAATAGACTGCTCCAAAAGATTACTGACAAATTATAAGCAATTTCAACTGCCTGTAAATGTTTCCTGTGGATCATTTTGACTGACCTTGAGATCAACCTTAAGCAATCTGGGTATTTGTCTTTTCATATATTTCCCCAGTGGCTATGAATATCAGTTGTATTAAAAATGATGGATGGTGGCAATTTCCTATTAATTGCTATAAAAAAACCTTTAACACTTTTGATGTTGACCACCAATAAAAAAAAATATGACTGCCTTTCAGGTGAATGTTTTGTCTGGCAGACTTAGTGTAAACAAGGTCTGAATGATCCCTTTGAATAGTTTGGGAGTAGGAGAAGCAGCCTTGGCGATTGTCCTAGAATTACAAATAGTTCGAGAAAGCAATGAAATCACTTATTCAACAGAAATCATAGCTACAGACATCAGGAGGAAAAAGAAATACTCATTTTCTTTTGTCTCTTAACAGTTAAGTGTTTTTAGATCTGCCCTAGTAAGTATGTATTCTGAAGACTTTAAAAGGATGGGGCTCAGGACTTTTGGTTCATTAAGACCATTTCCACAATACACTGTCATAGAGCTATTATTCTACTTTCAACATCCTATGGAATCCTGGGGCTTGCAGTTTAGGGAGGGGTATTTAGAATTCTCAGCCAGAAAGTTCTTTAGCCTCAGTAAACTATAAACCCTCGCATTCCACAGGATATTGAAAGTGGAATAATAACTATATAACAGTGTTGTGTGGAAATGATCTAAAAAGAGAGAGAGGGAGAGGGAGAGGGAGAGAGAGAGAGAGAGAGAGAGAGAGAGAGAGAGAGAGAGAGAGAGAGTCTCTTGTGCCATTTCCAGCTTTGTGTCTGAATTTCAAATGATAGAATTGTTATCTGAAAAATACAAATTAAAATAAAGAATATTTAGAATTTTGAGAATGGCCTCTTGCCTAGTTTACATATGGGGGAGGTTGATATTTCTTTACATTTGAAGGAAGTTGATACCACCAAATGACAGATTGACAGAGAATTGGAATGGTGGATGTCCACTCTCAACATACATGAACTATTCCTAGAACGACTTGACTCATTGGACACAAAGTGTACATGATTATGTATTCACTGTACGCTATATTCTACATAATATATGTAAACCCTTTCACACTACCCAATTATAGCTCTGTAATTCCTTTACAGAGGAATTATACTTTAACTGCCATGGTAACATCCTACATAGTCCTAGAGTTTTTAGTGTGGTGAGGCACTAGGGTTCTCTGGCTGAGAATTCTAACTGCCTCCTCCCTAAACTGCAAACCCCAGGATTCCATAGGATCCTCCCATGACAGTTAAGGTGGAATCATACTGCTATAACAGTGTACCTGTGAAAAGGCCCCTGGTCTGTAGACCCCCATTGTGTTGTGAAGGAATCAAAGCAGTTTTTCCCCTATAGTGCTCATGAGGTAAAATTTCACACAGGGACTTCACAATAGGGCCTCATCCACGTATGAACCAATATACACAACATTTCTTGTAAGTCAGTAGTTTTTCTCTTGAGTCTGAAATTATAATCTTATTTGCCTGATAAATGTAAGATCCATTATCTAAATGCCATATTTGCCTTCCCTTGGGAGTTTCTTCCCTTGTAGTACCCTATACCACCTGATGTTCTAGAGCGCTTTCTAGCTATCTCAGGTAGATGTTGAGGGTGCATAGAGGGCTTCAGGGAGAATAACTTCCCTCCTGGTTCTTCTGATGCAAGCAATCCCATCAACAGAATGATACTGTGGGATCCTGTCCCGTGTTTTCCTCTTAACTGACCAAGTCCATAGACCACGTAACTGTGTTGGATGGACTGTAGGCTCCAGTGCTGGATAGAATGAAATCCTCTTTTTCAGTTTTGGTGGGAACAATGGCCTAAATCTAAATGCTAATCCCAGTTATAGAAGATGTACTGAATCAAAGAGATTCACTGGATCCATATATATTGATTCAGTGGGTCTACTGTAGTTTGAACTAGGCTGATAACTGTAACTGTAATCTGACCTATGAACAATAATATATTTCAGTTACACATTATGTCCACAGTCTAACATCTATATGTGGTGCAGATCTACGGGAGTTACATGTAAGAGCAATCCCACTGTTCCATCATGCTTTAATTTTTTTTTCACTTTGTCCACATGGGGCTTTATTGCCCTGAGATACATGTAAACAACTGCCTCTAGGTAAATATAGGGCAGTTCCTCTCCCCCAGGATAGGAGCCTCAGTAAATAATAATAATAATAATAATAATAATAATAATAATAATAATAATAATAGACTATAATGCAAAATGAAAGTATTTAATCTATGCTTCATATTTTCCGCTCTGGAGTTGATTTACAGCACATTTATTACTTCTAAGGTTAATGACTAATAATGTTTCCAAGCCTCTCAAGAATTTTGTGCAGTTTTATGCAGCTAATCACAATCACCATGAAAGACTCAGCCACCCCCCTCTTATTCAATCTCTCTTTTTTCGCTATGTCATAAAATACTTTTTCTAAGCCTGGAGGCATAACATGGGATTTGGAATGCTGCAGACAGAAAGGTCCAAGAGGTGGGTCTAGAGTCATTTTGGTGTATCTAGAGAGTGTTTCATTTGCCTTTAATTAAGATACATTCATGTACAAATATACATTTTCCACCTTCACTGGTGTCTCAACCAGATATCAGAGAATCAAGCTAGTTTCTTTCCTTCCTATGCAGCATTCTCAGTAATAAACTTTCTGCAGGCCAGATGAAGGCTTTGGTCTTGTAATTGGTATATAACATTTTTGATGAGACGTAGCAATGGATAGTACCTAGATCATTTTCACTCGTTGGTGTTACTCAGCAAATAAAATTGTACATATATGGAGGAAGACAGATCTGTGGAATGAAAAAAAAAGGTTCAAGAGGAACATAATTTAGGTTGTATCTAGTGTGGAAATGCACAAAATACAGAGGAGGAAATGCCTCCATTGCAATAAAAACACATTTTTCTGAATTCCATATTATAATAATATTCCATATTATTTTGCATATACTATAGTAATGGTAAGTGAGAACTATAGTCATATGGTCTAGGAATTTTACTCATATACACTAAAGCGAGGGCATGTGGGGCATTTAAGAGTGCCCCATCCAAAAATCTTATCTACATATAATAGAATATTATATGTGTGTGTTTGTGTGTGCATGTATATATCTACATATATAGAATATTATATGTGTGTGTTTGTGTGTGCGTGTATGGATGCATGCCATAGCTCCCAAACTGTGGAACCTAGATGTTTAAATATTGGCATTCATATTAAGGGTCCCCCAAGAGTGTATATCTCTTTTTGTTTATGGATTAATTAATATTAACCAATGAAAGTCTCCCTGTAGCCTGCAGTACCTCATAGAGATATTGAGGAACACTGTATCTAGCTGACATTAGTGGCAGATGCATATTTCCTCATAAGGAGGAGCCTGGAGGTTTGGTCCAAAAGTTTTAGCTGATTTTTGGTGGGGTACCAGAGGACCAGGGTATTTAAACCGCAGGCCACTTTTGGAAAATCACAGGTACTACTTCTGGGTATCCCAGTTCCTGGTGAACTTAGACTGTGAATAGCTCCAGTATGTATGTATGTATGTATGTATGTATGTATGTATGTATGTATGTGTATGTGTGTGTGTGTGTGTGTATATTTGCATGTATGTATGTATGTATGTATGTATGTATGTGTACTGAAGAAAAGGATGAAAATACCTGCTATTTGATGTGTGTGTGAGAGAGAGAGACAGAGAGAGAGAGAGAGCATGTCAGACCAGGGCTCTTTCCACACTTTATCTTATCCTGTCACCCTGCAGTTGTGATCCTGGCAGTATCTTTGCTGGGAAGGGAGTGTGACAGGAACACTGTCCTCTGCCCCAGACCAGCTTCCTGAAGAAAGGAGCATGAGAGATGCACCTCTTCCTTCCACAGTGCAGCCAGGCTCTTTTTCATGCTATGGTGGGGAGGAAGTGCCTCCATCGTGCTTCCGGGCCTTCAAGGGCAGGTAAGTGTGGGAGCATCATGCAATCAGGGGTCACTGACAGAGAAAATTCATCAATGATTTACCCCGCGATTGTTCTGGCTGGCGACGTGAGAAGGATAGGATTGCAATGACATCTTGCAGAAATGTCATCATGGTCCTGCTCCTCTCGCGTCCTCATTCTGGGACACCATGTCTATGCAGAAAGGGCCTAGAACTCTGGGACACCAGGGTTTGAATCACCACTCAGTCATGCAAACCCACTGGGTGATCTTGGGCAGGTCACACGCTTTCAGCCTCAGAGGAGGGCAAAGGCAAGCACCCTCTGAAGAAATCTTGTCAGAAAAAGATAAAACCATGAAAGGTTTGAAAGGCCACCATAAGTCAGAAAGGACTTGAAGGCATATAACAACAGGTGTGTGTGGGAGAAGAGTGAGGATAAAAAAAAAGGCTTAATGAACAGGAGAGGCGTACAGGAGGAAAACCAGTGATAAAGAAAGAGGTGGAGATATAGTTGCCCTATTGCCCAATTGGCTGCTTTTTCACTGAATTCTGTCCATGCATCCTGAAGCCTGGACAGCTCTTCTGGATCCCCAGTGTTCAAAAACAAGAGTAAATGTGTATTTATATTACAGAGTTCTTTATTTGTTTCATTGTATGTTAGCTATCATAACTACACTGGGATTTGTACTTTGGTTAGGTAGTTAGAAGCTACTAAGGCCCTTTCCGCACAAGGAAGTTAAAACGGGCCAAGGTGTCCTGGCATGGAGGTTGTCTGCACCTTGGATTGGACTAGGTCTGGACTACTTACTTTAGTTCCGCACCTTAGTCCGATCCAAAATGTCCCAAAGTAGTCCTCCAAGCGCGCTAAGTGAAGACCGGAAAAATCCGGTATTTCAATCTTCTTTCAATCCATTGCGTTCCTGCTGACTTGTGCAGATGCACAGGCTCGCAACAATGCAAGCCTGTGATCAGCGGAGGGCAGGCTTTGGGCGTGGCCAGCATCAGCGGTTGGTCCAGACCCACAAAGAGACAGGAAGCTGCCATTTTCAGCCAGAGCAGTGAGGATCTAAAGACCTCGCACTGCTCCGTTTTGCCCTGGACTAATGGAGGCGCCCTACAGAAGTGCTTAAGGGAAAGTCCGCGTTACTTCGGATCCAGAAGAAGTGGTTCACTCGCCTCATGCGGAAAGGGCCTATGTTACCCTGTAAAGAGGGACATTGAAGATTAAATGAGTTTAATTGTGTAGGAAAGGCATCATTCAGGGCTTCTTGGAACAGCTGTATAGGGACTGGATTAGAGTTCTTTAGCAGTTTTCTAGAGCAATACTATTAAACTTGGTGGTTCCTTGGCTCCCGTTGATCCCTGAGCCTTTAGTTGCCGGTCTCTGGAGAGTTTCCAAGAAAGAAATAAACAATTGTAGCCAATGAGCACAAATACACCAGTCTTATAGCATTAGGGGGGGAAATTCACTCTTCTATATCAGATGGACTGAGAAGCATTGCTCCAGAATATTTCAGCAAACTACGAATCCTGGAAGTCCTTAAGATGGCATTATGACAATTAAAATATCATGAAACTGAACGTATACTGCAGATTATTTTGTGTCTCTAACCTTTGTAGAAGCCAAAATATAAGACAAAGCACATATATATCTACGTGTACTCTCTCTCTCTCTCTCTCTCTCCCCCCTCCCTCTCTCTCACACATACACACACACACATGGAGAGAGAAAGAGAGAGAGAGAGAATGAGAGAGAATGGGAGAGAAATGAGGGCTTAATTTGCTGGTCAAAAGAGGTTACGGTGACATTATGGAAAAAACCCTTTGATGGCTGAAAGGAGTTCCTCTGGTTGGGAAGATATCTGCACCAGAACCCCATGCTATACCTAAAAAGAATTCCATGGTTATGACGCTACTACTGGTTGTGGTTGTCACAAAAGACCCAAATAGGACAGAGGTGGCCTTGGGTCTGCTAGACAGAAGGCCTCGGCAATTATAAGGAGGCCTCATGATCTCTCCCACTCACTCCAGCCTCAAACACATTTCTCCAACTGGAACCAATCTGGGAAATTTTTTTAAAAAATGTAGTGGTTAAAAGGGGAGAGAATTCACTTTGTACTTATCACTATGGGTGTTGTCAGCTTTAGAAGTAGCTGAGAATCCCTCACTTTACTCCTGCCTCACTCTAGTTAAGGTTGCTCTGTCAGACAAATTTGTGAAATTTGTCTTTCAATTAATAATTGAACTCTATTTAGAGCCAGCACTTCTCTGATGATCACCAAATGTTGAGGATAGATGGTATCTCTATTTTGTCTATGAGCTTCCCAGTGCATTTGGCTAGCTACTCCAGGAGAAAGAATGCTGAACTAGATGGACCTTTGGTATGATCCAGCTAGGCAGTTCTTGTGAACAAACCATCCAATATGCTTAATAACCCACAAATGATGCAGCTGTTCATCTAATATAAGCAGTAAGCTTTCTCAAGCACTCTTAATTCCTTTACCCTTACAAGCTTTATTCCAATAGTGAGTATTTATTGTTGCAACCATAGCAATAAAAATATTTATTGGCAGCAGTGATGCAAATTGTAAACAACCATCTGCCTTTGGTTTCTTTCATTATGTTCCTTGAACATTTTTATAACATCAGTGCAATAAAGTTTGAAGAGAAGATAGCAATGAAGTGACTTTGAAATAGTTTTCTGCCACGGGACTTAGTATGTGTTCCACAAGACAGAATTTGTTTTCTTAGGTTTGTCTCCTTACATCATGCATAACCATTCCTTCTGCGCTTCCCTGGCTGGTTCGAGAGGTACCATGGTTCGTGTCATCTGAAGCAGAAAACTATGACTTGCATTTCTTTTTCTATGAGTCAAAATTAGAAATCATATTTTATTTTCAGTCTTAAATTCCAAAGCAAATATAAGCCATAGTTTGTTGGAAAGGCAAATAAGAGCCCTGTTCAGGCTTTCCTGTTGTAGCTCTTGTAACATGCAGGCAGAGGGAAGATGGCAGCCATTCTACGCTGTCACGGCTTCTGCTGCTCTCATCATGACTTTCAGAATTGGAGAGCAATTTCTGTTCATGAAGACTCTCCATGTGATTTAGAACACTGGCTTTCTAGTGTTCTTAATCCAAAGAAGATCATCTGTGGATAGAAGGGATTCTCTTCTTTAGAAAGACATCCTCATGGCTTGCCTCCAATCTGGGAAGGCGGGAACAAGTTCTCACTCTAGATAGGGGACAAAAGGAAGAATGAGTACTTTCAAGTCTAAGTTTCTTTGAAGATTTATTATTACTGCATATGTTGGAGTTGTGAACCAGCTGTGTACATTGGGAATAATAACAGGGCAAGAAATATTTTGTACTGTAAACCAAAGATGGCATAAATCACACTCTTTATATCACAGTGTTGGGCACTGAAGGATATTTACTTCAATTGATGCAGATATTCTGGAAGAAAAATGATGTTTCATTAGCTGTAGACACAAATAGACCTAATCAATTGGTAATCCCACCTAGAGTAGAGATCCATGGAATAAATTGTTGAAAGGAAGGTTGGTACTTATATAAATCCCATTGATTCAGTGGGTCTGCTCTAGATGAGACTGCTACCTAGACCAGAGCTAGATTTTGATCTAAATCTTTTTACTCCTAAGTGGTAAAAACATCTCTGAATCACCATACTTGTGTATTTGAATGCAAGTTTGAATATCTTGTATTTACAACAGTTCTATACTACTCGTCATGAAGATGTTCTGAGGATATTTTACAAATAAAAGTTAAAACCATGAAGTATAAAAATAAAACACATAAAAGGTCTTAAGAATTGGAACAGCAGAAAACAACAATAGAGCAAAGAACATAAAAAGCTTCAAACACAAAAAGCCTGGAGGGGAGAATGTTGTGAGTTTATTATCCTGTTTTACTGACGAATTACTCAAGTCCATTTTTTTCCTGTTTAAAATTCTATCAACCTTTATTGCTGTGATGACTTTGGTAAACCTCTTCGAGCTTTTATGAACCAGGAGGAGTATATAAATAAGGTAAGTGAATGAAGGCACAGTTCTGTAGGACATTTATTGAAGAAAGCTCAACCAGAAATTATTCATTTCTCTGGGTCTGCATAGGAGAACCCTGCAACCCCAACTTCACTCCAGCACAGCTGCAAATGAATAATTAGATCTATCACAACATCAGTGTGGCTCACAGGTTTTTTTTAAGTTCACCTGTAATTACTGGAGGTGTAAAAATGAGTCAGAATGGTCTTTGGATTTGGTTGCACCATGGGGAAAAAAGTGTGAAATGGAATCAATTTGCTTCTATTTGTTTTATTAAAAAGAAGTTTCTTTCAATCATTCAAGTCAGCCAGGGTCATTTCAAACAGTTAAGTTTTTCCAAGCATGGTTCACCTGTCTATCTTCTACTTTTGTCAGTTATAATTGACTTGAGTGAATAAAATTTAACAGCAAAACATGGACTGAATGGGAAGCAGCACTTTAGAAGACACGTTTGTCTTCTTGATCATTTGCTATACAGGAAATGTCTTTTAGAATTCCACAAAATTGTAGCTTAAAATATTATTATTCCTATTGTTGTTGTTACATTTATATCCTGCGTTTTCCCCAAAACTGGGATTCAAAGCAGCCTATAATTTTAAAGCAATGCAATTAAAATCATACAAAGATGAATATTAAAATAGAATTAAACTATTTATAATTTTTAAATAATTACACTTTGGTAAAAAAAAATAAAAGGACAAGAGGGGGACATTCTTGCTTCCATGGGAAGGGAATTTCAGAATCTAGGAGTAGCCACTGAGAAGTCCTCTCTCGTGTCCTCACCAGCCATGCTTCCGATGATGGTATGACTGAGAGGACAACCTCTCCTGATGATCTCATAGCCTGGGCTGGGAGACAGGTCTGGTCTGTCAAACGGCCTGGACTTGATCCATATAGGGCTTTCTAGGTCATAACCAGCACTTTGAACTGGATCTGGAAATAAACTGACAGCCGGGGAGCTATCTCAACAGGAATGTAGTATGGTCTTGGCAATTTGCTCCAGTTAACAGTCTTGCTACAGCTCTTTAGACCAGCTCTTCCAAACACTCTTCAAAGGCAGCCCCAAGTAGAGAGCATTATAGAAGTCCAAACAGGCCCTAACTAAGGCACATACCATCATGGCTAGGAATCTCAAGGAATAGGTGCAGTTGACACACAGGCTTTAAGTATGCAACAGCACTCCTGGTCACTGCAGAAACCTTGGCCTCTAGGTTCAAAACTGAGTCCAAGAATACACCCAAACTATAAACCTCTTTCTTCAGGGGGAGTATAATCCCATCTAACACAGGCTGAATTCCTAGTCCTTGATCTGCCTTCTGACTGACCAGCAACACCTCTTTCTTGTCTGGATTAAGTTTCAATTTGTTTGCCCTCATCCAATCTATTAGACAAAGAACATCATTTACAGATTGCCCTGATAACTGAAATGAATAGGAGGGGGCAGGTGTTGGGGGAGTAAAGGTTTTGAAAGTTGTTGTTGTTGTTGTTGTTGCTGCTGCTGCTATTTTTAAAAATGCTAACTTATTTATCTAAAATGATATTAAGGTGGAAAACTTCAGAGCTTATGGGTAGCTACAGTGCTTGGATATGTGAATTAGCTGAGCATTAGACAGTTGTGGTGTGTGATCATAAGTTGGGCATTTGTCATGTGATTCATATTTAAGTGATACTGTATGGCTTCAAGGTGATATGTGACAAAGAAGATCAAATGAACCTACTATGCCAATTGCTCTTCAGTTCCGAAATGGTGATTAACCATATAAGTGAACAGATTCTCAGAATTGTCCCATTCAGCAACACTATTTGAAATCTTGAAACCAAATCCTGACATAACATAAGAGCTTTGAACTCTCACTGGCTGATTTTAGATTAATTATACATTTTTCTTAAAAGATCAATAGCTTTACATTTGATTCTTTTTCATATCAGGGTTCTTTGAGAGCTCTTGGATGATTGCTACCTGGTCCTGGTGACTTCTTACCTTTCACTTTCCCCCCTATTCTTCATTTGGCAGGACATACATTTGAAAACTGGAAGTGACATAGTTTACTGCATGGTTTCTTGAGCCCAAAGCAGCCATGCTAGGAAAAGGGGAAACTGCTAGGGGAAAGGAAAACTGCTAGAAATAGCAGATCAGCTTGAAGGTTTATTTATCCAGGAAAATGATCAGAACCAAACTGAGTAAAGTGTACAATTATCCTGATGAAATATAACACTATATAGTCTTTCTATGGGATCCTCCAGACAGGGCAAATGTTGCTGGCAGTTGCAGTATTTGTAGCTGCAGTTCTCGATTTAAAGTAACCAGACAACATTTTTCTTATCTCAGACTATTTGCTGGTATGGCCCTCCCTCCACTTTCATGAGATTGACCTTCACGGATTTGATTATTTGTGAGGTAGGCATGTGCCTTTCCTCCCCATTCTCCTCCTCCCATTCCCTTGCCTTTTGCCAGAGGATGCATGCTTTCCTTTTCTGTACTTGGACATAAGACAAGGAGGGGAGAACACCACATATGGACAAGGAAAGCAGATGTGTACCTTCCGCCTCACTCCTTTACCTTTTGCCTCAGTGCATGTTCTCTGCACCTTGCAAAAGGCAAAGGAGTGGAGGGGAAGGCATGTGCACACCCTTCATCCTGTCATATGGTGCTCCCCCTCCCATTTCCTTGCGTTTTGCCTGGGCACAGGGAAGAAAGCTAGGCACATCCTGGGAAAAGGCAAGGGAACAGGACAGAACACATGTATGACCCTTCATTTCCTTGCCTTTTGCCAGGATGTGGAGGTGTGCTGAGGTAAAAGAAAAGGGAATGAGGGGAAGGCACGCACATGTCTTCCTTCTCCACACACAATGCTGCCCCCTCCCCATTCCTTTGTCTTTTCTCTGAGTGCAGAGAATACAATCTGGGTCAAAAGGCAAGTGAGTGGGGAGAAGGCACACACATCTTCCCCTCCCCATTTCCTTGCCTTTTGCCTGGGTGTGGAGAAGGTACATGCAACAGGACTAAAGGCAAGAGAATGGGATGGGGGAGCTCTAGAAGGAAATGGGAAGGGGAGAATGGGGGGAGTTATTCATGGTTTTCCCACATTTGTGAGGGTTCTGTGCCCCGAACTCTCACAAAAATGGAGGGGCCACTGTTTTTCCAGCACACCACAAACATTTTATTCCCATCAAGAGGTTGGTTTATTTTATATCTAGCTATATCATGTTTTGTATTGGGTTATTTGGCCACTCTTGCTCCTGGTTGCTATGGGGTTGGGGTTGGATGGAGGTATCTGGCAGCAGAAATGTTCCCCTGAAGTGACATCATCATTCCTTTCATCTTGCAAACTGCAGAGGGAGGAGAGGCAATCACCATTGCTTCCCTCTTTCCCCCCTTCCTCTCCACATCAGTGCAGTGGCTCCCAAACCCTGATGGATTGTTCTGGCTGTGAGTGGATGCCCAATAGCCAGCATCACCCGGTAATAAGCAAGGAACCCTGCTGTAAGAACTCTCACTTCTTTATGCCATTTGGGAAAACCATGTTAGTCAGAGCTCAGCATTATGCTGCTGTCGAGTGGGACCTAGTAGTTGCACAGAGTATGATATACTGAGCAAGGGATCAAAAC
Source organism: Ctenosaura bakeri (assembly GCA_948474755.1). Lineage (NCBI taxonomy): Eukaryota > Metazoa > Chordata > Lepidosauria > Squamata > Iguanidae > Ctenosaura > Ctenosaura bakeri. Next base: position 264,372 of record CAOLHI010001965.1, read on the forward strand.
CAGAGAACAAGTTGATAGTCACAGTGAAGACAATCAAACTCTCTTTCAGACAAAATAGCCTGGATCGGAGAGCTAATGGCTAGCTGTGGCTTTCTGTTTCTATGCTCAGAGCTGCAGGGTTTTGTTTCTGTCTCTGACTCCAGCTGCAGAATAAATTTGTGGGTGGATTGTGAAGGCCAGAGTTTAGTTTAGTTGCTATTTCCCAACTGATTTCGCCATAACTTTTTCAGTTATCTGTGGTTTTGCAGAAGATTCCTCAATAAGTTAATTGCCCAGGTTGGGTTTTTTTTTAACATTGTATCTAACTAGGGCTAAAAAAGTGATTAAGTTTTACTTTTAGCTTGAAATCCATGTCCAATCTAATAGTTTGTGGCCCTTTCTGTACCCTGCCTCCAACCTGCAATGGCCACAGGATCATGATGGGATTGTGACGACAGTTCTGCATGATGTCATTGTAATCCCATTACAATGTTGTGGCCACCCATTGCAATCACAGAATTTAAAATTGATGGGTTTCTCTCACCAGTGAACTACAATTGCACAGTTCTCCCACCTCCCTCCCACACTTATCTGTCAAGCAGAACATCAGGAAGTGCAATGGCTGTGCTTCCTCCCCCAGTGCAGCCTGAGAAACTGTCAGGCTGTGCTGTGGAAGAGAGGAGTGGAGCCATCCTGCTTCCTCCCATCCATCAGGCAGCCCATGTGGAGGGGAGCACTTCTGTTGAGCTTTCTCTGGATCCCCATGTGATGGCTTTGGGAACAGGAATGATGAGGAAAGGGGCCTATAGTCGCTTATTACATTTAACCTGGCAGAAAGAACAAAAGTGTAGACCCTTAAAAGTGAGTTTGTCCACGGTTTGTCCAGTGATAATGGATACTTTTCAACTTGTACAGCCTGAGGATGTGGACAGGATCCTTGGCGATATGAGAGCTACCACATGTGTGCTAGATCCTTGCCCTTTCTGGCTTATTAAAAAGCCTAGAGGGGAACTGAATGAGTGGGTAGAAGGTGTGGTTTATGCCTTCTTGAGACAAGGTAAAATCCCAGCTTGTCTTAAGGAGGCTGTTATAAAACCACTATTAAAAAAAGCCATCCCTCCGTTTTACCATTTTGGATAATTACTGGCCAGTTTATAATATTCCATTTCTGGGCAAGGTTCTGGAGCATGTGGTGGTCTCTCAGCTCCAGGGGTTTCTGGATGAAACGGATTATCTAGATCCATTTCCATCTGGTTTCAGACCTGGCTATGGGACTGAGATGGCTTTGGTTGCCTTGGTGGATGACATACACCACAAACTAGACAGGGGAAGTATTCTGCTGGACCTCTCAGTGGCTTTCGATACCATCAACCATGGTATCCTTCTGGGTCACCTTGGAGGGATGGGACTTGGGGCAGTGTTTTACAGTGGCTCCATTCCTTCCTGGAGGGATGAACCCAGAAGGTGGTGCTGGGGCACTCATGTTCGATCTTCTGCCCTTTGGCCTGTGGGTTCCCTCATGCTATTTAACATCTACGCAAAACCACTGGGAGACTTTGTCCAGAGTTTTGAAGTTCAGTGCCACCAGTATGCAGATGACACCCAACTTTATTACTCCTTCCCAGCACAAGCCAAGGAAACTTTTTTGGTCCTAAACCAGTGCCTGATATCAGTAATGGACTAGATGAGGGCAAACAAATTGAAACCTAATCCAGACAAGACAGAGGTGCTCCTGTTTAGTAGAAATGTAGATCAAGGAATAGGGATTCAGCCTGTGTTAGATGGGGTTACACTCCTCCTGAAGACACAGGTTTGCAATTTGAGAGTGCTCCTGGATACAACTCTGAGCCTGGAAGCCCAGGTCTCAGCAGTAGCCAGGAGTGCATTTGCACAGTTAAGGCTTGTGCACCAGCTGCACCTGTTCCTTGAGACATCAGACCTGGCCATGATAACACATGGCTTGGTTATATCCCAGTTGGATTATTGTAATGCTCTCTATGTGGGGCTGCCTTTGAAGAGTGCTCAGAAACTTCAGCTGGTACAAAGAGCTGCAGCCAGGTTGTTAACTGGAGCTGATTACAGGGATCGCACAACACCCCTGCTGCAGCAGCTCCACTGGCTGCCGGTCTGTTTCAAAGTGCTGGTGATGACCTTTAAAGCCCTACATGGCACAGGTCCAGGTTATTCGAATGAGTGTATCTGACCCTACAAACCAGCCCAGGCATTGAAATCTGTGGGAGAGGCCCTTCTCTTGGTCCCACCACCCTCACAGATGTGTTTGGTGGGAACATGGGAGAGGGCCTTCTCAGTGACTGCTCCCAGGCTCTGAAACTCCCTGGTTTCTTATAAAAATATAAAGTTATCGTGGTTTGGTAGAATAGCAGTGGTAAAAATGAAAATTTTACCTAAAATTAATTTTTTGTTTAGAATGTTACCAATAAAAGTATCAGAGGAAGAGTTAAAGGAGTGGCAAAAGATATTAAATAATTTTTGTAATGGAAATAAGAAATCGAGGATTAACAAGAAATATTGGTATAAAAGTCAAAAAGAAGGTGGCCTGGGACTTCCAAATTTAAAATGGTATTATTATGCAAATCAATTGAGATATATCATAGATGGAGTTTCAGGAAACGGCGATTTAGATTGGTTAGAGACAGAAGATAAGAATATTGAGATGAAATTAGAGAATATATTTTTTAGGAATTTTTCAAAGAAAGAAATGGAAAAAATAGAAAATCCTTTTATAAAAAATATAATAGAAATATGGAAGAAAAATAAAAGAAAATTGATACCGAATATATCAATATTAACTCCGATAGTAATGACGGAAAAATTTCCAATAAATTTAAGAGAAATAATAGAGAAAGAAATAAAAAAACAAAAAATATATAGATTAAAAGATTGGATGAAAATAATGATAAATAAAGAAAGAATGAAAGAGAGATTGCAGGAAACTAAGATATCTTGGTTAAATTATATACAACTAGAGCAATGGACAAAGAGTATGAAAAGATATGTTAAGGATTTTAAAGAATATACTAAATTTGAACAAATTATTATTCAAAGAGAAAATATGCAAGAAAATGAAATACTAAAAGGTACAACAAGTGAAATATATAAAATATTAGCAAAAGAACAAGAAGAGGATTATCTTAGAAAAATATGGGAGGAAGAGACAGTACAAACTATAGATATACAAGAATGGAGAAAAATTTGGGAACAACGCCATTTAAAAAAATTATCAATAAGAATAAAAGAGAATTATTATAAAATAGTTTGGAAATGGTACTTGACTCCAGTGAAATTAAATCAAATAGATGAGAAATATTCAAGATTGTGTTGGAGAGGATGTCAAGAAATTGGTACATATATGCATATGTGGTGGAATTGCAACAAGATAAAGGAATTTTGGCAAAAGGTTTTTAAAGAGATAAAAGAGATTATAGGATTAGAAATACCAGTATGTCCAAATATAGCGTTGTTGTCCATATATAATAAGGTAGAGTGTACTCAGGCAAAGAAAGAATTAATAACAAATTTGTTAACTGCAGCGAGATTAATAATAGCAAAAAAATGGAAGACAAATGAAAAATTTCAAATAGAAGAATGGTATAAAGAAGTGTGGAAAATTGCAATTAATGATAAACTAACATGTAGAATTAGGTTTATGAAAGGTTTGGTAAAAACAAATGATTTTGAAGAAATTTGGAAAATATTTTTAGAAAAAGTTCTGAAAAGAGATGGTAATGCTACCCTGTTAAAAGAAGAATGGCAATTTTGGAAAGTGGATTAAATAAAAAGTTGGCTCTGGGGGGTGGGTTTTTTTTTTATTATTACTTTTATCTTTTATTTTGTATTTTTATATTGTTTATTATCTGTGTGTGTTAAACTTGTGATTTATAGATGTAATTTGATATGTGATGTTCAATGTTTAAAAGGGGGAAAAAGTTAAAAGGTAATTGGTTTTAGAGAGAGGTTATTATTAGAGTTATTAAGTAATAAGTTTATAATTAATAATAGTAAGAGATTAAATGGGAGTGAAAAATATTGAATTAAGAGTGAAAGTATAATAATAAAAATGAATATAATGAAAATAAGAATTGAAGATACGTAACAAAAATGTATAAGTTGTATGAATGGAACAAGCTGAACAAGTTTATGATTTTAGGGGAAGGGAAAAACAATAATATAAGTTTGCATTGTTTAAAAGAGGGAAAAAATTTTTTGTTTTGTTTTGTTCGTTTGTTTTTTAATTCACTATTATGTATAACACATGGTGTTTTATTTTTCGTTTGTTTTTTTGTTATAATTTAATAAAATTAAAAAAAAACAATAAAAAAAAAGAAACTCCCTGGTTTCAGAGGTCAGAGGTCACACTGGCACCTTCCCTTTCTACTTTCTGGAGACAACTAAAGACATTCCTATTTTGGTAGGCATTTAATACGTGATTACTATGTAGAATGGTGCTGGTATTTTAATTGTCATTTGTATGTTGTTTTTAATACGTATTTTAATATTGTTTTAATCAGTATTGTTGTTTAATGTGCATTTTAACTTTTGTATACTATAGTTTTGACTATGTTCTCTCTTAAGCTTTGTAAACCTCTTTGAGTCCTCTCAAGGAGAAAAACGGGGTAGAAATAAAGACGACGATGACGACAACGATGATAATTCAAAATAGAAAAGGATTTGAAATGATGCCGAGGAATCTGTAGGCCTTTAGACATTGTGGGATTCTAACTCCCATCATCCCCAGCCAGCAAGACCATGGTCAGAGATGGGAAGAACTGCAGTCCAAAACCATCTGGGATGGAGGGGCACTGGTTCCTTATTTAAGAGAAGAGGCAGAATTGAAACTGGATCAGGAGAAATCACTTGGAAAAAATCCCTGTATTGGTGCAGATATTCAGGTCACTGGAGTTTTTAAGAAATTCTCTGACACAAAAAAATTCTCTGATACAAAGACTCGATTAAAATACCCAATTGGACCAAATGGGAATATTTTGTGTTGTAGCTGGGCCCTTGATTTTCATATGTTTTAATTGTGGCTTTGGTGAAAACTGTTCACAGATATTTCAGTGCTACTTTGAAGGGGTTAAACTTACTATTCAGAGCTGAGCCAATTTTACTTGGTGTTTTTCTGCACTGCAGTGAAAGTTAATTCATTCTAAAGCAGAGAGCTTTCCAGCAGCATTGTTAATATTATAATGTCCTTTTGCAGTGCTGGCCTAGCTAGCTTATTAGATGAGGGAAAAACTAGAGATGTGCTGACAAGCAGGGCCCACCATTCTGTAGAGGGGGGAAATATTTTTTTAATCAAAGTTGCTCTGTTTGATTTTCTATAGAAAATCACAAGTGTCTTTCAAAGTTCCAAATGCATGACTGCTCAAAAATCAGTTTAAAAGCATGTTTTGTATAAGATCAGTTTCCTTTTTTAAGATGTAAAAACATAACCTTGCTGGTAGAGTCCAATGTGAACTCTATCTAGGTTAATTAAGCTGGTTTAATTAGAATAAAAGAAAATTTGCTAATTGAATGTACTTTTTAAAAATCTGCAAAAGGTCTAGTTAAGCAGTGATACAAAAGATATTCAGCAAGACTCCCACTTCAGTCAATAGAAAACAAACCAAATAGTTTCAAATTGTTTGCTGGGGAAAATACAGGAAAAACTAAACCAAATAAAAAACAAATCAAAACCAGAAAAGGTTGACACTACAGCCTCAGTGAAATCTCTAGGATGAAGAGAAGGCTGACAGCATACTTGAGGTAAAATTCATTCCTTGAGCATTCTCATTCTAGTCTCGGCTCTGACAGCCAGATAAAAGGAGAACCAGTTTATTAACAATACACACAGGTTTCTAGGAATGTCAGCTTGCTGGGAAATTTGAGCAGTAGGCTAGCAGGCAGTAAATGCCTCATAGGCCAATCTATCTAACAAACAACACCACCTCAGTTGGGCATAAACTAGCATTAACTAAAGGTTAATTCACGGAAGTCTGTTCATCATCTCAACTCTCAGCTGAACCAATTGTCTCTATCAACTCCCCCCCACAAAAAAAACCCAAAACCTGGATCTGGGCAGACATATCTGATTTTCTTGGTAATCTCTGATGGCTAATTTACCCATGGAAATCACCACAGTAGTGCTGTAGTCAATATATGTGGGCAAACAGTGTCTTGGAGTGACGTTAACTCCAATTTTTTTGGTGTGGAATCTGTTCAAATCAGTGGTTTGGTGCACAGTCAACCCAGAATACATCCTGGTACAAAGGATGTACAGCACATCCATGGTTTCAGAATACTAACTGCAGATATTTGTTTTGCATGGCAGAAATGGATAGACCTCATAGTTGTTACCTGCAAAAATCCACTCTTATTAATCTGAAACTTTTTTAGTTTCATCTGCATAATTTTAGACAGTGGAATGTCATTATTTTGGTGATATTGTGGAAGTAATAGAAATTCTTGCCAATCCACTCAAACCTGTCCAGCATCTCCTATCCATCACTGGTACAAACAGTTCAGCAAGCTTCATATTCATTGTCTTGGCAATAATCTTGCAAGTTTGGCTGATATTATCCCCACACTGCTGATGCCAAACCAAGACTGTGAAAGAGTGGCTTGTCTAAGACCACAGTTTATGGTAAGAACAAAATTAGGCAAACACATTGTTATTTACAGCTTGGTTTCTTAGTCACTGTTCTATACTGTCACTCCACACAATTATAGTAGTACAATATCACTTTAACTGTCTGGTTGCATGCCATGGAATCTTGGAATTTACAACTTCACAAGGTACAGTGTTAGAATTCTCTTCCAGAAATCTCTAGTGCTTCACCAAACTGAAAATCCCAGGATTCCATAGGATGCAGCCAGGACAGCTGAAGTGGTCTCAAGCTGATATAATTGTGTAGTACAAAACGGGTGTGCGTGTGTAAAATTTAATCCATTTGGAGCAGAAACCCCAAGGAGCTGGTGGTTTCCATGTCAGTGTAGCAGAGATTCCACTCTGATTTTTAGTTTGAATTTTAAAGGTGCTATCCAAGGTCCTGAACTCTATCCCCAGATAATTTCAGTACTTTGGCTAGTTCTTTCAAAGCGGTGTTTTAAAGTAACTGGATACTGTTGCTCATTATACTAAAAAAGGAGATACACTCTCACTGATTACATTGTTTTTGAAATTTAATTCACTATACCAAAAGTATTTTTTTATAAATATGTTATTCTATTACCTACTGGGATATATTAGAGCACAGTGCACTCTCTTCTGGTGCAATCTCTGCAGGCACAAATGTGAGGCTGTATGAAGCATTGCATCCCATTATAGTCTGTTGCCACAATGGGTCTGTGCCTGCACTGCTGCAGGCATGAGAGTGTTGCTTCCATTGACTACAATAGGATGTGACTGTCACTTTTTGTTTTTCATGGGGGTTCCTGGAACAGAATCCCCACATATATGGTTGGCACGCTGTAGTCAGAAAATGAAAATATGACATGAAGCCAAATTGCACCTCTACAATTTACAAGGCAAAGATTTCTTCCATTCCATATCATTCTTCCTATGAATAAAAATCAGTTATACAGTATTGTCCATCATCAGTTTATTTTTATCTTTTCTTTTTCTATGTCTGCTGTAGTCAACTCTGGTTCAGGAAAGCTGATGTTCCCAGAATGATAAATATTTAAATAATAGCAATTAATATTCAACTAAAAGTAGAGGAGAAAATTCCAATCAAACACACAATCATTTACATAAAATACTATTAGCAGACATTTCGTTCTCCCACTGCTCCTGATTTTTCCTGATTTTTTCTTCTATATTTTTATCCCACAAGTAGTATATTCGTATTTAGATTGTTGTTGTTGCTGCAGCAGTTCCTATCCAACCTTAAGCATGTTATTTGAGATAGGACTCACATTCCATGGAGCCATACCAGTTCATATACCATGTGTGCCCTTCATTTTCACAGATTAACTACTTCCACAAAATTTGTCATCTGCTCTTTTGGTGCAGGGGCAGTTGAAAGAAGGACTACACATAATGTGATATTATAACCTAGGGTTCTTTTAAACAGCTTTTGCTCCAAAGTGACAGGAAAGTTGGAAGAATAGACTGGTGGTTTCCGCAAAGAAAGCAAAGGGGGGAAAATCATCATCATAATCATTATCATCAAATTAATTGGTATTTTGCAAGCAAAAAAAAAAACACACAAAAAAAGTTTCCTGCTCTCAGGCATACAATCTAATGAAGACATGACATAAAATGGAAAGAGGATGGCAGTGTAGGAAGGGTACAGATACCCACCTGGGTCATAACTAAAGACCATTTGTTAAAAATATTTCTTACTCTTTGCTTTCACCCACATTTCATCATCCAAAGTCCCAAAACATCTCATAAAAAGATTTTAAAAAAAAAGATAAGCACAAGCAAAATCCAGTCCAATAGAACAGCATAAAAATGCATGGAAAACAATCGATTTCACTATAAAACAATTAGGACTTAAAATCCTCCCTAAAAATGAAGGAATCTGTCATGTGAGTGGAAGGAGCAAAGTAGAAACAGAGCTTGGCAAAGTTACTTTCACAAGTTTTGAGAGGACACTAGCTAAGTCCTGCTTGAAATGAAAAAGCCCTCTCCATGGCCCACTCCTCCATGACATTTCAGGAAAAGGTCACTTAAACACGGCCTTCCCTGAACATTATGGGCAATGATGATGATGATGATGATGATGATGATGATGATAATTCATGGATACTTTGGGATGGCCATGCTCAGATATAGCTCATGCTCAGACATGGTTAGAACTTTAGTTAAAAGAAAAGACTATGGCATGACCCAGAAATTCATGAGTGTTGTAGGAGTAAACCCAATTTATGTGTTCAATGAATAAAAATCACATAAAGAAGAGAATGGGCTGTGTTTCCCCGCTATCTTCATGTTGTGGGGGGAGGACTATCTGTATAGGTGACCTGTACTTGTCAGCTATCCACACTGAAGGGCCAAACAGCCTTTACCGAGGAGCCTTCTGTGTGGATGATCAAGATTCAGTCTTACTGGGGGCATGGATAGTGGAGGGCTGGGGCTACAAGGAGCAATCCCTTTTCTGTATGATTCTCACTTGCCAAATAGGTCTCTACAATTGCAGCTTAGTGTCATAGGCTAATCTTTCTCCAGATATTTGTGGATTCCAAGTCCCATCAATTCCACCCAGCATGGCTGATCACAAAGGTGATGAGAGCTTTAGTCTAACAACATCGGGAGGAGCTGGAAGTACCCTATCCCCATTATAACTGATAATACTTCACAATCAATCTGTGTCTAGCAATTATACTTGCTGAATTGTAACAGAATGAAGTATTTCTTGACTCTCTTGTATCTGAATTTTTTTGGGGTGTGTGTGTGTATTTGGCTTTAGTTTTAACATCACAGTATTGTAAATCAGTTAGGGATTTTTAAAGTGAGAAATGTCATTTGTTATGTTTGGAACTATGTACATACATACATAAAATTTATTTCTTGATCTTTGCATCACAACAATTTAGAATATAGGCAACAGGCTACAGTGAGTGAATGGCTGGCATTCTGTGGAGAGTAAAGAACATTCCTTTGGGCTGCCACAGGACTGGATGGGTCCACTTCCTTTTCAGTATAAAAAGGGGCAACACCACCAAGATGTTGCTACTACAGTCCCCTTGGAGTTCTACCTGACATATTTGCAGGTCCTCATCTTTCTGGGAGCATTTCAGTAATCCCAAAGAAGTAAGTAGTAACTAGTCACATCCCTCTCAGAAGTACAATTTCTCTTGGGAGGTTGGCACCACTGCTGTCCATGTTACAATTCTTCTTTCAGACAATGATTTGTTTTGTGCTGTTTTCTATTCACATCACAATCCAATCAAACTGTAGAATATAAGAAAGATCAAAGCAGTACAGCATACGCGCTACAGTAATTCACAAAATATATGAGGCATTAAAATTTTCATTTCTCATTCTTGAAAGGAAAAACATAAAGGTAACAGAAAATGATGCAGAATATGAATCTATTCTTGAAACAATGATTGTAGCAAGGACCAGAAATTGTATAAGCCAACAGTTCCTGACTTGTTAGATCACCCTCATCACTAAGAAGAAGTGTTTTTCTTCTTCTTTCTTTTTGCAGTTCCCTGACACAGTGATGTAAAATCTACAAAGACAAAATTACTATTGCATGTGGTATGGAGTAAACAAAATCAACTTTGCCACAATGAAATTATATAAATTGTCTTAGCAGTCAAGCAAGGAACTTGTTCCCACAAACCTGTGTGATGGGATTTAGCAAAGATTGGTTTTGTTTTGTTTTATCTTTGGTGAATATGAGGAATGTCCTCCATTCTGTTTCATTATTTTTCCACCATGGGTTGGCTCTGTCCAATGTTCTAGTTAACATGCTTTCTGGTTTAATGTGGAGAGAATTTGAAAACTCATTTTTGGAATTGAAATGTTTTCTATTTTCCATAGTTCTTGGTTCATCCTAAGAAATGAAGGCAAAAAACTTCACTAAGTTACTGGCAGTCCACAAGTGCATCGGAGTGTCCGCTGCATGCCGACATAAAAAGGCACTTTTATGAGGTCATGCTGGGATTCCTTTTGGTGTTATGATGTAATCAACAGGGGCCCTTTCCGCACGGGCCTATTAAAACGGTGCAAAGTGACCTCCAATGGAGGTCTTCTGCACCGTGGAGTGGACTGGGGAGGACTACTTTTTGTTGTTCTGCACTTCAGTCCGCTCCGGAGCAACTGGAACTGGTCATGCAGCGTACTTTTTAAAAACCTCTTTTAAGATGTTTTTTAAAAGTATGGAGCGTGCGACCCTGTGTCGCTCCGTCCCTGCGCTCTGGTGCAGATTTACAGGTGTGCACTGGTGCGTGCCTGCAGATCTGCCGGGGGCGGGCTTTTGGCTGGTGAACTTCTCCGGTTGGTGGAGAGCCTCCACCAACCAGAAGCTGCCATTTTGGATGCCGGAGCAGTGTGAAGCGACGAGCTCACACTGTTCCTCATCCCAATGGACTTGCCCGGACCCACCAAAAAGCCGGTGAGAAGCAGCAGGGAGTGTTTCCCTCGCTGCATGTGGAAAGGGCCAGGGACACTGAGAGTGATATTTTGCACTGACCACTTTCTTCCTGAAACCAGTGGGATTACTGAAATCCATATGGCCTACTGAGCATTTGGAACCTTTGTGTATTTAGAACTAGCAAGTGGGGGGAAGGATGCATATAGAACATCAGCAAGCCCAGTAATGTCTGCAATGTTTAGAACCTAAAAGCGAAAGAGACTATGAGTGCTATGATACCACTCCACAAAACAGTTCAGTTACTGTGGAATTCTAGTATCCAAATTAGAAATGAAAAATGAGAGCTTTAAAGCATGGTTGTTTCAGTGGAGTAAAGGCAGACCTGAAATGAAGTAATCTGGAAATATTTCACTAAGAAAAACCTAGCGGATAGCTGGTATCAGAGAGTTAAATATGATTAGCTGTAAATATATGAAGGAAATTTCTAATCTATTGGGAATTGTTGTAGGACACAATAAGGAGGAATTCAGAGACCCCTAGCAGAGACCCCTAGCAGCTTGCTAGGGTATGCAGGCTGATTGCTTTCACTTGGAGCAACTGTGGCTAAGTAAACCATAGTGTCATTCCTTGTTTAACATGACATCTGTATGTGCCTATAGTTGACTCTCTGCTTGTTACTTCCCCAAAAAACCAGAGAGAAACAAGCTCTAAATTCTGGATTATTGCTCTGGTTTTTTGGGGAGGCCGCGGGGGCAAAATAGCCAACGGTGCCCAGATTCAAAAACACAATAAACAAAAGGATATGATAACCCTGGAAGACTTCTGTCTAAAGACCAAAGTGACATACCATATGGCACACTGGAATGCATCAGCAGCAAAGATTCTTTATTCTCGTCCATCCAATTTCTAGTAGGAAAAGTAGACGAAAGGAAATCCTAAAGAAGAATAAGTTGGATTTCTTTCTTCAGAAATAGCTGACACCAATGAATGTTTATATTAAAAATGGGGAACCCCTGACTCACCAGATAGTTGGACATCAGCTCCCATTATACCTTACCATTGGCCATGCTGTATGCAACTGATGAGAACTGACATCCAAAACATCTGGAAATCAAAAAGGCTACCTACTTCTGGTTTATGGGGACTATAGAAAGAAGACAACCAGTCAGAAAATAAGTAGTTCAAACCAGCAAGATATGGCTGTTGGTTTGAAATGTACAAGCACTTTAAATAAGCTTTCAGTTCTTCAAACATATGGAAACATCCAATGGCAGTTTACAGAAACTAGATGTTAGGCAAACCCCCCAAATCAAAACTTAACAGCAACAATCATCTCTTGCTTGCAGTCTTCATTTCTTTAGTAAATACACTGGAGAATGAAATAAGCAGCATATTTAGCTTTGTACATTATTCAAGAAATGTGGGGAACTTTAGTTTTTGTGTTACATCATAGTCTTCAAAAGAAATTCCATTCTTCTATTTCTGCAAATCCGTGTAACTGCAAACAGCTTCTAGATTTAGAAATGATTACAAAATAGGTTTATCTGAGCAACCATTTCATTAATACTCAGGTTCAATCTTTTGGCTATAAGATGGGGTAATACAGCTCAAGAATAAAAAACAGCTTGGGTGTCAGTGAAAATCATGCAGGTCTTTAAAAGCTGTTGAACTGCAACTTACAACATTCCTCACCAAGGATTATGCTGACAGGGTTGCTGAAACTTGTGGTCCAGCAACAACTGGGTGCCACATGATTGCCACAGCTGGATTAGCCCAATGGGGAATGAGATTTGGGCTTGTGAGCAATTCTCTTTTCCAGTCTGAAGATGAGTTTTAATTTCCATTCCCAACTATTGACAGTCAATCATCTTGCTCAATTAGGTTCATTTTTAAAAAAATATATTGGTGTATCTTACCTACCACATACATACAGAACTCCTCCAAAGTGACAAAAGTCTTAACACCTTCTGTCTTACCAATATTTTAAAAATAACTCTTCATGTTATTTTTACAACAGGATATCAATTCAACTAATGCTTCTACTTTTAACTTTCTGTTTTATCAAGAAAAGGTGAAACTAAAAAAATACTAGTTTTAATGCAGGTAGTACTACACTACCTGTGCAGGTAGGCATTTGATAAATTCCATCCACATTTAGCAATATTTATATCAGGAGTGGGTGTCTTTGGAACTGGAATTAGTCTGCTTTGGAGGAGTCTTACTTTCATTGGAACATCTGAATCTGTCCAAATCAACTTGCCTTTATTCTATATTCCAGATTCATCCAAAACTGAATCTGTTTCCATATAGCCACTGAATGTGGAAAATAACTCACCTTATCATGTGGTATAATAATTCTCCTTCGGTATGCAACATGAAATGCTTTTAGCTTGTCAGAACATGTTTTGGGGACAGATCCATAGAACCACTATGAAGACATATTTCCTGTTGATGGTGATAGCTGAGATTTAATACATGATTACTTTGTGGAAATTCTGGATAGTTACAAAGCTATTTAGTAAGTCTTCCTCTCAAGAAAGTGTACCTAGAGCTGCATCCTTTAACGGGGCCATCTTATACCACTAGAGCCTTGTGCCAATAAACCACCTAAAGAATGCAGCTCACTTTCAAAATGCTGTTTGACCAAATCTAAATTAAATCCTTATTTGAGATATTTAAAGTGTGACTGTTTCTGCTAATGGACTAGCAATTTGTTTCCCCACATGGCATGTTCCAATTTATGCTCATGATGAAGATGTCTTAAGTCAAAACACATGCATTCCAATGTTACAAATGTGGCTGCATTCTACAAGCAACTGGGTAATTATTTTCATGCCTTATGCAATTCTTCTGTTTGCCATTGTTTTAGATGCACTGTTCTTGTTATCCCCCCCGGCATTCTGTCTCCCCCAAAGATGAATTTAATATGATGAGCCTTCTGGATAGGTCTAGTTAATCTGTCCAAAGTCTGGTCTTTTGAAAAGCTCAGCTCTGCACTCATAATTCACAAATTGCTCCCATATATCAGACATCATCAGCTTTCTATTTTTCATATTGCAGCAAAAACAAAAGGTGAAGGAGACACAAAAGGTAAAGGCCTTTTGCAACATAAAAGAGAAGGCAAGGTTGATGTATCCTTTGCTTGTGTATATGTGTGTGTGTGAAAAAGATACACTAATGCAAGAATCTTTCTGATTGATTAAAGTATTGAAGCGTATTTTTTGCTTCATAAATAATGCTCTATTACTTTCCCTCAAAGACAAGCAAACCTTGACAGACTGACCTTTTTCGGGGCAGGGAGTTGTTTCAGTGCTATAAATTATACTGTAAAACGAGTGGAAATGCTACTGAGAAGTGTGTGACAAAATAAGATTAAAGATTACTACACACAAAAGATTGTTGTTTTATTAATGGAGTCCTGTCAGAGGGATGAAAAATCCTCAGCTTTTTACTGGATGCTGAGATCACGTCAAATGGGAAATTATGAATGCCTTTTGTAACAGGCAAACAAATGTGTCAAGACAATATACTCATTACATCCTCCACATCCCCACTTGGCAAATATCATGTTTTCACTTAAGCAGTTTCGCTTCAGAGAAAGTTTAAGAACTGGAATATAGCCTTGTTCACCTAAAGAACTGAACAGTCTCTTGGCCTGTGATTTTGTGTACAAGGGTATTGCCATTTCCAGATGCTCAGAATGAAGTAGCTCCTTTGTTTAGTGTGGAGAATGTCAGAAGGGAAAGCATAACAGATTTATACATGTACTATTTTCTCTTTTAGTTATTTAGCTAGTCATGTTTGGAACTGTGAAGGTCTCATTTGAAAATTACTTGTAAAAATCAACCCCCCACAAACATTTTCTAAATTATATTTAAAACAGATTTGACATTCAGCTATGTGAAATGAATATCTAGGTAAGTGCTGAAATTATGCACAGGTACATATACACATGAGCAACAAAACACATGTGTTTTTAAATTTTCCATTACCCTCTCTCAGACTAACATCTTAGAACAGAATGATAACTACAAATATTGTATCCGAGAAAGAAAAGAGAGTTCCATCATGTGAATATTTATTGGTCTTTTAGTGACTAGCTTTCAGTCACATAATAAAATACATAATGATTCCATCATGGAAATAATATGTGCTACTGCAAGTTGTTAGAAATTATTTTTTAGCCATGATCATTATTAGGATGGTAAGATAAGATGTCCTTCTATCTAATGTCAGATGTTGCTCTATCTGTAATTGTTCTAGCAAACAAAAGAAGAGCCAGTTATCAGAATTATCACTGAAAGGATGGTCAAAAGAGCAGAATGTACTTCCTATGCTGTAAACACATTTCAAAAGACATGACAGTTCTGCAGTACAAGAGCTAAAAGCTAAAATAATGAAACAATCTGATGTGAGCACACCTACAAGTAGCTGCCTTATGCTAATGCTACTTTATACCCTGGGCCGGCTCCAGGCATCGCCCTGCCTGAGGGCTACAAACTACAATCCATGGCTTCTTTTCCCTCAGACTGACATTGTTTCTATCTCATCACATTTATTTCTTCCTATTGCTTTCTTTAAACATTTTTGCATCATCTTATCTTTATCAAGTGTTTGTTTAAATCACATGCAACATAGCTTTGTGTAAATTTTCCTTTTGCCTCTGCATTTTCCAGGACATACAGTAGATACGGATAACTGGGAGCCTTTTAATAATTTGCCCACATGAATAAAGGCCAAACATAGCCTTAAATGGCTTTTGATTTGACCGATCCTTTTGACATTCTAAGTATGTGTAACCTGGGGCATAGAATCATAGAATCATAGAAATGTAGAGTTGGAAGAGACCACAGGGGCCATCCAGTCCAACCCCCTGCCATGTAGGAACACCCTCAAAACACTCCCGACATGACCATCAACCTCTGCTTAAAAACCTCCAAGGAAGGAGACTCCACTACACTCCGAGGCAGCATATTCCACTGCCGGACAGCCCTGACCGTCAGGAAGTTCTTCCTGAGGTTCAGGTGGAATCTCCTTTCCTGCAGCTTGAATCCATTGCTCCTTGTCCTGGTCTCTGAAGCAACAGAAAACAAGCCCTCTCCTTCCTCTACGTGGCATCCCTTCAAATATTTAAACATTGCTATCATGTCCCCTCTTAACCTTCTCTTCTGTAGACTAAACATCCCCAGCTCTCTAAGTCTATCTCCATAGGGCATGCTTTCCAGGCCTCTCACCATTTTGGTCGCCCTCCTCTGGACTTGCTCCAGCTTGTCAATATCCCTCTTGAATTGGGGTGCCCAGAACTGGACACAGTATTCAAGATGGGGTCTAACCAAAGCAGAGTAGAGTGGTATCAGTACCTCCCTCGATCTAGACACCATACTCCTATTGATGCAGCCAAGAATTGCATTGGCTTTCTTGGCCGCCACATCACACTGCTGATTCACATTATAGCACTAGCATTCCACTTTAACTACCATGCTTCCATCCTATGGAATCCTGGGGTTTGTAGTTTGGTGAGGTACTAGAGCACTCTGGCTGACAATTCTAAATGCCCCTCCTCTAAATGCCCCTCCCCAAACTACAAACCCCAGAATTACATGGGATGCAATCATGGCAATTAAAATGGAATAATAGCATTATAATTTTGTAGCATGAATGGGCTCTGTACATGCAGGGGGAATAGGGACAACATGGTAACTTTGCAACCTCTCCCCAGGTCACCATTGTCATCTCCCTCCACATATAGAAGATAGTAGTCTGCAGTGAGAATCTCTTTTCTCCATAAAGACTTCCCATGCAGTGTGGTAATCTGAGAAATTCAAATGCTGGAAAAGAATGGAGAGGTTTTGCTAGCACACTTGTATCTTTAGCTATAGAAGTGACACATGTTTAGAATGAAGAGGGCACCTGATCACATGGTTAAAGCCAGTATCACTGTCTCACCAAAGGGTAAGTACCACAAATTATTTAGCATGTGTGGAAAGGACTATAGCTTTGCAGCTCTTGTCCAGGTATGGCAGATTTCAGATGTGGGAGATCTACTTGTGTTCTACGAGAATTCAGAGACTGACCCTATCAGTATAAACAATCTCCGTATGCTACTCTAAAAAGATTTGGGCACAGTATATATTGTACTGTGATGCAGTTTTCATTTCTCCTGTGCCCTCCCCATTCTGCTTATTTTGTTTTTACCCCTCTCTTTTGTGGTAATAATTTTGGGGCCCATTCACACTACACAATTATAACACTATCATTCAACTTTAACTGTCATGGTTTCATCCTATGGAATGCTGGAGTTTGTAATTTGGTGAGGAACTACAGCACTCTGGCTAAGAATTCGAAATGCCCTTCCCTGCACTGCACATCTCAAGATCCTCCAGGATGGAACCATGGTAGTTAAAGTGCTATAACTGTGTTGTGTAAATGGGCCCCTGATCACTATGTAGAGCAGCTGAAGCTACAAGTAACTTCTTCCTTTCCTTCTTCCACCTTTGCCTGTGTCTTTACACACATGAATAAGGTTGTGAGTAAGCTAACTATTATTCATAAACTATTTTTTACTCAAAGAAGCCTCCATTTGCTTTATTCTACTTGCTTAAGGGGAATAGTAAGATGAGCGGTTATTCTGTTCAGTTCTGTTTACCATTGCTTATTTTGCTACAGCAAAAAAGACAGTTATCTTTTGTATCCCCAACACAACTGTAGGAGTAAAATGAGAAAAAGAGATGCAAAAAAGCTTTCTGGATGTGGAGTCAATAACCTATGAAACTACAGCCTTAAACATATCACCCAATTTCATACTACCCAATTTTAGCACTGTGATTCCATTTTAACTTTAGTATGGAAACATACTATGGAACTGTGGGGCCTTTTCACACTGAACAATTGAAGCACTATGATCTCATTTTAACCACCATGGCTGCTTCCTATGGAATCTTGGGATTTGTAGTTTCATTAGCCATTAGAGCTCCCTCACTGAAAATTCTAAACTGCTGGTCCCAGGATTCCATAGGATGCAATCATGACAGTTAAAGAAGTATCATAGTGTGAAAAGCCATGAGGGGGTTGTAGTTTGGTAAGATACTAGTGCACTCTGGCTTAGAAGTTTAACTACTCCTTCTTAAACTACAAATCCCAGGATTCCATAGGATGTTGCCATGATTGTTCAGGCAGAATCACAGTGCTGTAATTTTGTAGTGTGAAAAGACTCTACGTTCTTATATCTATACTGGCCTTCAGATTATGACATGTGAGGAGCAGAAATGTGCTAGTTGACCTCCTCAACCATCACTCTCTATGCCTGAAGAGTGACAATGTTAAAAGGGGACCCTGTGTACCACATGGAGCCTTTCCACATGATCAGGAAGCCCTGAATGATGAGGGTATGCTCCACCTGATACTTTCACTCGCCACATGAGGAGACTAATGACATGGGGGTGTGGCTAGCACGCTCTCACACCTCACATAACCAGTTCAACCCTATTCTGAATAGCTGAATTTGGCTTTAGCAGAACATGGATTTTAATACCTTAGTATGCATGCAAAGGATTGTGGAACATGTCTGATTTAGAAAGAAGACCAAAATGGAACTTACTGTCATGATTATTTAGTCACAAATGCTGCCAAGAATTCTCTTCCTAAATATATTAACTCTTGACATGTAGTAAATGCTTACTTCAGATGGCAAAATAAGATAGGTTGCTTTGCTCATGCTGGGACAAAGCTGAGAATACATCGTCGTCATCATCATTATCATTATCATTATTATTATTATTGGATTACAACTTCCACAGTCCCCAGCATGCCCACTTCTCCAAACTCTGTCTCAAGAGCTATGCCTTGTGAATGAAAAACCCAGTAAATACTATGGTGGAGTTAACTAAAATGTTGCACACATTTCATACAAGGGAAAAGAAGAAACTCTGTTGATATAAGGTGAATGAAAAGGACAAGCTTATTTCTTTTGTTGAAGTAAAAGAGAAAATCTCTGTGACCTTCTTTAGTTTGATATCTTTATATCAGACTGTTTTTATTCTAGAACTTGAATGGTGGCCTTACAACTAATAGTGAAGTCCTATCTTTCTGTTTTATCTGATGGCCAGAGTTAGGATCACTGTTACATCCCACCTATTGAATACTACAAAACTGAATATTACAAAACTTTAGTGTAGTGTAGTTATGCTGTTATTATAGGCAGCAATATCAGCATGAAAAATTACTGCTTTACCAGTAATGCAAGGGGTATGTGGGTAGAGTTGGAGGTAACGTGGGAGAAAAATGAATCTTAGAATATTAAAATAAGCCTCTGGTAAAGTAAAGGAAAAGCCCAAGATGACTGCCACCACTCAGTTTCATGGCGTGGTTATCTGTGGAAGTGTGAGGAATTGACTTTCTCAGTTGTGGCATCCTGAATGGGGAATGTTCTTCTCCTTGACACCCAATTCAAGGTAACATTTCCAAGCACCAGTGTAATCTCATATTCTAACTCATCCCAAAGCCCAGAGCTTTGTTAATAATGAGGTGAAAAGCACTGTAAAAACTGCATTATTGTATAATTTTTGTAGATAGAGCACTATGCATAATTTTGACCTATGCAAGTTTCTCCTTTACATGGGACAGATTCTAATTATTGATTTGTTGCATTTGAAATTTAAAAATATACCCACAAAAGCTGCACTAGTGAAAGTCCTAGTTATGTTATTATTACTTTTTTTAAAAAACAATGGGGCAGACATAGGAAATCCTAATGTGTTCACAAATAAAAATCAAACAAGTACAGCAATGAAGCGGTAAAAATACTCAGTTATCAAATCCCTCATATACACACATTTTACTTACTTAACCTTGAAGGATTAGAGGCTTCACAATGCGCAAAGTTTACTGCTGTGTGCATTTAGAAATCAATGTGATTTTGCAACAATTTTTTATTGGTTAGCAAGGGTGGATTTTGCAGGGCCAAAAAGGCACTGAAAGTCACAGGTCTAAAACTGAATTAAAGACTTATCTTTTGCTTTATTAGGACATGCTGTTTTGCAATATTTATGACTCAGGGATATAGATCATGTATTCCATGATAAATGCACACCTACATGCAGTCACAGTAGTGACTCATCCTGGAGTCAAAAAAGAACAGGACTTTTGTTATATAATAGAGGCCTCTTATTTGATGAGGAACTGATATCACTTGAATAAAGATAAACAGGCATTTTGATTATAGAAAGAATAAATAAAAAAATAAATCCGATGTTATACAGGGAAAAGGTTGCAATGTACTCTACCCCACCTATCCCCCAAATTCTCTCTCTCTCACACACACACACACACTCATGCACATACACCTCTGATACAAGATATTTCCTCTTTCCCAATCAGAACCTTTCTGCACTATACTGTTATAGTGCTTTTATTCCACTTTCAACATCCTATGGCCTCAGTAAACTGCAAACCCCAGAATTTCACAGGAAGTTGAAAGTGGAATAATAGCACTGTAACAGTGTAGTTTGGAAAGGCCCTCAGACTGTTACTCATACTTAGGTGGGGAGGAGGAGGCGGCGGCACTACTTGACTCTTTCTTTCCCTGCCTCCCACTAGTGGGGTTCCTCCTGTGGGGTTCCAGATTCACAATGATAGAGTAAGCGCATTATCTGAAAAGAACTACAGAAAAACTTCTTGTGGGGAAAAATATGGAACACAGTGGAGCATTCCTTCACACACTTGTTATCAGATCCCTGTCACTTCCTCCAAAAACAGGTTTTCTAATTTAAAATTGGCAATAGCTTTCAAGCTACTCTCATAGTTTGTCTATAGATCATGATGACTCTAGAGACTGAAATAGGGCTGGACTAGCCAAAGTGAAGAATATGGCCATGGGGCCATTTTTGTGGACCCAAGGCCCTACAAGAGATCAATATTTTTGCTCCAGGGCCATTTGAGGCATAGGGGAGCCTTTTAAAAACAGGAACTGACCTGGAAGTGACTTCTGGGTCACTTTCTCTTGTCCAAAGAAAAACCAAAACACAACTTTCCTGAAAGAAAACCAGCATGGTCCTTCCCAAAAATTGTGGTGAAAAAGCCCATTATGATATCTAGAGGGCATTGGGGAAAATTTGCAGGCCAAGAAATACCACGTAGTGCTTTTTTTTCTTCTTTTTTTTTGCAGGCCCTCCAAGGTCTCCTGGGGACCAGTGCAGCCCCCTGATGTCTGACTGTTACCCACCCCTGAACTAGTGCCTCACAAATGCCAATCAGTGATTCTACTGTTGAGATACAGCTCCACTGTGCTAAAACAATTTCCCTCATAAACATGACATTTCTTCTCAAAAGGCAGTCCTTTATCAATACAAACCTTAATGCCCATCCACAACCTGAGGACTGTTTCAGAGAATGTTCAAAGTTGCTCAAAGCTGAACCTCTTGGGTATTTGCCAGAGAAGCAAGGCTGTCAAACATACCACCAGAGCATTTTAGCAATAGTAGTGAGCAGATGACAATTGGCGAATCAATGATCAGGAATGAGGCAAGGAAGATGGGACTGAAGACAAATTACAGATCAGAGTCACCAAGCAAATTTGTCCTTAGCTTGCAAGATACAAAGCATTCAAGATAGATATTTCTTTAAAAAAAAACCCCTATGGTCTTGGGTCCGCCACATTGGAAAAGATCATATCCCAGATAAGGCCATTTCCACATGACTGGGCTGTGCCTTGGACTGGATGGCAGCAGTCAGCAGGTCATGCTTCTGCATGATGTCGTCATGGCCCACTGCCATCCCATCCTTAAGAGTCACGCTCTTGCAGGTTTTGCAAAGCTGAAAAAGTCTGTTTTGCACCTGAGATTGTGCGGTGCTCCTGTTGCTCTCGGCTGTTGTAAAAGCCACGGAAGTGCAATAGTGACATTTCCCTCTGTAGTGCAGCAATGAAAAGTGCCCAGCTGCACTGCGGGCAGAAGAGATGGTGCCGTTGCACTCCTTTCTGCATGGAGCGAACAGGTGCAGAGGGGAGTGTTGCAGACGCGCTCCCTTCCAGACCCAGGATTGCAGTGCAATGACACAGAACATCGTCATGCAGAAATGACACTTATTTGGTCATGGCTCTTGGATCTAATGATGCTGGAAACATCTTTCCTGGTTCCTTTTTACATCTGTCTCATCATTAGTGGAGATTTCAGCAGGGAAGCATGTCCCAGAAATGCTTTCTGTATTAAGTTCCCCATATATCACAGAGTTCCTTGTCTCCCAAGATACATTATTATGCATGGGATTGGTTCATATATTATAATCTCTGCTGAATAAGGTATGTTCTTTCAAAGCAAACTACACGCTCACATGCTCCTTCTTCTCATCTCCCTTCCTTCCTCTTGTCACACATCCAGTTCTAGTAAAAGTATTTGCTTGATACCCTCAGTTGGAGCTAGCCCATAAACCATAGTTTCCCAGTTGATACGTCATGAGAAACTGTAGTTTAAGAAAGTAAGATAGCTTCTCTGTATCTGGGCATGTGTGAGAAAATAGGGGAAGGGAACAGCAAGAAGGGACTGTGGAGGGATGCAACATCTCATTTCTTATTTGGGAAACCATTGTTTATTAGAATGACACCATGATGTCTGAACCAGGCCAAAATGTACATTGTTTTAGGCAGAAGAAAGGAACGGTCCTTGCTTTTCCTCCTGGACAAGTTTTCTATGGATAAAATTGTAGCACCAGCTTCAGATGCATCTACAAGCTTACGCAAATATGTGCACATACAAAAACATATTAATCACTGATGGACAATGTGCATGGAATTCTTAAGAAAAATATAAAATATAATAAATATATTATAGTTATATTTATATAATTTATATATTTATATTATAAAATATAAAAATTGTCATGGTGTTTTCAGTGGCCAAAGTTAATCCTTGCTTATTGTAATTAAAAAAAAAAAACTAGCAGTGTGCATTATTATAGCTGAATCCAAGATAAAACTATGAGTGGTACATTGGTACCAAATGTAAAAAGAGCTTGCCCAGTTTTCCCAGACTTGCTTGGTATACAACAGCCAATATCTTTTTCTCTGTTGGCAACACCAGCCAGTGCTATTGTGGCAAATTTTGATAGGTACATACTGTCTTGTTATGACAGTCATAATCACATCTGCAAAAGTATCCTAGAAAGCAGACAGCTGTGGTGATTCATCTCAACAGATCAGCCAGTAGTTTTCATCTCCACTAGGAGATTATCCTCATAGTCAATTCAGAAACAAGTTGACCCAGAGTGCTTTCCATTACAACAGGAGCAGCTGCTCATGATATACTGTCGCTTTCCGAACTCCAGCTAAGCCTACAGGAAACTATGAGTTGTCACCACTGCCCTCTTAAGAAAAATGTCCCGGTGCTTCAGCTTAGCCATTCAAACTTTCATAAAAGGAAGCAGGACAAGTGGCAACAGGAGCGAGATAAATGGCTGAGACCGTAACATCCGCAAAAGCCATACAGTCATTACCTTTTATTCTATTGCTAGTTTTTATTTGAAAATACTTTACAAAATACTTTGGCCCTTTCCACACCAGGAAATTAGAACGGGGCAGTGCGTCCTCTCACGGAGGTCGTCTGCACCTTGGAGTGGACTAGGAGCAGACTACTTACGAGAGATCCGCACCTCGGTCCACTCCAAAACGACCCCAAGTGGTCCTCCAGCGTGTTTTTGAAAGACCGGAAAAAACAGGTCTTTATTTTCCTGGAACGCGCCATTGAGTTCCTGCTCCCTTGTGCAGATTCACACGCTTGCACCAATGCGAACCTGCGATCTGCGGAGGGCGGGCTGTAGATGTGGCAAGCTTCAGCAGTTGGTCGGGACCCATGACCAACTGGAAGCTGCCATTTTGGAAGCCGGAAGCCACCATTTTGGAAGCTGGAAGCTGCCATTTTGGAAGCCAGAAGCGGCCATTTTGGAAGCCGGAGCAGTGCGGATCTACAGACCTCACACTGCTCCGATTCACCCTGGACCAAGGAGGAGGCCTGCAGAAGGGCTTCAGGGACAGTCCACGGTGCTTCAGATCCCAGAAGAAGCAGTAGGTAACAGCACGGAGTGATTCCCTCGCCTCGTGCGGAAAGGGCCTTTGTTAAACTACTTTCTGTAAATAATGCAAGTCAGCTGTTCAATCAGCTGCCACAGGTGTCCGATATTTCCACTACTTGTTACCAAACAAATGGATGGGAAATTAAATTGTGATGTTTCTTTACTGTAAATAGGTTTGTGCTCTCAAAAGCTGCCATGTTAACGTTGTAATGAGAAGAGGGTGGGCTTCCCTTATGAGATGCTTTTGACTCTGTCAGAAAGATTATGTCCACTGAAAGCTGAACTGTTACTATGGGTTGCTGCCAGATGACATACCAGGCTTCATTTTCTATTTTGTTTCAAAAGCCTCTCTAAAGGTCTGGATAGCATCATAAAGCCTTGCTTTGTTCTACTGCTATATTAACTTAGCATGAACTGCAGCAGAGTTGTGAAGAAGCTGGCTGGTGTAGGAAAAAAAATCACTAGTTTTGTAAATACAGTAAATATGAGACAAATATGATTTCCCTGATGAGGGGCGGGGGGAGAAAAGTATGCCTTGTAATTCTGGGTAAACATGCATCTGCTGTTTCTTAGTATGATTATTGATATAGTCAGAACTAAATTATAAATATGAATGGCACTTTGTTACATTCAGCTCCCATGGTAAAAAAATTTTTAAAAAATGAATACAGAGAAATATAAGCCTTTTGCAGGACTGGATGTGCAAGAGCAAGAAGTGTGTGGAGGGTCAGAAGGCTACACATAGGGTTACCCTACCCCCAGACTCCATGGGTGCTACCTCCAGCCTTTGCACATTCAGCATCAAGGTCTAAAGGCAGTTTCCACATGTAGTTTCTAAGAAGAAGCATTCAGCTGCAGATGTTTAGAATCTCCCTTCATACTCATTGTATTGAACACGTTAAGGGCCAGAGAGTGGCAAATGTGAGGATGTAGGACCAGTCGTGGCATGTACCATCCACACTTAGTGTTCACATGCTTTCAGGAGGCATTCCTAAATAAGGTTAAAATGTAAATGGGACCACATTGTACACAAGATTAAACTCCTGTGTTTCAAATTTGAGCCTCACTATTCAGCTGCTAAATCTTCTTTGTAACCAAATCAAGCTACAATTGCAGGCAGTGGCAATCCACTCTGGGGCCAGTGAATCCACTCTGGGATTTAGTTTGAACTTCAAAGGTGTTTGAACTTCAAAGATCCTGAAAACATTTTGGCAACAGGGTTCAGGATTTTGGATGGCTTCTTTAAAAATTAGAGCAGATTCAGCAGCCCACTGGCATGGAAACCACAACAGATTCCAAGGTATTCATATAGGAAGCAAAGGATTAAGAGACTTGTGTTACCCTGTTTACTGGGGGTCCCGGGAGGGACACGTATATGTGCTCTCAATTAACTAAGTTTGGGGAAATTAGCGAAGAGCACAAGTTAGCAATGTGAGAGAAAGGGCAACACAGCAGAATCTTTTACCCAGTGTCTACAGGGTCAGGTCAAGCCAAGGAGCACACCAAGTTTAAGAATAATTGAGATTTTTATTAAATACAGACAAACAGTGTATGCAACACACGCACTCAGATAATGATAGAAAATAAAGGCTGGAGTGGTATAGAGGGATTTTGAGAGGGATTGTTGAATTGGGTCATACGACACCTGTCCTGAAGCCCGGGCAGGTCTGAAGATTGAGTTCGTTGGTATGGAGTCTCAGTACGTGGGACTGAGGGGACAGCTCACCAAACAAAGCAGCAGGAAGGCGGGATGGAAGTCCGGAGCGGTCCGAGGAAGGTCTCGGAATCAGGGGTTTTTATATGGAGAAATGTAACTGCAGGCTATTCCGTACTTGGGGAAAACAATGAGTTTTGGACACAAGACAAAGCTTTGGAAAAGTCAAAATTTAACATGATTGAGTTAGGTCCAAATTGACAAAGAGGTAGACTGTAAGCAAATACTCAGTGCTTGGCCTTTGAGTATTCAGCTTGCCAAGTTGCCTGCTCGGGGCAGGGAGTCCTTTGTAAACAGCGTGCATACATAATGAGGGTGTTTGCAGAGAGGTCTCCTAAAGCCTTTATCTGGCTATTTCTGGCCTGCCTGTATTGTCTTGGGATATTGCAGCATTTGATGGCCGAGCCTAGTTCTGTACTTGTCCAGGGGCCTCACAAACACGTGGAGAGGGGTGGTGGAAGAGAGCCCAATTATTGATATCAAAATGATATCTTTATGCTATTTCCAAGGAGGCCTAACCTGCAGTAACACTTGGAAGTGGAAATATGTAATTTGAAACTTCTTACTGTAACACATCAACTGGCTGAAAAAAAAAAGCAAATTTTATATGGAGGAACTATTCATCTATTCTACAAGTAAATAGCTAAAGCATCCTAAACACCCTAGATCCTCCCATGTGTACACAGGTAATGTCAGATGATGACATGTGACCCATTTATAAATTACTTAGATGATGGAAGAGAAGGCATGCTTATCAAATTTGCAGTTGACACCAAATTAGGAGGGCTAGCTAATATCCCAGAAGACAGGATCAGAATTCAAAATAACCTTGACAGACTGGAGCTGGGCATAACTAACAAAATTTCAACAAGGAATAAATGTTAGGTATTACGTCTAGACAGGAAAAATGAAATGCACAAATATAGAATGTGTGACATCTGCCTTAAAAGCACCTAGGAATCTTAGTAGACCGCAAGCTAACATGAGTCAACACTGTGACCTGGCAGCCAAAAAGCCAATACAATTCTGGGGCACATCTATAGGAGTATAGTGTCCACATGAAGGGAAGTAGCAGTGCTACTCTGTTCTGCTTTGGTCAGGCCTCACTTGGAATACTATGTCCAGCTCTGGACACTATAGTTCAGGAAGAACATTGTGTTTTTGTTCTTAAGCTTGGGCACTTCTTCATGAATTTGCAATGTTGTGCTTCTCAGTTTAAAAGCAGAAGGAAAGAAATACATCCTCATGTTCTGATGGCAAAAGGATACTTGAAGCTGGCTGGGTGGGAGTTCTTTATCAATGAAACAAATCTATACACTCTTAAACATCTTCACCACAGTTTAGAGCAGGGGTAGACAAACGTGACCCTCTGGTGCTTCTTTGTTTCTTTGCTTGCCAACAATTTCCATCAGCCCAAGACATCACTGGTAGAGATTATGAGAATTGTAGTTAACAGAATTTTGGGAAATCATACTGGCTTACCCCTTAGGTATATTAGTCCATCTACAAAAGTGCTTTTGGGTTCTCACCAAGGATGCAGACATTTCTCCCACATTGATCTATTGTTATAACCACTGTATTTTAAAGCGTCATACTGCCCTGTCCAATCACCCCGACATCTGCATTTGTGTCAGTGTAGGACAGGCAAAAAACACTGCTCCAAAGGCCAAACAGACAGCAGGTAAGTAAGTAAAATAAATTTTAAAAAGCCCACAGGTAAGTGGGTGAACCCTGCACTGATCTTCAGAGGTCGGTGGATGCTGAGTCAAGAGGAAGGCATTAGAAGTAGGAGGAGCCTTTATGGCCCTTGGTCTTGCTCATATGCTGGCTATGGTGCAACTTGGAGGCAACTTAGAAACAGCAGCTAGTGCAAAATTTAGCAGCTAGGCTGCTGATCAAAATATCATATAGAAACCATGTCACTGATTTTAAACACATTTCACTGGCTGCCAACATTTTTATGGTCTGGTAATGACATTTAAATCCCTAAACAACTTAGGACTTCAATACTTGAGGGAGCAGTTGACTGAGGTCTGGGTATGCTTGAGGGCCCCCACCTGTCTTCCATCAATTGGGGCAATATGCTGTGAGAAGACATGGAAGAAGGCCTTCTCTGCTGTGGGACCCCAGTTATGAAACTTCCTCCCTTTAGAGGCCCAATTGTCATTTCAGTGTCAAGTGAAAATATGGTTGTTCATTAGAATTTTTGGAGACTAACTGGCTTTACACGAATATGCACATGAGCAAGAACGAACAAAGTTAAATATGGTGCGCACACACAAATAGGCACTGTGTGAATTTCATTGGGGGGGGATCCAGTATCAGTTAACCCCATTAGTAATAATGAGCCTTTAGCAAAACAACCATTTTCAAAAATTTCTCTTCCCCTCTGCCTGTGGTCTCTCGACCTCCTCTAGATGGCTGGGAAACCCACAGGGTCAGATTTTATAGGTGGGGCAGTTCCTGAAAATCACCCCATCCACTATTGGCTGGAATTTGGAGAAGGTACTGTTTCAGGCTACAGCTCCCAGAATGACCCAGGCACCATGACCATCTGAAAGCTGTTTTCTAAAAGGTAACATTTTCAAGATCTGCAGTTAGCTACACTGGCTGCAACCTATGGTCTAAAAAACATGCCTGGAGAATGCTGAAGACAAAGAAGAAGAACAGCAGTCTAAAAACCAATAAACATTTTAACTTGATCTGTTATCATAAGGTGTGACAGAATTCATGAAGCTTCCTTCCACCTGGGGGCTGGCGTGATTGCTGAGTGTAATCATTTTTCACCTGGAAATTATAATGGAAGACATAATTTTTATCACATAATGTTGCAGAAATGCCTATTCCACAAAACAAATGGAGGTTTGTAAACTATTTAATATTTTAGCCCTGCAGGTAAAGATTTGTTCTAGGTTGCCTGGTCTGTTCTATCATATTTTGTTTTTAAAAGCTTCTATAACCACTTAGAGCTCCATGTTTTCTTCCCAGTTGCATCCTTAAAAGAAAATTGCCATTGTGAATGACTTCCATGGTGGATTTCTTTAAATAAAAATAGAGCTCAGTTGCAACTACTCATTAAATTCTGGTTACAGGATTGCAGTTCCCAAAACTTATAAACACCCAGATCATCCATCTGTAAATGTTCATCTCCCAGTTCAGTGTCTCTCCTACTTCATATCTGAGTTTTAACAACACATGTAATATATTCAAAATAACATCTAACAGCAGAGGTTTTGGGGGCAGCATTCCAATGCAAAGTGTTCCAAACAAGCTCTAAAACAGATAATAAGCCACAAATGGAGTTTGGATAAGATGTGATGCTTGGATGATTTATGGCAATTTCTGAACATTGAATCATTTGTTGTTGACCAGTGCTGATACTTTGAAACATTTATTTTAAGTGAGATAGCATAATAAAATTTTAAACTTTTCATAAACACAGAGTTTTTACATTTGACAGGAGCATTTGGTTTTACAAGTAGTTTTGATTTTTCCAGCTTAATCAGTGGCATTTGTCAAAATCAGAGAAGTCACAGTACTTTCGTTAGAATGCTCATTGCTGTTTGAAACAATATTGATTAAATATTAGTCCTATTTGCAGAAGAAAAACTGGATGCTTATTGCTTTGTGTGTGCTCTGGATTATGGATTGCCTTTCTGACAGCCTGTGATCATTGCTTGAGTTTCATATCTGAGATCCCAGCAAATCCATCTCCCAGCTTATTAAATAAGCTACAGAGAAACAGCTGATTTTGTATCTGATATCATATGTAATTGATTGTGTGTCTTCAATTCAAAATAGCTCCTTAATACTTCTAGTCTATATGTTAACACGTAGTAGGTATGGAACAACATGCTTTGTGAATTTCAACCAAATTTCCTCCAAGGTACCCAGCATTATCCCTGTCACCACTATTCATCTGAAAGAAAGAAAGGAAAATATGCCCACTCATGTCAGGCTACTAGAGATAAGTTTGCCAGTCTTTTTCTTATCACATTTCTTAGTTTTTGACATGCGTTCTCAGTTGATCCCAGTTTCAAAAAAGAAAAGGGAGAGGAGAGAAGGAATCTAGCAGCACCTTTAATACTAGCTGATTTATTTCAACATGAGCATTCATGGATTTCAAGCATTGATGGAGTTAATTTCAAACATCAGATATATTGGTGGTTCCACAGTCATGGGGTTTGGGATCAGAGGCAATATGTAACATGGTCAATAAATGTTCAAACAGTTCTGTAAGATGATGCAATTCTGTAAGGCTGAGTTATATAGAAGTGGGTTGAAATCCATGAAAGTTCATGCTAAAATAAACCACTTTGTTTTAAAGGTGCTGCTAGATTCCCCCATCCTCTCTTTCCTCTTTTTCTAATGCAATAGACTGAGGCCATTTCTGCGTTACACTGTAATAATGCTATTATTCCATTTTCAACATCCTATGGAATTCTGGGTTTTGCAATTCAGGCAGGGTCATTTAGATTCTCAGCCAGAGAGCTCTTTGGCCTCAGTAAAGTACAAACCCCAGAATTCCACAGGATATTGAAAATGGAATAATAGAACTATAACTGTGTAGTGTGGAAATGGCCTAACGCAGCTGTCTCACTGAAAATATCCATTTCATATATCAGTTTATGGAAACTTCTTCATGACTCCCTCTGGAAATGTTTGCATATTTGTGTATACATTTTCAAAAAATGCATATTTTTATGTCCATCCTCCCCCTCCCAGCTAAAGTATGTTTGAGCACATTTTTTCAAATAAAAACTTTTAAAGTTATATATTTGCACAGGTTTTTTTACATCCCTAACCCACCACAAAATGCACTGAAGGCCTGATAGATGAATAGATTTCTGAGGCAAACCATTCAATTGTCAGTCTTGGGAAGGGCAAAGTGGAACTGGAACTGTAATCTAACCAATTTCTTTCCCAAACCCAACTGGGCTACGGTATTGTTGGCCAGCATAGATGGCAGCACTGGTGTAAACAGCTGTGTAGCAGCAGAGAGTTGTGGGTACCAAAGAGAAGCAGGGCAGCATAGGAAGTCACCTCTGTCAAGAGAGAAAGCTACTCTGCCACCTCCTGGTGACTAAAATAATTTGCTCTGCTACATCGCCACTGCACACCATTCCAAAAAGTACCGTATAGTGGCATAATGGAGCACTACGCTGGAAGAAATCAAAAGGAGGATTCTGTGTTCCAAATACACACACACACACACACATACACACTTAAGTAATTTCTTCTGCTTGACTTCCCTCCTCTGACTCACCTCTAAAGCTACTGATAGGCCAGTTTGAATCTGTCTCTCTGGAGCTGTTAAACCCCTGAAAAAACTTCTACACTTTGGGATTTCCTTTTGTGTCCAGCTAGTTATCACAGAGTGAAACCTGTGAGAGTAACTTGTCCTTTTCCTCTAACCCAAAAGTTACTGAGTGAGTTGTTCTTGGGATTCTGATAAAATTCACAAAATACTTTATGTTAATTTTAAAAGCATTGGATAGTTCTTCAACTTTCCTCAAAACTGAGATTGATTTAGTGTTCTGGACCTAGCCTAGATACTGAGTTTCCTCATGCACCTCACTGGTTAGCAGAGAGACACTTAGGCCCTTTTTGCATGGCATTTTCCATGTGAAAGGACGCCTGGAGTGTCGCGTGATTGTGAGGAGCGATCTGCACGATGCACTCACAATCGTGCGATGCTCCAGGGACTGGCAGGCGCCAATTGTGCACCTTTTCATTTTCAGCTAGAAGTTGAAAATGGTGTGTGATCGTGCATTGCTCCCAGGCCCCGCACGCACTTACCTGACATGCAGAGCCTCCGGAGCCACGCCAGTCTCACTTCCTGCCCCAGCACAGTCTGGGAAGATCCCAGGATGCACTGTGGAAGGAACAGGCAGGGCTCTCGCATGAGCAGGCAGCTCGTGTGGAGCTGAAGGACCCCGGATGCGAGAGCCTGTTGCCAGAGGCTGCTCGCGCAATCCCCGCACTCCAGTGCTGGAAGAAGGTAAGGTGTGGAAAGGGCCTTAGACTGAAATATTCAAAGACATAAGCCCTTTTCACATGGCATTTGTCATTAGAAAGGGCCTCCGGAGCATCATGTGATTGTGAGGAGTGTTTCACATGATGTCCTCGCAATCACATGATGCTGCCGGGGCCAGAAGGCTCTGATCATGCAATATTTCGTTTTCAGCTTTTGGCCGAAAATAATGCACGATTGCACATTGCTCTGGAGCCCCCCCACACTTACCGTCTGTGCAGAGCCTCCGGAGCTGCGGCCCTTGCACTTCCTCCCCCAATGCAGCCTGGGAAAATATCCGGCTGTGCTGCAGAAGGAAAAGGCAGAGTTTTTATGCTGACTGTCAGCAGGCAGGCAACTACTGAAAAGCAGGAGCAGAGAGGATGTGAGTGCCTCACGGAAGAGGCTGCTCGCATGATCCCAGCGCAACCGCGCCGGATGGAGGTAAGCTGCGGAAAAGGCCATAGTCATGTTAGTCTGGATGAAAGGAATGTTGGAGCACCTTTGAGACTGAGAGAATGAAGTTCATAGCATAAGAATGTAAAGGAAGTTCTGGACAAAGGGGACTATACTGCTCCGTGTACTAGGGATGTAGATTGAATGAAGTCCAGGGCTCAAACCAGATATGATGGATTGGACCAATTCTGCTGCTTCCTAGGGCAAAGCTGATTTCCCCTCAAAGCTAGCAAAAGTGAAGCTAGACTTTGGACAAAGTTTTGTGCACCTTTTGGGCTTCTAGAAGGCAAAGTAATAAACAAACAAAAGAGTGGGCTTGAGTGAATGATAGGCACACTGTTTAATCCTAGTGCATGTTTTATTAGAGGTTTTTGAATCACACGCATTGGGATGGGAAAAAATTATGACCTTGAGATGATTCTTCACAGTCTACTCACTATACTTAAAACATTTGATAAGTTGTCAAGTATCATCATTCCTTCATTCCTGCTCCTGTCCTTTTGACACATTGCTGCTTTCTTGCCTCTATGCTGCATGTAAATGTGTGTGTAGATTTCTTCCCCAAACCTATTGACTCAAGATTTAGAGAGGAGGGAAAGGGAAAGAATAACCTTCCCTTCCCCCACACAAAAATTGTAGACTCACCTTTCACATAAAGCGTTTATTTTTCTGAAACTGTGTAGGTTTCTTATCTAAGATCATCTCTTTCATTTTTGGAACAATGGTCTACAGGAAACCTATGTGATAAGCATGGCCTTTTGGACACCTTCCAAATAAAAAGACTGTCATTGTACAATGCTCCCTACATCTATTCATTTAAAATTTGACAACCATGATTCCTTCAAAGCAGGTTACTATCCTTGCATATTTCTTCCAGTTCTGTCAAGGCATTTTTTTAAAAAGGCATTGAAAATTTGTTTTTGTTTTTTTTGTTTGTTTGTTTTTAAAAAGCACTAAGGGACTTTTTAAGGCACCTTTAAAAGCACTAAAGGACTAAGACCCAAGACCTATTGAGAGTCATGGAAATAGCAAGCATCACTTCATAGGTTTATGGAGACGATGGAGGTGGCCATCCTGGCCAGGAGAAGTTCAGAGGTGTTTCCAAGCATCAGACTGGGAGTGCTATGGAATGTTCCACTGCCAGACAGCTGCTTGTGTAGGGCAGTCATAGAATCACAGAGTTGGAAAAGACCATAACGGCCATTGAGTCTAACCCCTTCCATGCAGGAACACACACTCAAAGCATCCCCAGCAAATGCCATCCAACCTCTATTTAAAAACCTCTGAGGCGGCATATACCACTGTTGAATGGCTCTTACCATCATGAAGTTCTTCCTGATGTTTAGGTAAATCTCTTTTCCTGTAGTTTGACTCCATGTCATAGGCCCTTTTCGCACAGCATTTTCTATGCGAAAGGGTGCTGGAGCATCAGGAGATTGTGAGGAGCAATCTGTACAATGCACTCACAATCGCGTGATGCTCCAGGGGTTGGCAGGCGCTGATCACACACCTTTTCATTTTTGTCTGGAAGCCAAAAATGGTGCACCATTGTGCATTGCTCCCGGACCCTGTGCGCACTTACCTGGCATGTGGAGCTTCCAGAGCCACGCTGGTCACGCTTCCTGACCCAGCGCAGCCTGGGAAAGTCCCAGGCTGTGCTGTGGAAGGAAGAGGCGTGGCTCTTGCACAAGCAGGCAGCTCTTGCGGAGCTGAAGCAGCAGGGACACGAGAGCTTCTCGCCGGAGGCTGCTCATGCAATCCCTGCACCCCAGCACCAGAAAAAGGTAAGATGTGGAAAGGGTCATAGTCTCTGGAGAAGCAGAAAATAAGCTTGCTCCATTTTCAACATGATATCCCTTCAATATTTAAATATCACCTCTTAACCTTCTTTTTGTCAGGCTAAACATACTTTTATCCTTAAGCTGCTCCTCATAGGGCATGCTTTCCAGACCCTTCACCATTTTGGTCGCCCTGCTCTGGACTCATTTCAGCTTGTCAATATCTTTCTTGAATTGTGGTATCTAGAACTAGACACAGAATTCCAGATGAGGTCTAATCAAAGCAGAATAGAGTATTATTACTTCTGTTGATCTTGATACTGTACTCATATTCATGCAACCTAGAATCACATTGGCTTTTTTTAGCTGCTGCATCACACTGTTGACTCATGTTCAGCTTGTGGTCCACTAAGGCCATTTCCACATGGGGTTTTTAAAACGGGGCAGAGTGTCCTCCAGGGAGAACGTCTGCACCTGGGAGTGGACTGGGTTGGACCTACTTAACATAGATCCGCACCCCAGCCCTCTCTGGAAAGATCCCAAGTGGCCGTCCAGTGTGCTTTTGAAAGACTGCTAAAAACAGGTCTTTCAGAAGCACAGAGCGCACCACTGTGAGTCTGCTCCCTCATGCAGATTCGCAGGCTCGCATTGGTGCAAGCCTGCGATCTGCCGGGGGCGGGCTTTAGGCTAGTGAGCTTCAATGGTTGGTCGAGACCCTTGACCAACCGGAAGCTGCCATTTTCATCCCGGGAGCAGTGCGGAGCAGGGGCCACGCACTGCTCCAGAGCAGCATGGACCGGATTGGGGAGTCCAAAATTCAGTGAGTAGCGTCATGGGACGATTCCCTCATCCCGTGCGGAAATGGCCTAAGACTCCTAGATCTCTTTCACAGGTGCTGTCTTCAAGTCAGGTGGCATCCATCTTATATCTGTGCATTTCATTCTTCTTCCTAAGTGTAGTACTCTACATTTCTCCCCGTTAAAATTCATTTTGTTAGTTTTGGCCAGCTCTCTAATCTGTCAAGGTCATTTTGAATTCTGATCCTGTCAGAAGCTGTTGGAGACCTCCTTCCGTAAGCAAGCCAAAAGTACATCAGCTAGTGCGGCCAGCAGTTGAATTCATGTAGGATCCTGGCCAATGCCTGTAAATATTATTAGTTTTGGATTTCCAATTATAGTGAATGGGAGGCCCAAATCATTGGACTTTGCATCCCAGCTAAGGACCAGGACCTGAGACGAGATGGACTTGCTCCAAAGTTGTCTAAAGCAAGTGAGTCATTTCCTGGAATGCCAAATCAGTGCTCAAACCTAATTTTGTGGTTAGTGTACATCCGTACAATATATAAAAGTTTCATTCTCCTGTAGGCAGACTAAGAGGCATTTTGACACCAAGAAATGGTGGTGGTGGTCATGCTTCCGCTAAGTAATAAAGGCAAGGAGTGTTGCACAGTTTCTCCTCCTCTGCAGCTTGGGAATGCAGATGTATCAGTTTACCACATCTTAAACTATATATGGAAAAGATGCTGTTTTACTTGACCAGGTGAATTATCAGTATTTGGAGATATACAAGATGAATACTTCCCTCCTGATTCTTCTAAATGTCTTCTAAATGTTCCTGTACATAACCAGGTGCTGTTAAATGTTAGAAACATCAGTTACTCTGCAAGGCCAGATTCTAAACCATTCACTGCTCACAGAAAATGTAAGGGATTAGTTCCCAAGATTAATAATTGAGAGTATAGCCTGGTATCTCCCACGTTTTACAAAATACCCTGTCCTGAAACCTTATAGAAGACAGTGAAACTTACCTCGGAGGTGGCATGCATATCTTGCTGCAGGAAACAAAATGTACTGGTAAGCCAAGTTTTTTGTTTTCAGTTGTGTGACTTCACTCTGCCTCAGTCATAGAAAATGACAACAGGAACAGATTATGACTTTGGAATTCTTCCATGTTCTCCAAAAGTTTCTTCTGTCCTGAACATCTGTTAAGGAAAAAAAGATGAAACAGCTACACAATGGATTTTGATTAGTAACTCAAATCTCTGGACAGATCTATAATCTCAGGAAAATTCCTAGAAGGGTTGAGGATGCTTGGAATTGTAGTGCAATATATCTTCAAGGTATCAGGTTGGAGAAAATAGGGTTATAATATACTGCAGCATCACCATCAAGTTGTCCAGCTCCTAGATTTTGATTTATTAATGAAATAGCTTCCAAAGAATGCTCAGTGAATATAACTTCAGTCTTTCTAAACAAAATTAAGAGTTATTTTTCTCAATTTTCTCTCTGATTATGCAGAATTATTGTGAGAACATCTGTACAATGTGTACATATGTTTCAAAATTCTCCCATGTTAGTGTTTTTGGATGCAAATACCTTTTCCAAACAACTTTTTTTTCCTCTTGGAAAAAAATACATATATTTTAAAAATAAAGATTTAAAACTCTTTTCTGATTAATAATCCTTTGCTCTAGAATTTATTTTCAGCAGGAATGAAAATAGGGAAGTAAAGACCCCTTTTCTCCATAAGAATTTTCCTTAAAGTTTATGTACATTAATCTGAACTTATTGAAACTTGCTGTTTTTCTGGATTCCAGGGCTTAGTCTAAAATTTCCACATTATGGAAGATTCCAGCTTTGTGCAATGAAAGTGGCTGTAATGCCACTGAAAGCGTAACCTTCAGATGAACTGCTGCCTTTTTTGTAGATTTTGTCAGCACGTTTTGTGAAAACATGGGATCACTTTGTGGAATTTGATATACTCTTTCATATTTACAAAGTTTAAACTATGGTGATTACTTTTGCCACTGTACTTTCTGTATTAAAGGACTCGAATGAGTTACCGCTCTACTAATATGAACTGTGAAATTATACTTAAACGCTCCATTTTGCTACCGTGTTGGTTTTCATTCCCGACCCCACCCCTCTGCAAAAGAATAGGGTGACAGTGAAAAATGAAACCCAATATCAGGGATTTCAAGAGCTGCGAATATGGGTAAAGTAAAGGGCCTTAAGAGGAAGGGTGAAGAAAAGCAGTGCTTGCTGATACGGGACCATTCGTTTTTGTTGCCTTTTGCTATTTTGTCACTGAATAAATTCACATGTCAAGAAAAAATATGGTTCTGCATAAGCTGTAAGAAGAAAAGTTTTTTTTTAAGGATAACCTTTTACTGGAAACTGATTAGACATAGATGGTCACAGAGAAAAAGAAAGTTTCTTTATGAGCACATTTTTTTGTATTTGCTTGTGTTTATGAACATGCCTAGGTTTTGGGCATTTTTTGTGAGAAACTGGCCTATAAAAATTACAACTAAAAAAAGTATATATGAGCTACATGATAAACTATACTTAATTATCAACTACTATTTCAGCTGCTTAGTTAAATGTACTAAGTAATCTCTTCTGGCCTAACCATCCCAAATTTGACAGAAACATAGGCCTTTTCCACACTACACTCTTATAGCGTGATGATTCCACTTTCAACATCCTATGGAATCCTGGGGTTTGCAGTTTTGGGCGGGGCCAGCCAAGACCTCCTCCTCCCCGTGCAAATGATGCCCCGTTAAGTAGAGTGGGATAGGAAACTTACAATGATGCAACAGCATCACAATTGTGACCCAGTAATGATTATGAATATGGAACAATTACATATGAGTAAATCTAGCTAACTGCTCCGTATTCACAATTGCAACTTAGTCATGATTGTGACACTACTGGCACATTTATAACTCCCTCACACACCTCAGCCTATGTTAATGGGCACTGACAGCATAGGGAGAAAGAAGTCCATCCCATGAGTGATTGGAACACAGGTGAATGGCATTTCTATCAGGTTTGGGGGGCTTAGGCGAGGAGACATTTAACCCTGGTGGCGCAGTGGTTAAATGCCAGTACTGCAAGCCACAAGGTTGTGAGTTCGATCCTGCTGGGCTCCAAGGTTGACTCAGCCTTCCATCCTTTCGCAGGTCGGTAAAATGAGTACCCAGCTTGTTGGGGACATGTATAGAAATGTTTTGAAATACATGCTATTTGTAAGTTGTTCGCCGCCTCGATCCATATGGAGAGGCGGGATACAAATAAATAAATAATAATAATAATAATAATAATAATAATAATAATAATAATAATGAAAAAACATTACTTACTCAACTATACTTAACTAAGTAGAAGACGTAGAATACTGGCCCTCATTTTTTTAATAGGGAATCTAATATAACATTTTTAATAAAAGGAAATTTACTTGATAATTAAGGCAACACTTGAAGGCAAAGGCAGAAAAATCACACTTGGTGATTACAGTTAGATTTTGCAAGCTCTACCATCCCATCACCAGTGTGAATTCTTCTTGATGGGGGAGGGGGAGACAAAAATATATCCATACGTTGTTCGACTGCATCCCCTATCAGTCAAAAGTGGGATATAGCAGGAGATGTAGTTCAACCATATCTGCAGGGTCACAGATTCCTCATCCTTGCTCTTGAAGTTATTTCCAGTATTAGACTATTGGTTGCTCTTAGGTCTCTTTCATAATACAAAATTATAGCACTTTGATCCAACCTTAACTGTCTTTTGTATGCATTATGTGGAATCCTGGGATTTGCAGTTTAGGGTCTAAATACCCTAAAGGCTCCAGATCCCATCTGATCTTGGAAGCTAAGCATGGTCAGTACTTCGATAGGAGTACATCAACAAACACCAGGTGCTGTAGGGTATATTTCAGAAGAACGAACAGGCAAAACCACTTATGAGTATTCCTTGCCTAAGAAAATCCAACAAAAGTTATGGGGTCACCATAAGTTGACAGGCAACTCGAAGGCATACACACATAAAGAATTTTCAGCCAGAGAGCTGTAATGCCTGCCAAAATTATAGATCCCAGTGCTGCATAGGAGGTAACCATAGTATTTAAAGTGGTATTGAAGTACTATAACTATTGCTCTTTTTGCACAGCATTTCCGATGCAAAGAACCCCTTGAGTGTTGCGTAAATGTGAGGAACGGTCCACATGACACACTCACATTTGCATGACACTCAAGGGCCTGGCACAGACCGTGCACACATTTTTTCATTTTTGGCTTGAAGCTGAAAATACTGCATGGTTGTGCATCGCTCCAGGGCCCCACGTGCACTTACCTGGTGTGCGGACCCTCAGGAGCCGGGCTGGTCACGCTTCCTGTCCAGTGCAGGCTGGGAAAGGTCCCAGGCTGCACTGAGAAAGGAAGAGGCAGGGTGCTAACGTGACCAGGAAGCAGCTGCAGAGCTGATGGGACCGGGATGCGAGAGCCTCTCGCTGGAGGCTGCTCGCGAGAGCCCTGCACCCCAGCTCTGCAAAAGGGTAAGGTGCAGAAAGGGTGCAGGTAGCGTGAAAGAATTCTTAGTTTCTTCAGAATCACACATACAGTTGAAAGGCACAACTGGCAGATTTATTCATTCCTGTTCACTATTCTATTTTTCATTACTTAAAAGCCTGTTAACTCCTACTTGTATTTGTAAACTTAAAATCTAAAAGGCAAAGGATTAGATGCACAATTAGTCACATTTGGGTCAGTTATAACTGAATCTGGATCCAACCCATTCTGGCAATTGGAGATAAAATCAAAGTACCTTCTGTTTAATCCCTAGATCATTCACGTGTCCAAATCTTCATCTGATGTTGCAGTCGAAGAGCTGAACCTTCATCTGTAAACCACTGCTAGATACAAACTGGAAAATGATACCTGTTGTGCATCCAAACACTTGATTACATCAATGTGGAGAATATGGAGCATTATTCTTGCCCTTACAAAGCAGGGTTCAGTGACAGTGTCTTTCGTATATATTTACCACAGCTTTCCTGTGAGAAATAGATGTCTCCAGATGTGAACACAGAGGAGCCACCTTCTGTGATTTAAACTTCTGCAAACATGTGGTTTGAATTTTGGTAAATATTGCATGTCAGTTGGCCTTAAAAATGGATACATTTTATATTGCTTCTCTTTAACAAAAAGCATTGGTCTGGCGTATTTCCAGCTCAAGGGCAAGTGTTCATTTGGGGATTTGTACAGAAAACAAGTGTTTTCCCTTAAATATACAATATATCAGTGTACTGTACACATGTTAAACTTTGAGTTATATTCACAGCATGATCTGCAGACAATCAACCGAGTTCTTGTGATGACTAAAAACTATCTGTTTAGCTGAACAAAAGTGAAGGAAAAGATGTATTGAGAAATATTATTTCAAACCATAAACCATAAGAAACCATATGTGCATTCAAATAACACACCCGTTGCCTCCTATCTAGTTCTTTATCACTGTAGATCTACTAACTGAGAAACAGAGTACATGTGTATTCTATTTTTACTTTTGAACAAACCGTCAATTTCTAGATTGATAACATTGTTGACTAATTTTGTCTAATCCAAATATGCCATTTCTCACCTTGACTGCCTCTATTATTTCTGCAATATTTTTTCTTTCTATATGCTGAAATAGGAAATGCTAGTGATACACTGACAGTTATCATTCATCAGATCCTTTTTTCATATAGCTAGCCCAAAGGCTACTGTACTGTAAACACAATTCAGCCAGTTGCATAACTATGAATACAATTAATATTGGAGACTTTTTCTTACACAGTTTTGTGTGGAAAGAACAGATATGTGATAATTCTTACTCATCAGCATAAAGAACAAGATGACCATGAGTGCAATCCTGTTGATGATTTATACTGGACAATGGGGGCTTAAGCCAGTATTAGTTGGTTGTTGTTGGGGTTTTTTTGGATGTTGAACAAGGAGGAATCCAATACCTCTTTGTTCAGTGGTTCCTCCTGGATGTACAAATGCAGGCTGCTCTGCAATCCAAGACCACTGCCTGTCCTCAACTCAAATGAAAACTGATTCACTAACAGTTCTGGGAGACCTCCATCTCACCATCACTTTCTGCCTGAGACCTCCTGAGTGCCTCCCTCTCAGATCTGTTTTGTTGCATTACCAGAGGAAATGTATGCTCTGCTACCATTCAATAGGATGTTAGCCATTAACACTTTCACAGAAGTTCTCCAAAGTCACATCTTCATTCAGCTGACAGAAACTCTGCAGAAGCAACAGTGGAAAACACCTCTCTCACTGGTCAATATACATCACCAACCTCTCCTCTCTACAATGAGCTACTCCAGGGCACCTCCACAGGCCCTATATAGGATGAAGCACTCTTTGATCTATCACATGCGCATTTCATTGGGTGTATGCCTCCACTTATTGAGCAGGGGAGAGGCCCTTCTCAGTAGCTGATCCCAGCTGGTGAAATTCCCTCCCATGGGAGGCTCATTTGGCTCTGTTACTGCGGTTCAGGCCTACCCAGAGATAGCACTCGATATCACTTTGATATCAAACCATTCAGGTTTCCTCTGCCACCCCGCTCCACATGTTTGCGAGGCCTCCGGACAAGCATGTAAACAGGCACGGCCGATAATTGCTGGACATTCCATTCTCCACCCAGGCAGGCCAGACAGAGCCAGTTTGTTGCTTCAGGGACCTCTTCGGCAAACACTTCATTGCATATGCACGATACTAACAAAGGCTCCCTGTCCCGAGCAGGTAACCTGACAAAGCTGTACTAAGCGTTCCACATTTGCATACTGGCTACACTATTGTTAATTTGGCGCTAAGTCAATCATGCTAAAACCTGACCTTTCCAAAGCTTTGTCCCGCTCTTAAATCGCATTGTTCTCACCGAGTAAGGTATGGCCTGCAGTCACAATTCACACTATAAAAACCCCTGATTCCGAGACCCTCCTCGGATCTCTCCTGAGTTCCAGACTGCCTTGCTGCCATTTTGCCCGGTGAGCTCCCCTCAGTGAACCGCGCTGAGCTTCTTCCCTGTACCCCAATGTTGCTCTCAAGGCCAGGACTACGAGACAGGTGTTGTATCACCCATTTCCCTCCAAAATCCCTATTTCCGATTCTTTAGTTAGCTGTATGACTGTGGTGTCTTTAATATTTGTCTGTATCTAATAAAACATCATTTTTTCTATTTTAAACTGTCTGACTGCTTGACTGACCTGACCCCGTAGACACTGGGTTGCAAGATCCTGCTAAGTTACCCTGTCTCTCGCTAGCTTTAGTGAGTGCTCCAGCTAATTTTCCCCAAAGTTGTGTTGTTGTTTGGTTATTTGGGTGTCCCTCTGGGGATCCCCAGAGATCAGGGTAACAGCTCCCTGTCTATTCCCTCTCCAACAGGGAAAGATCTCTTTTTTTAAGGCAGGCCTTTGGCTTTTAAGTAGCAGAAGGAGCTTTTTAATGGGGTGAACATTGTTTTTATCTTTTCATGTTATTTTAATGGCTTTATAACTGTTGAAACTTAGTGTTTCTAATAGAAAAATTTATTTAATTTTTAAGAATTTTTGTATCAAGCAGATTTTATAGGGTACTTTGTTTTTTATTTGATTTGAGCCACCTTGCATACCACACCAGGAGAAAAGTGGGATATAAATAAAATATAATTCTAACAAGCTAATTAATGTTAGCCGTTCTTACCACTGACTTTCTATGTTTATATTTAACTCAACAAGGATGAATTGCAGCAACTAATTATAGTGATATCTTCCTTTCTTCCAAGTCCATACTTGTCTTATACTAAGTGTAAACATATGTAAGAGCCAAACTTTTAAATTAACTATTGCCTAAAGACAAAACTTCAAAGGCTTCTGGGAGAGAATGGTCCACATGGTCAACATGTTGAAACAGTTGATACATGTTATTCTAATCCTCCTTGTACAATGTTATTCGAGTGTATTTTCCCCTACACAATTATAGACAAGTTGGGATGCCTTTTTCTAATTCTCTTAGACCACTAAAATATTTCAAAAAGTCAAAAATTTATTAAAATTGTAAATCTAATAAAGGCTTGCTTCTGTGAGAAAATAAGGGAAGAGATTTGGCTCTAAATATGAAATTTGTTTCAGCCAGGTAATAATATTTAGCAACATGGACTTTAATTACATTTTTGTGGTAGAAACCTTCTCTGTCTATCCTTTCATCTGTATTGAATGGATTGCTATCATTTTCACTTATTGTTTCTTATTCTTGAGTTATGAGATAGAAATAATGGTAGATGTCTTGATATGATTTCTAAATACTATTCAGTATTTTATATGGTCTTATTCTGTCCTGTCTTATTTGTCTCTCTTTCAAGATAAACAATTCCAATTTTTCAATTTCTATTTGTTTAAGAGTTTCAATATGTCCTTGATCTTTCTCATTGGCCTTTTTTGAAACCTCTTCAATTCTGCAATATCCTTTTTGAGATGAGGTTACTAGTAGTGAAAAAGTATTCCAGATGCGAATGAATGATTTGTAGAATGACATTTTATTGTATTTCCATTCAGTTCTTTATACATTTCAACAATCCAGCTGGCTTTTCTCCTATTTCCATTGAACTAGCTATTACAATGACACTACAGACTTAACCTTTGTCCTGTATTAATTTTCATTACATAATGTTAGTTATTTTTTGCCAAAAGATGGTACGAGTCTTCTCCCAAAAGAAAGGGACAGACTGGGAATTTTCAGTCCCTAATTTAAACAAACAA